>OX387432.1:4032369-4414869 GCA_947563755.1 Lochmaea crataegi
TAAATTTTGAAAATTAACTCCAATACCAATAAAAACCTAGTTTTCCTAACTAAATTTTGAAAATTAACTCAAATACCAATAAAAATCTAGTTTCCCTAACTAAACTTTGAAATTTAACGAAATTAACTCGAATACCAATAAAAACCTAGTTTCCCTAACTAAATTTTGAAAATCAACTCAAATACCAATAAAATCTAGTTTTCCTAACTAAATTTTAAAAATTATCTCAAATACCAATAAAAATCTAGTTCCCCTAACTAAATTTTGAAAATTAACTCAAATACCAATAAAAAATCTAGCTACTTTTAACTAAATTTTGAATATTAACTCAAATACCAATAAAACTCTAGCTACTTCTAACCAAATTTTAAAATTATCTCAAATACCAATAAAAATCTAGTTCCCCTAACTGAATTTTAAAAATTATCTCAAATACCAATAAAAATCTAGTTCTCCTAACTAAATTTTGAAAACTAACTCAAATACCAATAAAAACTTAGTTCCCCTAACTATATTTTGAAAATTAACTCAAATACTAATAAAAACATAGTTCCCCTAACTAAATTTTAAAAATTAACTCAAATACCAATAAAAATCTAGTTTCCCTAACTAAATTTGAAAATTAACTCAAATACCAATAAAAATCTAGCTTCCCTAACTAAATTTTGGAAATTAACTCAAATACCAATAAAAACCTAGTTCCCCTAACTAAATTTTGAAATTAACTCAAATACCAATAAAAATCTAGTTTTCCTAACTAAATTTGGAAAATTAACTCAAATACCAATAAAAACATAGTTCCCCCAACTAAATTTTGAAAATTAACTCAAATATCAATAAAAATCTTGAAATTAACTCCAATACCAATAAAAATCTAGTTTTCCTAACTAAATTTGAAAATTAACTCAAATACCAATAAAAATCTAGTTTCCCTAACTAAACTTTGAAAATTAACGAAATTAACTCGAATACCAATAAAAACCTAGTTTCCCTAACTAAATTTTGAAACTCAACTCAAATACCAATAAAAATCTAGTTTTCCTAACTAAATTTTAAAAATTATCTCAAATACCAATAAAAATCTAGTTCCCCTAACTAAATTTTGAAAATTAACTCAAATACCAATAAAAATCTAGCTACTTCTAACTGAATTTTGAAAATTAACTCAAATACCAATAAAACTCTAGCTACTTCTAACCAAATTTTAAAAATTATCTCAAATACCAATAAAAATCTAGTTCCCCTAACTAAATTTTAAAAATTATCTCAAATACCAATAAAATCTAGTTCTCCTAACTAAATTTTGAAAACTAACTCAAATACCAATAAAAACTTAGTTCCCCTAACTAAATTTTGAAAATTAACTCAAATACTAATAAAAACATAGTTCCCCTAACTAAATTTTAAAAATTAACTGAAATACCAATAAAAATCTAGTTTCCCTAACTAAATTTTGAAAATTAACTCAAATACCAATAAAAATCTAGCTTCCCTAACTAAATTTTGAAAATTAACTCAAATACCAATAAAAACCTAGTTCCCCTAACTAAATTTTGAAAATTAACTCAAATACAAATAAAAATCTAGTTTCCTAACTCAATTTGGAAAATTAACTCAAATACCAATAAAAACCTAGTTCCCCCAACTAAATTTTGAAAATTAACTCAAATATCAATAAAAATCTAGCTACTTCTAACTAAATTTTAAAAAGGATCTCAAATACCAATAAAAATCTAGTTCCCCTAAATCAATTTGAAAATTAACTCAAATACCAATAAAAATCTAGCTACTTCCAACTAAATTTCAAAAATTATCTCAAATACCAATAAAAATCTAGTTCCCCTAACTAAATTTTGAAAATTAACTCAAATACCAATAAAAATCTAGCTACTTCTAACTAAATTTCAAAAATTATCTCAAATACCAATAAAAATCTAGTTCCCCTAACTAAATTTTGAAAATTAACTCAACTACCAATAAAAATCTAGCTACTTCTAAATAAATTTTAAAAATTATCTAAAATACCAATAAAAATCCAGTTCCCCTAACTAAATTTTGAAAATTAACTCAAATACCAATAAAAATCTAGCTACTTCTAACTAAATTTTAAAAAGGATCTCAAATACCAATAAAAATCTAGTTCCCCTAAATCAATTTTGAAAATTAACTCAAATACCAATAAAAATCTAGCTACTTCCAACTAAATTTCAAAAATTATCTCAAATACCAATAAAAATCTAGTTCCCCTAACTAAATTTTGAAAATTAACTCAAATACCAATAAAAATCTAGCTACTTCTAACTAAATTTCAAAAATTATCTCAAATACCAATAAAAATCTAGTTCCCCTAACTAAATTTTGAAAATTAACTCAACTACTAATAAAAATCTAGCTACTTCTAAATAAATTTTAAAAATTATCTCAAATACCAATAAAAATCTAGTTCCCCTAACTAAATTTTGAAAATTAACTCAAATACCAATAAAAATCTAGCTACTTCTAACTAAATTTTAAAAAGTATCTCAAATACCAATAAAAATCTAGTTCCCCTAACTAAATTTTGACAATTAACTCGAATACCAATAAAAATCTAGCTACTTCTAACTAAATTTTAAAAAGTATCTCAAATACCAATAAAAATCTAGTTCCCCTAACTAAATTTTGAAAATTAACTCAAATACCAATAAAAATCTAGCTACTACTAACTAAATTTTAAAAATTATCTCAAATACCAATAAAAATTTAGCTTCCCTAACTAAATTTTGAAATTAACTCAAATACCAATAAAAACCTAGTTCCCCTAACTAAATTTTGAAAATTAACTCAACTACCAATAAAAATCTAGCTACTTCTAACTAAATTTTAAAAATTATCTCAAATACCAATAAAATTCTAGTTCCCCTAACTAAATTTTGAAAATTAACTCAAATGCCAATAAAAATCTAGTTTCCCTAACTAAACTTTGGAAATTAACGAAATTAACTCGAATACCAATAAAAACCTAGTTTCCCTGACTAAATTTTGAAAATCAACTCAAATACCAACAAAAATCTAGTTTTCCTAACTAAATTTTGAAAATTAACTCAAATACCAATAAAACCTAGTTCCCCGAACTAAATTTTGAAAATTAACTCAAATACCAATAGAAATCTAGCTACTTCTAACTAAATTTTGAAAATTAACTCAAATACCAATAAAACTCTAGCTACTTCTAACTAAATTTTAAAAATCATCTCAAATACCAATAAAAATCTAGCTTCCCTAACTAAATTTGAAAATTAACTCAAATACCAATAAAAATCTAGTTCCCCTAACTCAATTTTGAAAATTAACTCAAATACCAATAAAAATCTAGCTACTTCTAACTAAATTTTGAAAATTAACTCAAATACCAATAAAACTCTAGCTACTTCTAACTAAATTTTAAAAATCATCTCAAATACCAATAAAAATCTAGTTCCCCTAACTAAATTTTGAATATTAACTCAAATACCAATAAAAATCTAGTTTCCCTAACTAAACTTTGAAAATTAACGAAATTAACTCGAATACCAATAAAAACCTAGTTTCCCTAACTAAATTTTGAAAATCAACTCAAATACCAACAAAAATCTAGTTCTCCTAACTAAATTTTGAAAATTAACTCAAATACCAATAAAACTCTAGCTACTTCCAACCAAATTTGAAAATTATCTTAAATACCAATAAAAATCTAGTTCCCCTAACTAAATTTTAAAAATTATCTCAAATACCAATAAAAATCTAGTTCTCCTAACTAAATTTTGAAAAAAACTCAAATACCAATAAAAAACTTAGTTCTCCTAACTAAATTTTGAAATTAACTCCAATACCAATAAAAACCTAGTTTTCCTAACTAAATTTTGAAAATTAACTCAAATACCAATAAAAATCTAGTTTCCCTAACTAACTTTGAAATTTAACGAAATTAACTCGAATACCAATAAAAACCTAGTTTCCCTAACTAAATTTTGAAAATCAACTCAAATACCAATAAAAATCTAGTTTTCCTAACTAAATTTTAAAAATTATCTCAAATACCAATAAAAATCTAGTTCCCCTAACTAAATTTTGAAAATTAACTCAAATACCAATAAAAAATCTAGCTACTTTTAACTAAATTTTGAATATTAACTCAAATACCAATAAAACTCTAGCTACTTCTAACCAAATTTTAAAAATTATCTCAAATACCAATAAAAATCTAGTTCCCCTAACTGAATTTTAAAAATTATCTCAAATACCAATAAAAATCTAGTTCTCCTAACTAAATTTTGAAAACTAACTCAAATACCAATAAAAACTTAGTTCCCCTAACTATATTTTGAAAATTAACTCAAATACTAATAAAAACATAGTTCCCCTAACTAAATTTTAAAAATTAACTCAAATACCAATAAAAATCTAGTTTCCCTAACTAAATTTTGAAAATTAACTCAAATACCAATAAAAATCTAGCTTCCCTAACTAAATTTTGGAAATTAACTCAAATACCAATAAAAACCTAGTTCCCCTAACTAAATTTTGAAAATTAACTCAAATACCAATAAAAATCTAGTTTTCCTAACTAAATTTGGAAAATTAACTCAAATACCAATAAAAACATAGTTCCCCCAACTAAATTTTGAAAATTAACTCAAATATCAATAAAAATCTTGAAATTAACTCCAATACCAATAAAAATCTAGTTTTCCTAACTAAATTTTGAAAATTAACTCAAATACCAATAAAAATCTAGTTTCCCTAACTAAACTTTGAAAATTAACGAAATTAACTCGAATACCAATAAAAACCTAGTTTCCCTAACTAAATTTTGAAACTCAACTCAAATACCAATAAAAATCTAGTTTTCCTAACTAAATTTTAAAAATTATCTCAAATACCAATAAAAATCTAGTTCCCCTAACTAAATTTTGAAAATTAACTCAAATACCAATAAAAATCTAGCTACTTCTAACTGAATTTTGAAAATTAACTCAAATACCAATAAAACTCTAGCTACTTCTAACCAAATTTTAAAAATTATCTCAAATACCAATAAAAATCTAGTTCCCCTAACTAAATTTTAAAAATTATCTCAAATACCAATAAAAATCTAGTTCTCCTAACTAAATTTTGAAAACTAACTCAAATACCAATAAAAACTTAGTTCCCCTAACTAAATTTTGAAAATTAACTCAAATACTAATAAAAACATAGTTCCCCTAACTAAATTTTAAAAATTAACTGAAATACCAATAAAAATCTAGTTTCCCTAACTAAATTTTGAAAATTAACTCAAATACCAATAAAAATCTAGCTTCCCTAACTAAATTTTGAAAATTAACTCAAATACCAATAAAAACCTAGTTCCCCTAACTAAATTTTGAAAATTAACTCAAATACAAATAAAAATCTAGTTTTCCTAACTCAATTTGGAAAATTAACTCAAATACCAATAAAAACCTAGTTCCCCCAACTAAATTTTGAAAATTAACTCAAATATCAATAAAAATCTAGCTACTTCTAACTAAATTTTAAAAGGATCTCAAATACCAATAAAAATCTAGTTCCCCTAAATCAATTTTGAAAATTAACTCAAATACCAATAAAAATCTAGCTACTTCCAACTAAATTTCAAAAATTATCTCAAATACCAATAAAAATCTAGTTCCCCTAACTAAATTTTGAAAATTAACTCAAATACCAATAAAAATCTAGCTACTTCTAACTAAATTTCAAAAATTATCTCAAATACCAATAAAAATCTAGTTCCCCTAACTAAATTTTGAAAATTAACTCAACTACCAATAAAAATCTAGCTACTTCTAAATAAATTTTAAAAATTATCTAAAATACCAATAAAAATCCAGTTCCCCTAACTAAATTTTGAAAATTAACTCAAATACCAATAAAAATCTAGCTACTTCTAACTAAATTTTAAAAAGGATCTCAAATACCAATAAAAATCTAGTTCCCCTAAATCAATTTTGAAAATTAACTCAAATACCAATAAAAATCTAGCTACTTCCAACTAAATTTCAAAAATTATCTCAAATACCAATAAAAATCTAGTTCCCCTAACTAAATATTGAAAATTAACTCAAATACCAATAGAAATCTAGCTACTTCTAACTAAATTTCAAAAATTATCTCAAATACCAATAAAAATCTAGTTCCCCTAACTAAATTTTGAAAATTAACTCAACTACCAATAAAAATCTAGCTACTTCTAAATAAATTTTAAAAATTATCTCAAATACCAATAAAAATCTAGTTCCCCTAACTAAATTTTGAAAATTAACTCAAATACCAATAAAAATCTAGCTACTTCTAACTAAATTTTAAAAAGTATCTCAAATACCAATAAAAATCTAGTTCCCCTAACTAAATTTTGAAAATTAACTCAAATACCAATAAAAATCTAGCTACTTCTAACTAAATTTTAAAAAGTATCTCAAATACCAATAAAAATCTAGTTCCCCTAACTAAATTTTGAAAATTAACTCAAATACCAATAAAAATCTAGCTACTTCTAACTAAATTTTAAAAATTATCTCAAATACCAATAAAAATCTAGCTTCCCTAACTAAATTTTGAAAATTAACTCAAATACCAATAAAAACCTAGTTCCCCTAACTAAATTTTGAAAATTAACTCAACTACCAATAAAAATCTAGCTACTTCTAACTAAATTTTAAAAATTATCTCAAATACCAATAAAATTCTAGTTCCCCTAACTAAATTTTGAAAATTAACTCAAATGCCAATAAAAATCTAGTTTCCCTAACTAAACTTTGAAAATTAACGAAATTAACTGGAATACCAATAAAAACCTAGTTTCCCTGACTAAATTTTGAAAATCAACTCAAATACCAACAAAAATCTAGTTTTCCTAACTAAATTTTGAAAATTAACTCAAATACCAATAAAAACCTAGTTCCCCGAACTAAATTTTGAAAATTAACTCAAATACCAATAGAAATCTAGCTACTTCTAACTAAATTTTGAAAATTAACTCAAATACCAATAAAACTCTAGCTACTTCTAACTAAATTTTAAAAATCATCTCAAATACCAATAAAAATCTAGCTTCGCTAACTAAATTTTGAAAATTAACTCAAATACCAATAAAAATCTAGTTCCCCTAACTAAATTTTGAAAATTAACTCAAATACCAATAAAAATCTAGCTACTTCTAACTAAATTTTGAAAATTAACTCAAATACCAATAAAACTCTAGCTACTTCTAACTAAATTTTAAAAATCATCTCAAATACCAATAAAAATCTAGTTCCCCTAACTAAATTTTGAAAATTAACTCAAATACCAATAAAAATCTAGCTACTTCTAACTAAATTTTGAAAATTAACTCAAATACCAATAAAACTCTAGCTACTTCTAACTAAATTTTAAAAATCATCTCAAATACCAATAAAAATCTAGCCCCCCTAACTAAATTTTGAAAATTAACTCAAATACCAATAAAAATCTAGTTTCCCTAACTAAATTTTGAAAATTAACTCAAATACCAATAAAAACCTAGTTCCCCTAACTAAACTTTGAAAATTAACGAAATTAACTCGAATACCAATAAAAACCTAGTTTCCCTAACTAAATTTTGAAAATCAACTCAAATACCAACAAAAATCTAGTTCTCCTAACTAAATTTTGAAAATTAACTCAAATACCAATAAAACTCTAGCTACTTCCAACCAAATTTTGAAAATTATCTTAAATACCAATAAAAATCTAGTTCCCCTAACTAAATTTTAAAAATTATCTCAAATACCAATAAAAATCTAGTTCTCCTAACTAAATTTTGAAAAAAACTCAAATACCAATAAAAACTTAGTTCTCCTAACTAAATTTTGAAAATTAACTCCAATACCAATAAAAACCTAGTTTTCCTAACTAAATTTTGAAAATTAACTCAAATACCAATAAAAATCTAGTTTCCCTAACTAAACTTTGAAATTTAACGAAATTAACTCGAATACCAATAAAAACCTAGTTTCCCTAACTAAATTTTGAAAATCAACTCAAATACCAATAAAAATCTAGTTTTCCTAACTAAATTTTAAAAATTATCTCAAATACCAATAAAAATCTAGTTCCCCTAACTAAATTTTGAAAATTAACTCAAATACCAATAAAAAATCTAGCTACTTTTAACTAAATTTTGAATATTAACTCAAATACCAATAAAACTCTAGCTACTTCTAACCAAATTTTAAAAATTATCTCAAATACCAATAAAAATCTAGTTCCCTTAACTAAATTTTAAAAATTATCTCAAATACCAATAAAAATCTAGTTCTCCTAACTAAATTTTGAAAACTAACTCAAATACCAATAAAAACTTAGTTCCCCTAACTAAATTTTGAAAATTAACTCAAATACTAATAAAAACATAGTTCCCCTAACTAAATTTTAAAAATTAACTCAAATACCAATAAAAATCTAGTTTCCCTAACTAAATTTTGAAAATTAACTCAAATACCAATAAAAATCTAGCTTCCCTAACTAAATTTTGAAAATTAACTCAAATACCAATAAAAACCTAGTTCCCCTAACTAAATTTTGAAAATTAACTCAAATACCAATAAAAATCTAGTTTTCCTAACTAAATTTGGAAAATTAACTCAAATACCAATAAAAACATAGTTCCCCCAACTAAATTTTGAAAATTAACTCAAATATCAATAAAAATCTTGAAATTAACTCCAATACCAATAAAAATCTAGTTTTCCTAACTAAATTTTGAAAATTAACTCAAATACCAATAAAAATCTAGTTTCCCTAACTAAACTTTGAAAATTAACGAAATTAACTCGAATACCAATAAAAACCTAGTTTCCCTAACTAAATTTTGAAACTCAACTCAAATACCAATAAAAATCTAGTTTTCCTAACTAAATTTTAAAAATTATCTCAAATACCAATAAAAATCTAGTTCCCCTAACTAAATTTTGAAAATTAACTCAAATACCAATAAAAATCTAGCTACTTCTAACTAAATTTTGAAAATTAACTCAAATACCAATAAAACTCTAGCTACTTCTAACCAAATTTTAAAAATTATCTCAAATACCAATAAAAATCTAGTTCCCCTAACTAAATTTTAAAAATTATCTCAAATACCAATAAAAATCTAGTTCTCCTAACTAAATTTTGAAAACTAACTGAAATACCAATAAAAACTTAGTTCCCCTAACTAAATTTTGAAAATTAACTCAAATACTAATAAAAACATAGTTCCCCTAACTAAATTTTAAAAATTAACTGAAATACCAATAAAAATCTAGTTTCCCTAACTAAATTTTGAAAATTAACTCAAATACCAATAAAAATCTAGCTTCCCTAACTAAATTTTGAAAATTAACTCAAATACCAATAAAAACCTAGTTCCCCTAACTAAATTTTGAAAATTAACTCAAATACAAATAAAAATCTAGTTTTCCTAACTCAATTTGGAAAATTAACTCAAATACCAATAAAAACCTAGTTCCCCCAACTAAATTTTGAAAATTAACTCAAATATCAATAAAAATCTAGCTACTTCTAACTAAATTTTAAAAAGGATCCCAAATACCAATAAAAATCTAGTTCCCCTAATCAATTTTGAAAATTAACTCAAATACCAATAAAAATCTAGCTACTTCCAACTAAATTTCAAAAATTATCTCAAATACCAATAAAAATCTAGTTCCCCTAACTAAATTTTGAAAATTAACTCAAATACCAATAAAAATCTAGCTACTTCTAACTAAATTTCAAAAATTATCTCAAATACCAATAAAAATCTAGTTCCCCTAACTAAATTTTGAAAATTAACTCAACTACCAATAAAAATCTAGCTACTTCTAAATAAATTTTAAAAATTATCTAAAATACCAATAAAAATCCAGTTCCCCTAACTAAATTTTGAAAATTAACTCAAATACCAATAAAAATCTAGCTACTTCTAACTAAATTTTAAAAAGGATCTCAAATACCAATAAAAATCTAGTTCCCCTAAATCAATTTTGAAAATTAACTCAAATACCAATAAAAATCTAGCTACTTCCAACTAAATTTCAAAAATTATCTCAAATACCAATAAAAATCTAGTTCCCCTAACTAAATTTTGAAAATTAACTCAAATACCAATAAAAATCTAGCTACTTCTAACTAAATTTCAAAAATTATCTCAAATACCAATAAAAATCTAGTTCCCCTAACTAAATTTTGAAAATTAACTCAACTACCAATAAAAATCTAGCTACTTCTAAATAAATTTTAAAAATTATCTCAAATACCAATAAAAATCTAGTTCCCCTAACTAAATTTTGAAAATTAACTCAAATACCAATAAAAATCTAGCTACTTCTAACTAAATTTTAAAAAGTATCTCAAATACCAATAAAAATCTAGTTCCCCTAACTAAATTTTGAAAATTAACTCAAATACCAATAAAAATCTAGCTACTTCTAACTAAATTTTAAAAAGTATCTCAAATACCAATAAAAATCTAGTTCCCCTAACTAAATTTTGAAAATTAACTCAAATACCAATAAAAATCTAGCTACTTCTAACTAAATTTTAAAAATTATCTCAAATACCAATAAAAATCTAGCTTCCCTAACTAAATTTTGAAAATTAACTCAAATACCAATAAAAACCTAGTTCCCCTAACTAAATTTTGAAAATTAACTCAACTACCAATAAAAATCTAGCTACTTCTAACTAAATTTTAAAAATTATCTCAAATACCAATAAAATTCTAGTTCCCCTAACTAAATTTTGAAAATTAACTCAAATGCCAATAAAAATCTAGTTTCCCTAACTAAACTTTGAAAATTAACGAAATTAACTCGAATACCAATAAAAACCTAGTTTCCCTGACTAAATTTTGAAAATCAACTCAAATACCAACAAAAATCTAGTTTTCCTAACTAAATTTTGAAAATTAACTCAAATACCAATAAAAACCTAGTTCCCCGAACTAAATTTTGAAAATTAACTCAAATACCAATAGAAATCTAGCTACTTCTAACTAAATTTTGAAAATTAACTCAAATACCAATAAAACTCTAGCTACTTCTAACTAAATTTTAAAAATCATCTCAAATACCAATAAAAATCTAGCTTCCCTAACTAAATTTTGAAAATTAACTCAAATACCAATAAAAATCTAGTTCCCCTAACTAAATTTTGAAAATTAACTCAAATACCAATAAAAATCTAGCTACTTCTAACTAAATTTTGAAAATTAACTCAAATACCAATAAAACTCTAGCTACTTCTAACTAAATTTTAAAAATCATCTCAAATACCAATAAAAATCTAGTTCCCCTAACTAAATTTTGAAAATTAACTCAAATACCAATAAAAATCTAGCTACTTCTAACTAAATTTTGAAAATTAACTCAAATACCAATAAAACTCTAGCTACTTCTAACTAAATTTTAAAAATCATCTCAAATACCAATAAAAATCTAGCCCCCCTAACTAAATTTTGAAAATTAACTCAAATACCAATAAAAATCTAGTTTCCCTAACTAAATTTTGAAAATTAACTCAAATACCAATAAAAACCTAGTTCCCCTAACTAAATTTTGAAAATCAACTCAAATACCAATAAAAATCTAGCTACTTCCAACTAAATTTAAAAAATTATCTCAAATACCAATAAAAATCTAGCTACTTCTAACTAAATTTTGAAAATTAACTCAAATACCAATAAAAATCTAGCTACTTCTAACTAAATTTCAAAAAGTATCTCAATTACCAATAAAAATCTAGTTCCCCTAACTAAATTTTGAAAATTAACTCAAATACCAATAGAAATCTAGCTACTTCTAACTAAATTTTAAAAATTATCTCAAATACCAATAAAAATCTAGTTCCCCTAACTAAATTTTGAAAATTAACTTAAATACCAATAAAAATCTAGCTACTTCTAACTAAATTTTAAAAATCATCTTAAATACCAATAAAAATCTAGCTTCCCCAACTAAATTTTGAAAATTAACTCAAATACCAATAAAAATCTAGTTTCCCTAACCAAATTTTGAAAATTAACTCAAATACCAATAAAAACCTAGTTCCCCTAACTAAATTTTGAAAATCAACTCAAATACCAATAAAAATCTAGCTACTTCCAACTAAATTTTAAAAATTATCTCAAATACCAATAAAAATCTAGTTCCCCTAACTAAATTTTGAAAATTAACTCAAATACCAATAAAAATCTAGCTACTTCTAACTAAATTTTAAAAATTATCTCAAATACCAATAAAAATCTAGTTCCCCTAACTAAATTTTGAAAATTAACTTAAATACCAATAAAAATCTAGCTACTTCTAACTAAATTTTAAAAATTATCTGAAATACACACTCAAATTAACTCAAATACCAATAAAAATCTAGTTCCGATATTCAGGTAAGTAGGTACTGGTAAATATTTATATTGGAAATAAATGTTTTTTACGATCGATTTTGATGTGCTTCAAATATGTGTGTATTTTGATTTTTTTATTATTTTTATACACAATCGATTTCAAAGTAGATTTTTGGATAGTTATACCTCGTTCCAAGAAATTTCATTTTGAGTTGATAATATTTGAGACTAACTTTTTAATTTATTCAATTATTCTATTATTTATTAGTGCTTCCCAAGATATATTTCTGAATTTTTGTTTTTCAATTAAAAGTATTTCTCACGATAAATGGTTGACCACCTTATCTATAAATAGTTTAATCTGTTTGTGAAAATATAAAAAGAGCTTTCATTGCTTGTTTTCCTTTGTCTGACCTGTAATGTCCTAGGGTAAAAAAGTGCACTTATCGCCGGATGCGAAGCGAATTGTGAAAAATGTGTTTGAATTATAGAATAACCGATGCAGCAAAAGAAACATGTAAAATGTAAAACCAAAACCACAGTAAAAGACATGGCCAAGCAATAGGTAAATATTTTTGACAAAAATCCTAGAAGAAAACGGATGATGCCATCATGTAAAAGACATTACGTAGTATCATTTTGATATGTTTTGGACACGCAAATGTTTTTCAGTAATTTTTTATCAACATTTAAAACGAAAAAAACCTTCTTTTTTCAGTTTTTTTCATATAGCGTAAAACGTACTGAAGCAATCTCAATGGTATGTAAAGATAAATTGTAGATAATTGAAATACAAACAAAATGAGGGGTCGTGCGAGTCAATCGGATAATTAGGAACCGAGAAAATCAGGAAAAGCCGAAAAATTAGTAATTTTTTTTAAAATTCATATCTTCGTCATTTTTCAATTGCAAGAGCTGAAACTTGGCACAAAAAAAGTTCTTCATATGTCCTTTATATGCGCGAAGAGCAGACGCCAAGCGACGGTTACTTTTATCGCAATTACAATTTTAATTTTTTCATACGATAATTTTCAATGTGTCTGGATGCGTTGTCGATTGTCCGATTTTAAATTTGAAAACGGTTTTGAAAAGTGTAAATGTAGAGCAATAAAACGTATATTCTCGATTTGGAATCAAGTGATGCGAAGTCGGCCAAAAACGCCAGGGAACATCGCCGAAAATGACCAAGAGCTGTAAAGTGGTGGAGTAGTAGGGGGAAGCAGCGAGAGAGCGGTGTCTATGCTTTGCGTTTGATTATTTTGTCAAATAATAAAGGTATTCCATTTTTATTTTTTTATTTTCAAGTACCTGGAGTCGACACACGAGTCGAATTTATCGACGAGCTTAATACATTTGAACAGAAAAAACAATTAGTTGTCGATTTAATTGCCACGTTTTTTTTGAATTTTTTAAAGCTGTTAATTTGCTAGATTCTCTCGTATACGTACGTTGACATGTTTGGTGGATCGTAATTTCTTTCAAGTTTTCCAACTTGATGTGCTTTTTATCCTTTCGCTTCAAACTTGCTTGAATAAGACTTTTTATTCCTCGTTCCTTGACGACGCAGGACTTTGTCACTTCCATGTCTTCGCCGCAAAGTAAACAGGCATCTTTAACTCCTCCCATTGCATATCATTTTCAGGTACCTTCTCACTCTCTTCACACACAGTTTCATGTTGCCTAGTTACAAAAAAAAATTGTGAAAATACAAACCCGGGAGATGAATATTTGTTTATCGCAGTAAATATAAAAACTGCTTTTACCTCACGCTTGTAGACGCCGATGCTTCACTGCTATTTTCATCTGACTCCATGGTGAAATGATTATGTTACACAACTATACAGACTTTATGTGCAACGAATAAAAAATATGTTATTAATCTCAACTTTTAATCATGAAAACAATTGTAAATATACGCTACGTTGCAGCCGCTCCGAAATTTGCTGCTATGCCAGCAACTGGAGTGCGTAGAATGACCGTTGGTTTTGATTTTGGAAAGAGAGGGAAAGAGAGAGAGTTACTAGTCGGTTTTGTCGACTCCAGGTACTTGAAAATAAAAATAAAAATAATGGAATAGTTTTATTATTTGCCACAATTTATTGATTAGGCTCACCCAGTCAATATCACCACCTCACACACACAATAATCAAACGCAAAGCATAGACACCGTTCTCTCGCCGCTTCCCCCTATACTACTCCGCCACTTTACAGCTCTTGGTCATTTTCGGCGATGTTCCCTGGCGTTTTTGGCCGACTTCGCATCACTTGATTTCAAATCGAGAATATACGTTTTATTGCTCTACATTTACACTTTTCAAAACCGTTTTCAAATTTAAAATCGGACAATCGACAACGCATCCAGACACGTTGAAAATCATAGTATGAAAAAATTAAAATTGTAATTGCGATAAAAGTAACCGTCGCTTGGCGTCTGCTCTTCGCGCATATAAAGGACATATGAAGAACTTTTTTTGTGCCAAGTTTCAGCTCTTGCAATTGAAAAATTACGAAGATATGAATTTTTAAAAAAATTACTAATTTTTCGGCTTTTCCTGATTTTCTCGGTTCCTAATTATCCGATTGACTCGCACGACCCCTCATTTTGTTTGTATTTCAATTATCTACAATTTATCTTTACATACCATTGAGATTGCTTCAGTACGTTTTACGCTATATGAGAAAAACTGAAAAAAGAAGGTTTTTTTCGTTTTAAATGTTGATAAAAAATTACTGAAAAACATTTGCGTGTCCAAAACATATCAAAATGATACTACGTAATGTCTTTTACATGATGGCATCATCCGTTTTCTACTAGGATTTTTGTCAAAAATTACTATACTCGCTTGCTCCGTTGCTTGGCCTTATTATCAATAAGTCAATACATAAACGAAAAGTACGAAGTGACGCTAATAAAACCAAATGTGTTGACCAAATGCAAAAGGATATAATCCGAAGAACGATAATGTTCTATATCTATTCTATAAGAACAAATGATGCCAACCCTAGAAATTTTTTTTCACTATTTTTTGTCAGCTTTTTTGTTTTATTTAGAGTCCAGATTCTATTTAAATTTCACATCAGTTATTATTTAAAAAATACACAGTTACCCAGATACCCTGTATACTGATACCCTGTATAGTACAAAATGTTTTTAAAATGTGGCCATTATCAAACTACATATTTTTTATTTGGAGCGTTTTTTGATAACATCTTCCAATTATATGAAATAAATCAAAGCGTATACGGTGGGCCACCCTGTATGTTTCAACAGTTTAATTTGTTCAATTTTTTTAAAGCTAGCGCATACATACAACTTTTAGTTGAACAACTGTTTTGTTGTGTATCATATGTTCAAACATAGGCGTGCGCAGACTTTTTTATTAGGGGGGGCCATTGATTCATTCGAGTATGCCTATTAAAAATGATAATTAAGCAATAGCGCTCCCTTTTCTATAATGCAAAAGTCCATTGCAGGCTCATCGGCGAAATAAAAAAACGTCGTTGCCCCATTTCTAATTGAAAGATTTAGTAATTACGCAATTATAAGTAATATAACAAAATATATTGAACCAAAAAGTAAACTAGAAAAACAAAACGTAACATTCGTAACATAACAATACATGGAGTCCAGAGGAAAAAGATAGATAATGATAATATCCTATCAACTAATCTACAAACGCATTCGACGTGTTGCTTCGGATAAGATAATAAGATCGTACGAATTACGAATACCTTGATAGCAGTCTATAGACGACAAGCACTGACTGTCAGCTGCGAAATTGAAATGAAGATACATACAATACATAGAAAAATTTAAAATATCAAATCGGAATCTTTTGATGAAAAAACAAAGAGCCGTGCCCGCCGAAACATTGCTTAAATTGCTTTTGCATATTGCCGCCCTTCAATTTCTCGCAATTCATTTTAAGAATAAAAAACTGCTTCACTTGCAATGAAATCCCGCTCTGTGTCGGCTCGGCTCCTTTTGCCATGATTTCAAAAAGCCGACAAAGCGGTATCTTAAGCGGCATTGGTGTCGACAAAGGTGGCACGCCGCGTCGTAAAAAAATAACAACATTAGGTATGTATATTAACAGTAGGTATTTATATTGGTTGTGATTTTGAAAGAACGTTAAAATTTCAAAATTATAAAATGTTTTTAATACATTGATATTTTGAGGAATTAGACCTATTAGGGTGGGCCATGGCCCACCCTGCCCCCCCCCCCCCCCCGTGGGCACGCCGATGTGTTCAAAAGGATATATGAAAGCGCACATACTGTCAACTCGATAGTTGCTCGACAAAAAAGTCAAAAAGCTTTATCGATTTGAAATTTGGACAACTATCGATCAAGCGCTCAATTTGTATTGCATGGTATTGATGTGCGCAGACCATCGACTAAACAGTCGAGCCGCTGACGTTACTGCGACTGCCAGTCTCGTATAAGCATTTGAAGAGGTGCTACGATTTGAGGAGATAAAAAAATAGATTGTATGCGCACCTCCGCAACTAAATTGTTTAGTTGAGTAGAAATCACGAATATATTCTGATACACAACAAAACAGTTGTTCAACTAAAAGTTGTATGTATGCGCTAGCCCTAAGGTTTCATTGGGAATTTTTGATTATAAAAAATGTTTCAGCAACCACTTGGTTTCTATATTTCAAAAAAAATCATGCTTATACCATTGTATAAAGCTTTATACAATGCTTATACCAAGTAAAATCAATCATACCTTCAGATAATTTCATGTATATTAAATTATTTTGATAATAAAAGAAATAAAACCCCAAGAAATCGTAATATTTTCGAAAAAAATAGATACTTAAAATGTTATATAGTTTTTTGCGTTTTTCGAGCTAATTTTGAGGTTATGTGAAAAAGTCACTGATGAAAAAGTTGTAGATTTTCCCAAGATCTACAACTTTTATATTCCACTTTTTTTCTAGGAATTCACCTTTTGCTGTAAATCGCAATAATGTCTTTTTCCACTACCCCAAAAAGTGTTTTTTTACCGAAAAAACGTCAAAATTCAAAAAAAATTCATTATTTTCATTCGAAATTTGTTTTCATGGTTTGTGACTATGAAAACTACCTTCTACCAAATTTTCATCAAAATCGAACATTTTTTATCGAAACTAAAAATAAAAAACGTAAAATGCAGTTTTTTGCGTTTTTCGAACTAATTTGGAGGTTATGCGAAAAAGTCACTGATTAAAAAGTTGTCGATTTTTCCAAGATCTACAACTCTTATTTTCAACTTGTTTTTCTAGGAACTCAACTTTGGCCGGAAATCGCAATAATGTCTTTTTCCACCCACCCAAAAAAAGTGTTTTTTACCGAAAAAACGTCATAACTCGAAAAATTTACAATATTTTAATGATCTAATATATGTACAGATTGCGAAAATCCCTTTCTTACGCTGCGACTTATACAAGTACGACAAGGAAAATATGAGCAAAACTACGTGAAAGAGAGAGAAGACTTGTTAGCCCAGCTATCAGTCCCCTCTACCAAAACAGTTGGGCGTGTATTCAGTCCCCTCCTATTTATTTTAACTGTTGTGTTGCCAAATGTACTTATCTGTAAAAATTATTCCTAATTTTTGTCTATCGTTGTTTTAAAATTTTCAACGGCATTTCAAGCGGCAACAGTGTTAAATACCGATAATTGTTAAATCGATAGCAGTGTACGGATTTTATTTATTGCAGATTGTAATTTGTCCAAATTTTTTCTTGAACTCCATTATTTAATTCTTATTTGTGATGATCTCACTTATTTTTCAAAAGTCAATATTACCAATCTCGATTTTCTTCCACTAAATACACCGTTATCCGGTGTTAAAAGTCAAATGCAAAATTAGTTATTTATTACTTAGAAAGCACCAAACATTCTAAACTGGCAACGCTGCAGCAGAGACTTACTCCCCACTCTGAGAGTAGGTTCACTGTGTTCAGCAGTTTCCCAACATGGAAGGAGTGAGGTTGTTGAAGAAATAAAAAAATACACTCGTTATTACGTAACCTGTACATCTAAAAATTCATTTTGGTCAACTTGATCGTTTCTGACCAAGCTGACAATTTCTAACAACAATAGGATATTATTTTAGCCATTGTAACTTGAAAATAAAACATTTATTCTTGAGATAAAAATAATAAAGTAATTGGGTATAAAAAACTAAAGATCGATTCCATTAATAAATTGAATTGAAAAAATAAAATAAGTAGGTACTTATTCTAAACATAAAATATGAACTTCTTGAAAAAATTAAACTAAAAATCCGTTCTAAAGGTAAACACTGTTGCCGGATGAAAGTGTTCAATTTTACCTAATAGTGCATGAGCTTGAAAACAAGTTAACGATAACGAGACAAAAATATCATTTGTACAAATTAATCTGAGATTCTGGCAACAGCGGTTGCAATAGTGGGGCGATGAACACACGCCCAACTGTTTTTGGTAGAGGGGACTGGTCGCTGGGCTAACAAGTCTTCTCTCTCTTTTACGTAGTTTTGCTCATATTTTCCTTGTCGTATTTGTATAAGTCACATTGTAAGAAAAGGATTTTCGCAATCTGAATATAAATAATATTATTAAAAAGGCATTATATCAATTTTTGATAAAATAAAATTGCCGTCTAAGAGACGTCACGTCTGTGGTTACGGGTTAATAACATTGTTAATGACTAGCTAGGCAATTGTCTAAATTTTCTTCCTCAGTTTTATTTCGGATAATTTATTGATTATCCCATCTATGTTTAATTTATCCAAAATATCGCTTTGGACATTTAAAACAGCTTATGATGCAAGATTCTCTTCATTTAATGAGTTTCTTAAATAAAATTTGACTTAAGTAAGAAAAGTTTCTTTCGCCCGATGCATTGCTAATAGGAATTGTTAAATATAATCGGAACAATATTTGAACATTTGAAAAAGTAGACAAAATATTGGTGTCAACCCAAAACATTTTTTTGTGGATTCAGAGAAATGTTATTAGATTTGCACAGTTCCTTAAAGTGTACAAGCTCATCCACTAAATTATCACGAACATCGACATCCATACTATAAAAGTGTTCTATATTTTTTACACTAATATTAAAATTTCTTATAGCAGTATCATTGTTTTTGCATTTTTTCATGATTTTATGCTCGCCGTTTCGGGCCCTCTGATCATTGGGCACTAGGCACGGGCCTAGTAGGCCTAGTGGTAAAATATTAAACATAAAAATTTTCAACCCCCAATACATTTTCCTTTCATAATTTCACTTTATCTAGTGTTTAATTAATTCAAGAAATGGTCAAAAATAGTTTTAAAAATTAAATTGCTTGATCAAACTGATTGTCTAGACAAGATTAAAATTATTATTCATTCTGGAGTTAGTAACAAAAATAAATTAGTTCATTCTTGGGGTACGCAACCTAGACCCTTAAAAGATGTGTTTTATGCACGACATTAACAGGAAGAATTCTTTGATTTAACACAAAATTTCATAATAAAACGTTACATTACCGGACTCTGTCAAGGATAACTGCAATGACGCTACGCGAAATTAACATTCTCAATCGATTTTTGTTTGGTGTTTGATTTACCGGCTTAACTAACATAGTCCATGAAGAGGGTTTATTTTCGAGTAAAAGGTTAGAATTCGGAACAAATTCGACTCTCATTATTTTGGAAATTCATTTTAAAAAGGCTTGTTTCTTTTTTATTTGGTATATTATTGTAATTCCGTATATGGACTTCCTAAAGTGTGTGGATTTTTAGATAATTAAAAGCTCTTTTTGATGCATCTCACACAAAAATATATACAGATACATTCAAACACAAACGGAACATAGGGATTTTAAGCATTGTATCAGAACTGCTTTTGAACTAGTCGACCAACATCCAGCTTCAACAGATTAAAAACACGATTATTACAATCGTTTATTTGGACACCTATAACATATCGTACAATTCCCACCACTCCGTATTCTCAACTGTGGGCGGTTCTTAATTAGCGTCAGACAGTCAGTAAACAGCAGTCGATAGGTGAGAGTGTTTAAGTCCATAACTTTGTTTCAATTTAAAGAATCCTATTTTGTTTTATTTACGAATTTATTTTTATTTTGAAAGCCGTTATGGCCAAAAGAAATCAAAACCTATTATCTTAACTCGAAACATTAATTTGTAACGAGTTATTTTTTTTTGCTTTTTGCAAGTTTAATTTTTATTTTATTTTGTTCCGTAATATATTTTATTTTACCACTAGGGTGTATATAACTCGTTACTTTACAACCCTTTCTACTACCGCGTTGATTTATTTTTTTTTGTTATTACCGTTGTATATTTTAGTATAAGTCCGAGTTACGCAAATCCAAATTCTACCATACACAATTTATTCATTTCCGATATTTAAATTTTTCAACTGAAAGGACGCCCGGTATATACAACATTTTAATTTAAACAAAAGCCGTCTAGTATAGATACAAGTTTTTGTCGAAACTAGATAAATTTCACGTTTGATTCTCACCCCACATTACGGCCGAAGAATGTAACTAAAAATTTTGGATATAAATTCTCAAACAATTCATTTTTCGGGTGATTTTTATTCGCGCTCCGATTTTCGTTCCGTCTCCGATTCATTCCGTCTAGCATTCATTTTCGCTCGGGATATTCATTCGCGCTCTGATTTATTCCGGCTCTAACATAGTATTTCGTGATTCTCCGTTCAACTTTCTTCCGAAAACCGAAAAACCGTAGTGTGAAAAATTTAGTGTATTCCGTATTCCGATTGTGTGTGTAGGCTGTATTTATTAAGGTAAATCAATTTTAACAAATAAACTGTGTATTCTAAACTTTCCGTATCGCCGCTTAGTATTAAATTGTTAAATGTATGGTTTTGAAAATTTTCCGACCGGCTATTTTTTCTTTTGTTGTTGAACTGAAATTTGGTTTTTTTTATTTTGTTTCTCTTATCTGGAAATAAAGATTTGTCAACGGTAATTTGATTTCGAATTTTTATTTACTGCGTTTATTATATATTAATTAACTGATATGAATTATTAGTGGATTCTCGAATTATTTTATGCTTTTGGTTGTCAGTAGTTTTTTTAAATTAAATTGATATCCAAGTGGATTATAATATTTTAATTTTATGCTAGTACGAATATTTTTACTCTGTGTGTCGATAGTTGGGTACCGTTTAACTCGTGGGAAAATATTTTTTTTTTTGGAATAATTGTTACCGGCTTTAGTTAGATTCAAGGGTTAATCAGACTTGGAAGAGGCTTAGCCACAATTTGTTTGATTTCCCGGCAGATCTAATTCGTTCTTAAATTTTTTTTTTTTTTTTTCGGAATAATAGTTACCGGCTTTAGTAGATCCAAGGGTTAATCAGACTTGGAAGAGGCCTAGCCACAATTTGTTTGATTTCCCGGCAGATCTATTTAGTTCTTAAATTTTATTTTTTTTCGGAATAATAGTTACCGGTTTCCTTTAGATTCAAGGGTTAATCAGACTTGGAAGAGGCTTAGCCACAATTTGTTTGATTTCCCGGCAGATCTAGTTAGTTCTTAAATTTTATTTTTTTCGGAATAATAGTAACCGGTTTCCTTTAGATTCAAGGGTTAATCAGACTTGGAAGAGGCTTAGCCACAATTTGTTTGATTTCCCGGCAGATCTAATTCGTTCCTGAATTTTATTTTTTTCGAAATAATAGCTACCGGTTTCCTTTAGATTCAAGGGTTAATCAGACTTGGAAGAGGCTTAGCCACAATTTGTTTGATTTCCCGGCAGATCTAAATCGTTCTTTTCCCGTTTCGTAGAATCATTATTTATATTTTGTTTTTTTCTTATTGTCGGGATAATAGTTGCCGGTTTCATTTGGATTCAAGGGTTAATCAGACTTGGAAGAGGCTTGGCCACAATTTGTCTGATTACCCGGCAGATCTAAATCGTGCATTAGGGACCCCGTTAAACCCGGTAGATTTGAACCGTATTTGATAACCTGACCGTTAAGTCCGTTAAAATCCCAGATATAGGTAATACATACCTCATTTTCTTTTCGCTGTTAATTTGTTTGTCACTAAAGAATTATTCGTAAAATAGACCCCAGAGTATTAATAGATCAAAGTTTTGAATTCCTATTATTTTCATTTTTAACCGCAATTTATTGATTGGAGAACCAAGATTTGGCTTTTCCGGATTTTCACTAGTTAGTTAAATTTAATTCAACAAGACCCCTGGAATTTTCCGTAACCTCCATCTGAGGCTATCTGGAACACTTGACGCTAGGGGTCAAGGGGCCGTGGAGCAAACCACGTTAATAATCTGGCGCCCGAGATTTAAAAACCCGAATTTTGCATCAAGGGTGTCCATAGTGACGTGTTCTTGTGGCAGGAGCCACGTGTAAGAAGGTAGGCACGTTACAAATTGTTAAAGAGAATTTAATAATTAATTTTCGATTTTAACACCGTAAAACGTAAGCATATTGTTTCAATATGTAACGACATTACTATCCCCATCAAATAATTATTCAATACTAAATCTCAGTTCGCACACACATCGCACATAACTAACACATTTTGGAAGGAGAAGGAGCGGGGTTTCTTACAGTGGTTCTGAATCCAATTGTCCAGATCAATACTTGATATTCATTGAAGTGAACTTATAGAAATGTTTTTTGGTGGACTATTTAGATCGGAGAATACATTAAATTGCTATATTCCGTTTCTCTTTGCATGTATCTGTATAGGTATAGTGACTCACTGATTAAATAATTCAGGGCGGGTTGTATCGCAATTGGTCAACTCATTGGTTACAAAACAAATGGTAAACTTTTAACCAGCTGTTGTTCTAGTCGCGCAGATAGTTAGCTGCTGGTCACGTAACTGACATTTTTGTGGTGTTGGTAGAACTGACACCTAAGTTCATGTTGTACTCTGACGTTGTTTGTCGATGGTGATATCGACATATTTCTTATTTTCTCTTTGAGTTGGTTAGTGTTTTAGTAGTCGCTTTGAGCATTTTTTTTAAATTCAACTTAAATATAAATTTATTTGTGTTAGTTTTTGGTTTATTTTAAAATTTCATCTAATCCGGAATTCTAGAGACAGCAACTGAATAACCCCACAAAATATATTTGATTGTTATTATCCCCACTCTATAAACAATAATGTCAATACATCAAACTTCACAAAACGCCAATAAAATAACCGTTCTGTGACAAAACATGAGATTAACCAGCCGATACATCGTACATCAACGTTGTTAGTTGATGTACGATGGCCGATATCAAGTAGTTAGAAAACCTAGTTTTAACTAACATTATAACCACTTGTTAGCGGTCGATACAACGGCCTATCACGGTCTAACCAGTGGTTAGCGTTAACATCGTACATCGTTGTTAGTTGATGTACGATGGCGTTAATCAGCTGGTACTGCGATACAACCCTCCCTCAGTCGATATTTAAAAAAAAAATTCTCTCAATTGCTCAATATTCATTTTAAAAAAGTTAATATGAGTCTTTTAAAAGCGTATGAAATAATTTAAGTATTGCATTAATTATATTATATTTGGACAACAATAATGAATATTTTATTATATTTTATGGGATTTTAATGTCAAAATTTATCAATTTGAAATTACTAAGTAGGCATTGCTTGAACTTTTTATTGCAATTGTTTTTTGTTTAGTTTGACATTTAGAAGTTTTCCGCTCAGTGAAACAAAATTGTTTAAAATGGGTCGTCTAAAGAAATTTAACTTTCAAAAATGGATATAGCCGAAGGGATTTAGCCAAAATGACAAATAAATATGCAACTGTTCAGTTGGAGGTTATTGAAATGAAGATAGAGTCCAAAATAAGTCAAGGTTGGCTCCAAATAAAATATTTAACGATCTCGAGGAAAGATGGATTGTAAGAGTCATTATAATTAATCCCAAAAAAGTGCTCCAAACTTGTGTGCTGATGTGGAAAGACAATTAGGAAAAAGGTGTATTCCCGAAACAATTCGTCGGATTTTGCGAAAAAATAATTTGAACGTTCGAATTGCTAGAAATAAACCATTTATCAACCAAAGAAATTGACGTGTACGCTTGGAATTCTCCAGAAAACATATTAATAAGGACTTAAGCTTTTGTCTGCAGAAAACCTAATGAAGAACTAAAATTGCACGATATAAAGCCACGGTAAATCAGGGTGGAGGTGGCGTCATGTCAAGGGAGTGTATGTCGTCTGTAGGAGTAGGTAATATGCATTTTATAGAAGGAAATATGAACAAGTAGGTACATGTATTTGGATATATCAAGTCAGCATCTTATTCCTTAAAAATTGGATAATGCTGAGAATTATCGGTTTTATCACAACAAAGAACCAAAGCACACGTTATATCGGGTTCGAAATTGGTCGCTTTATAAGTGCCCAAATTACATCAAAACACCAGCCCAGTCACCTTATTTGAATGTAATTGTCTTTCTGGTCTTTCTACTTTCAATATTGCTTCTCTTTTTCTCAAGTATCCATGTGCACAAAGTCATATCCTAAATAAACGATATTGGATTAAAAGAGTTTGCATTTTTCTTCTTTAATTCTCCAGTTTACATTTTGGAGACGTTGCAGGACTTGTCCAAGTTTATTCAAATATTCTTTCATACCGCTTCCTTGTATTTTAATGTCATCAACACCAGGCATCTTTGCTAAGGTTCTAGATATGTAGCGTTAAATGGTGCGCTACTTTTGTACTTTTAGCATCCATAGGCTACTAGCATTTCTTTTCAATTTGGAATTGAAGATTGATCGTCTTTCAAAACCATATTAATTATAACTTTATAGTCTGCATTTAGCGATATTGGAACTGGATTTATTTTAATTAAAATTAACATTATTTGCAATTGGTCAAAAAAGACCAACCAGCAATTTTGCTTTAAAGTACTTAAAAACAAATGACTAATTCTAAGATATCACTCACTGGTAGTGTTTTTTAGTTTCTATCTCGCCAATAACTTGTTTTTTTGTGATAAATGCTCCATCACTAATCACTTCACATCCCTAATTCAAAGGACTTCATTCTTTTTAGCCTTCTCTGTTGATCTTGGTTGTCCAAAATCTGGATTATTTCGATGTTGCGGTAATTGTGTAGCCTAGACTCATACTTCCCGCCATATCGTTTGATTTCCTCAGGTACTCTGCTGGAATTTCTAGATCCTTGCGTAGATCGTAATTTCGAACATACCATGGTGCCTTTACCTCTCAGCACCTTGTTTTGAAATCATTGTATTATAGCTCTATTGCTATATTTAGCGCATCCCCACAACTGTATGCCATAGGTCCATACCGGAGTTTATTTTGGGTAGAGACATGAGATTTCCTCCCGAGTAACCAATACATGTTTATACAATCTAAATTAGAGTTCTCTTTTTTTCATTTTGACATGTTCTTTCCAGCACAACTCAGCGTATAAATTCATTGGTATTTTAGTATCATTAGGTGTGGATATATCATATGTATAAATAAGATACAGTACTGGCCCAAGAACGCTACCCTGCGGTACCCTAGCACAAATATCTATTAACCTTCGCTACACACAGATCATAAATACTTCCACAAAACACACACTGGGGTCTAATAGACGGAATGCGTTAATATTGGTAGTATTACATACATTTTCTGGTTAATCAGTTTTTGTAATTAATGCTCAATAACTTATAGTCAAAATAATATTTATTTACAAAAACAGAACATTATTCTACATCTAACAAAACTTAAATGTAGGAAATAGCTCTTTTCACAGTTCTTGCAGCTCATTTAGGACCACGTGATTGACTAACGAGATTTTTTCTTTGGCGTCTTCCCTATTTTTCTGGAACTTCGTTACTCCATCTATATCCGTTCTTACCTTTGGTAATGGTTGTTGAAATCTTCATTCTTTTTGCATTAGAAAAAAACTAACGCGAAACGCACACTGGGGTCTACCAAACCCCGGCACCACTTTGCAAGCTGGTCACTGAAAAACTGAAGCCTGCAAGCATCTCGAAATATAATGATGTAGTAGTGGAGTGAATAAACTAAATTTACTACATGCCAAACGTAGGAAGAACCCTAAGATTTTGATGCGCCGTAGACAAGCCAGCCCCACTACCTAGTTAATGCAGAGAGCTCATTTTTAAATTGTATTGTTATCTTTTACACAGCTGAGTTCTCTGTATATCTTCTGCGCATTTCCGGGGTCTTCCTTCGTTTGCCAAGCAGTACATGACGTTGCCAGTTTGTATCAGAAATGTGTGAAGATTGGCATGCACTTATGAAAGACCTCAGTGTGTGTTTGAATGGTTAAATCTGAATAAGTATTTTTTTGTCTTATTCGGAATGTTCTATCTGAAATACATGATTGAAGTATAACTGTCTAGGTAGTAATTTCCTGAGTTTATGTTCCAGTCCTTCATACCAGACCTTATCGAATGCTTGGGATATATCTAAGAAGAGAGCTGAGCAAATTTTCTTTTCTTCCAGTGCTCTTTCTATCAAATCCGTTATTCTGTAAACTTGGTCGATTGTTCAGTGTTTAGCTCTTAACCCTGATGACCTGGTACGAGTGCTTTTCCCTCTAGTATTGGTGTTAATATTTTTAGGAATAATTTAGAAATTATTGGTGCGAGAAAAATCGGCCTACATGATGTAACTTCGTTTGGGGGTTTTCCATGTTTGGGAATTATTATTACTTCGGCAGTTTTCCAAATGCGTGGTACATATTTTAGCCGGAAGGATGAGTTTATCAAGTGGGTCAATTTTCCGATACCCTTTCGGAGTAGATTTTTTAATATTCCCCCTGTGATTTTAATCGTAACCTGGAGCCTTGCGTACGTTGATATTGTTTTTTATTTCGGCGCATACTTCCTTTGGTGTTACTAGTTTTATTTCTTTATTTTCTTCCTGCTCTAGGATTTCCAGGTCCATTTGTTCTGAAAATTCGTTCGGTTAGAAGATTTCTTTGATATATTGAGCAAACAGCTCTGCTTTCTGATAATTACTTCTTGTCCAATCTTCGTCTGGATTTCTTATAGGCGGGAACTGTTGAATTTTGCAACCTTCCATAGAGAATATTCACTTTATTTTTCACTCGTCAAATTCCTTAAATATGATTTGATGGTTTCATTTTTCAACTGTTGTATTTGTCGTTTGAGATCTTGAGCGAGTCTGTTTAGTACAATCTTATCAGTTGGATGCCTTCTATATTTCCATACCTTCCTTACTTTCCTTTTTTTTCCCTATCAAATGTTTTATCTCTTGTGGATAGTTATTTCCTGCTAACTTTCTTTTCAATTCTGATGTGGCGTTCCATGCGGCTTGTTGTGTGTCAACTACCAATTTTTCTGCTTCTTGATCAAGTTGGTCTCTGGTTCAAACATAGAGTTAATATTATTGGCGAGTGATCAGAAAACACGTCAAACGATTCGTCAATATTTATATAATTGCTTGATACTTTTTTAATGATAAAAATCTATGAGGTCAAAATTAATGATAATGGTTTATCAATATAGATTTGTCTTATATTTCCTCAATAGGGAATAATTGTCCTTGTTTTCCATTTACACAAGCATCACATAATTCATCAGAGGGTATAAAAAATAAATTATGGAACTGTTTGTCAGGCGATTTGCTACCGAACTATAAAGTATAACGTTTGTTTAGTCTATGTCGACTTACTGAAATAGGACAAACAATCTTCCGATGTGTCAAATAGAGCAAGAATTCAACCAATAGTAATTCGAATTAGATGTTTGTACAAAAAAAAATGTTTTTTCAACAAAGGACGGCGCTTTTTAGTGTTAAACTACATATTGTTGCGAGGTCACCAAACTCAAAGCCGGCCCTGTCTCTCGACTGTAAATTTTGGCGAATGCGTCCCTTTCGAGTTTCGAGAATGTTCTCGATAAGACGCTTTGTTTACGCATAGGACGAGCGCGGAAAATACAAGAACTTTCCAGAACTAATAAAGACTATATATACGCGGGTTTTTGAGTAAGTTGACAATTAGTGAAACGAAGACAAAGAGTTAGTTCACAGATAGATAGTAATTAGCCATAGTGTGTATAATTTTATCCCACAAGTGAAAACTATTTAAATAAATAAGAAAAACATTACAATATAATTGACTAAAATGTCGCAAACTTTGTGTTGACCCAAATAAAACATTATAATTTAAATTTTTGGGTCAACTGTTTGGATAATATCGGTTTATACCTATGTGTTATAAACGTTTATCAGAAATTATAATTTTATATTGTTACACACGAAAAGTTCCACGGCATTCAAAATGTATTTTTTTAACTTAATTGCTGAATTCTTATTACAACTGGTGTGATCACGTTAAATCGAGATCATTTCTAACGTGAATTGTGTTTTTGTCTCTTCTAGGAGAGATGGACGTTTTCGATTTCTCACTTTCTTCCAGATACCACCGAACATAGACAAGACAAGAAGGGTCACTTCGTATCGGTACTTTGATATTGGGTCTACAAAAGCGAGACGTCGGCGCCGTTTTCCGACTAAACCAGCCGTCGCATGTGTCTAGTATTTTAACTGAGTAACTGATTCGGGGGTTAATAGAAATGAATTCGAAAGTACAGATGGAATTTCTCAATACTTGATAAATTCGAAAGAGAAGTTTATACTAATTTTGAGTACCCATTCTCAATATAGAAGTGAAAAAGTAATAAGTAATACTTTAAGATACATAAATACATTTACTATAAATTCTGTAAAATTGTTAATTTTATACCTATTTAGATCTTTTTTTTCTTTTATTCGTTCATTAATTTCACGATTAACAAATTTTAACGCAAAATATATTCACATTCTAATATATAAGATATGAAATATTCATAGGGAAAATCTTTACATGGATGAGAAAAATTTATATTTTTAAACAAAGTTCTGACAGATGATGTTTAGGGATAGGTACCCGATGCTGGGAGAAAAAGGAGAGGAAATGGAGTGGGTCAAGGAGGTACGCAAAAGGAAAAGAAAGGGGTAAGGGTGAGTGCGGAGGAGTTGATCTGTCGGATGGAGGGAGATTTTAGGGATGAGAGAACGGTGTTCGAGCTCATGAGTTGACTGTTTGGGGAAATGAGGAGCGGGGTAGATGAGATAGATGTGCTGAGGAAGATGGTGGCGTAGGTGAGAGGTGACGGAGAGGTAGCGGAGGTAACAATCTATATAGATGGCGAAAAGGAGGGCAGGAATGGAGCGATAATCCTGAAGGATATCGGAGGAGTCGATCAGGAGGGGATTGAGTGCATTAAGAAAGGGTTGGGCGAGATGAAAGGGAAGTGGGTGGATAGACAGGAGTCTCAAGAAATAGGTTGGTGGTTATAGAGGCAAAGGAGGGGGTTGAGGTGAGGGAAATTCTGGGGGAGGTGGAAAGGGTGACAGCAGCTACTCTGGTGGAAGCGGGGAGGGGAACAAAACCATAAAGATGGTAGGGATAGACCCGTGGATGGAAGATGAAGGGGTGACGGGGAAAATGGAGAAATTGATTGGGAAAGGGACAAAGGTGATTAAAGTGGTAAGGGAGAGGAACGGGATGCAAATGGCGGTGGTGAGGGCGGAATGGGAATAAGCGGAAGCCTAACTGGGAAAAGGGAAGATTTAGATTGGGGTGGTACAGGGTAACTATTATAGAGGGTAGAGAGGAGGGCAGATGCTTTGGATGTGGGGTAAAGGAGCACAAAGTAGCAGCCAGTAAGGTGAAGGGAGCCAAGGAGAGGAGTATAATAACAAATTATCGTTTTCTGTTCCTGCCTTCCTTCGACGATTGTCACAAACATCCTAATTTAGGAGAAGATCCAGCCCCTGAGACAATATCTGATAAGAGTTTCATATCTGTAGAGCTTCAATTTACCTTCCGACGGTTAACGTCGATCTCATCTTACCTAGCTTCCTGCAGGTTAACAACAAGCGTGACGAGAAAGGTTAAAAATTGGCACGCAACGTCATTACAATGTTCAATAAAACTTCATTAACGTAAATATAACTGTGTTTTTTAAATCATACCGGTATATCCCATCAACGCATCAAGTGGGTGCTGAAATCTGCTGAGAAAAAGTAGTATCACAGAGGAAGCGAGAAAGACAACATTGGGGGAGGAGCTTAGAGTTACCCTTCTTGTCTTGTCTATGTTCGATGCAGATACTTATTTATAGAACCTATAGTTACTACTCATTTGTTATTAGGTGTTTAAGCTATTTTGAGAGTAAAAATTTATTGAAGTTTCAAGAGACCTGAACCCAAAATCAAATTTCGTAGAGCATGGATACGGGGATATTTAAAGAGAATGAGAGAGCTGAATTGTTAAGATTAAGGTTAATAGAACATCTGACAGGAAAACGAAGATAGATGATCAGGTTAATGATTTAAGAGAGCTACAAGAGAAGTTGATAGAAAAAATCATAAAATCAACAAACATTCAAAATATTTAGAAGTTAGTTTACATGATGGAACGAAACCTAAATGAAAACTAGAAACACAGAACATAATGTAAAAAGAGCATTTAAATTGTTTATAAGTAGCTCAATTTTTCAGGCTACATTCGCGACATTTTAACCTTTATATTTTCCTAGCAACAACATGAAAATAAAATTGCATACCATGCAAAAATTACCGTTGAATTGCCCTTCCATTAGTTTGACAGATTTTACATATTTTCGCATTTATATTTTAATGGAATCTAATATTAGTTCTGGAATATGTAAATTACTCAAAAGTGATAAATCTAGACCTTGACATTTACTTAATTCATTCATCATAACAACAATGAATTCACCGATAGGAATCTTAAGTGAAGTGAAAATTTATCAAGACAAATAGAACAGCTCGTTACATATTATATGTTACTGTTTATGCCATGAGAAATAAGTTAATAGTAAAAAAATATTTTTAAAAATATTCTTTCATTTAAATAAAACATAAATTGAATGAAACATTACACATTACACATTATTGTATATATATAGATTGTATTGATCATCTCTAGTAATATAATAACTCTTATTTTTCTCTAAAAAGCCACACAATATATAATTATAATAAGAGTTATATATATATATATATACAAGGACAGGAATATTGGGGAAGCGGCAAAATTGTAAAATGAGTACTCTTTACACTATTTTCCAAGCTTTCGGAATATCTTTATTTCCATTCTCAAGGACAGCATTCGAGATTGTATTACAAGTTGTTTCAAATGGTAAATACATCTAATAATAATAATTTTGATTTGAATTTTTTAAAAAGTAACAACTTGTAATACAATCTCGAATGCTGTCCTTGAGAATGGAAATAAAGATATTCCGAAAGCTTGGAAAATAGTGTAAAGAGTACTCATTTTACAATTTTGCCGCTTCCCCAATATTCCTGTCCTTGTACATTATTATTCGGCAAATATCTACTATAACTTATATATATATATATATATATATATATATATATATATATATATATATATATATATATATTATTGTATAGATCTATGAAAATTGATATCTATGTGCGAAAATTTTGTCATTTGTAAGTATGGGTTATGTCAATTTTGAAAGATATTAATTTTTAATTTTGAAAGGAAATTTTTAAAACATAGCTATCAGTGAAAAAAACATAAAAATTGAATTTGGGTGGTGATGGTAACGATTATGAGATTTTTGAAATTGATTGAAGAAATAGAAAATTTTCGCATATAGTAAAAAAATAAAATAACCCATTGAATTTTTAAAATATTGGACTGAAAAATTGAAAGCAGTATGTTATATATCTGGTATCTGTAAATTTAGCCAGAATGTTCACAATGACAGTACCGCGATGTCAGGAGCTTGACATCGCCCTTCTCCAACAAGAGTTCAACAATAAGAAACGCTTGTAAGTTATCTAATAAAATAAATACCAAAACCTACAATTAAGCACAAACATATAACATGGCGCAGTCAGTAAATTATTAAAAATAATATACCTGCTTATGTATATATATATATATATATATATATATATATATATATATATACAAGGACAGGAATATTGGGGAAGCGGCAAAATTGTAAAATGAGTACTCTTTACACTATTTTCCAAGCTTTCGGAATATCTTTATTTCCATTTTCAAGGACAGCATTCGAGATTGTATTACAAGTTGTTTCAAATGGTAAATACATCTAATAATAATAATTTTGATTTGAATTTTTTAAAAAGTAAATGTCAAAATGATGTCAAACAATATCGTTTGCTTATAGAAAAAGAAATAGTATATAATTATAACTAACTTATATCTAAAAATATCAAGATTGGCTAGGTTCGTCTTCTTTTTTTTAATTTGTTTGATGTTATTTTAACCTCAAATGTTTGAAATAGACGAATTTGAAATTTGATGACACTCATGCTCCCCATCAATAGCCAAAAGGTAGTAATAAATATCACTCAAATTTTTATGATCACTCTTTCTATTGATGATATTTTGTTCTTGAGATATGTGAGCCATTTCCAAGAAAAGTTTTTTTTGGTATTTGATTGTATATCTAAAATACTGACAGAATCAAAATCCATAATATGGTCTTTATCAATTATATGTTTGGCCAAAGCACATCTATCGGGATATAATCTGGAATCACTTTTAATTTTTTTTAATTTTTGGCTAGTGTGACCAATATATTTATCCTCGCAAATTCTACAAGGGATACAGTATACTACATTTGAAAGATTAAGAATATCAGTTTTATCTTTAACTCTTGTATAAATTGATTTGATCGTTAAACATGTTTTATTTGCAATTTTTATGTTAGTAAGTGGTTTGAAAGTTCTAATTAATTTTGGTGTAATTTCTCTAATGTATGGCAAAGAAATATAGTAATAGGGAATTCCAGCATGTTCTGATAATATATATATATATATATATATATATATATATATATATATATATATATATATATATATATATATAAAACGTTAGTCTACGAACTACATATCGCTTTGCCAGTGCAATAGTGTAACAATTCTAAATGAAAACTGCTTTAAAAAAGGCATTATTTTGTATTTTTCAACTTATATTGATGTATTGATACACAAAAATCAATACATTAAAGAATGGCTAAAATTTTACAACGTTTATATAAAACGATAAAACTTTAAATCGTAATATCTCAAAACTATCTATTTCGAGTTGTTACAGTATTTCACTGGCAAGACGATATAGAATCGAAGTGAGGTTAGGAGCCACGTGTTGAGGATGGAATTTTTAAAGCAGCCTTCGCCAATGGCTACTGAGGGGGACCTCAGAATAATTTTCAAATATTCAGGGTGGCGACAGGATGCAGTTCAAGCAGCAACTTTCTTAGTTTTGAAGGAGAAGCAATATTAGAACAGCACGAGACCAATCTCCAGTTAATAGAGGATGATAAGAAGGACTATCAAATATTAATTAACAAATTTTATACACTATACAATGCCAAAATCCATCTGAGTGTAGAAACAGATAAATTCAATTCTAGAATTCAAGGGCCTGGAGAATCATTTGACACATTTTTAGGAGATTTAAGAAAAATAGCAAAAAGTTGTGATTATGGAAACATGAAAACCAGACTGATAATGGAAATAATTGTTATATGTATAAGGAAGATTAGAATGAGATTACTTACAGAGTCAGCATTAACACTTAATAAAACTATAGAGATTTGCAAGGCAGCTGAACAAACTGAAAGTCACATCTCAAATCTAATGAACAAGGCAATGAAATTAGAAGTCAATGAAGTAAGAACTGAAAATAACAAACCTGATTATTATTATTAAATATAAACATATAACAGTAAACATTTAAATAATATACAAATGCAAATAGAAATTGAACTACAAATTAAATATTTGGTGATTGTAAGAAAAATTGACATGAATAGTAGACAAGAAATCCAACAATAAATTTTAATTTCAATCTGCGTATTAGAATACGGAATACATAATAAATACAATCATTCAGATGATAGACGCATTTTAAAAACTGAGAACAATATTTATTTAACCCATAGAATCATTTTGAACTTCAATTATTCTATCAATAACTTCATATTCGCCTTGAGTCGCTAAAATAAGTAAACAATGACCTACATCTTATTTTTTCAAAAGTATCTAGAAAAAAACGCATCGACCTCGTGGTTGGTATATATATCATATTTCATTTCAAAATTAAATACTTCTCTCAAGTATTCAGTAAGTGGAGCAGATTCCTCCATTGTCTACTATTGATTTCCAATAGAACAATTTTCCGAAAATTTTCAGTTAATTACCAACAATCCGAAAAAAGTTTCACTTGCATCGTGGTTTCACAAAACCACACAATGAGTTTCATATATATTTGTACATTTTTGACGAATTACAAATAATTTATTCATATAATGTAGTAAAAGCAAGCAATGATTCTAGTTTATTTCTTATAATTTGATGTTCCCAAATAAATACTAGAACGTACTGTACTTAGCAGAACAACGTAGTTTTTTGAAATAGTTTTCTAAAGGTGGGTACAGACATATAACAAAACTTCGAATCGAAACGCTATCGCGTAACAAATCTGGACGGCACTGCGTAACAGCGCAACACCGTAACATAGTAACATCAAGGCGTCCCATCGGTTGTCGGTTTTTTCGCGCCGCATCAAAGAAATGATACGCATTGATATTGCACCACTTGTCCAAAACGATGTACTGTACTACTGTATTTGTTGACATGCCGTATCTTCGATGCATAACAAACAATTGTTACGCGACGGCGTTAGGGTACGAAGTTTTGTAATATGTTTGTACACACCTCTACAACGTACATTTTTATCAGCCCCGTACCAAACAATCCATCACCAAAACGACCGTATCAGAGCTACATGAAAGTGCCGACAACGTACTATTATTGTCTATGTACGGTGGCCTTTCACTTCGCCCCATGCGATAGATGGACGAAGAATTTTGAGGCGATGTAATGAAAGTTTCACTTTAAAAAGTACGAATATCCTATTAAAATTTGACGAGGCTGACAATAGGTTTGTTCCAACCGTACTGGAATCGTTTCGAGTACTGTATAGTGCGCAAACTCGAATTTGGGATGGACACATCAACTTTATCACCCCTTCCAGAAGGTATAGTTTGTATACCGTCCCAAGAACGATACTTTAATCAGTTGGAACGTGAAAGAAATACAGCACTTGCGCGAACGATTCCCAGATCGGTTCTATCGCCAGTTGCAGCCACATATTTCAGTAAAAATATTGCATGTTTAAATACCCTTCAAGCAGACAATATTCAGTATTTAATACCAATTGATCACGTTTACACTAAAAGTTAATTTTATGTATGTTCATGATTTGTAAATAAAAAATGTGTTGAATGAACTTACCTGCAGCCCAATGTACAACAGTGTGTTTTTCGTTGTCAACGGCATTTATATCAGCACCATTTGCCAAAAGAAAAGTCACCAATTGCATATTACCCGCAATAACTGCTAGATGAAGTGGTGTGAAACCATCTTCGTCCCTACCGTCGACCAATTCAGGAGCAGCCATGACCATGAGATCAGCGGCTTGAGAAGCGCAGCGACTGCCGCTGGTGGTACTGTAATGTAGAGCGGTTTTACCGGTACGATCTCGTTGAAAGAGAGAAGAACCCTGAAATTTTAGATCTATAAAAGACGATCTGTCAAAATAACGTTGGTTCACGAAAAAAAACATTATTTGTGAAAAGCGTGAAATGTTTGTTCTTATTATTTTTATATGAAATAATTGATGCGGAGAGATTTGATTTTTTCCAAATACAGTTTTTATGAACAACAAAGAGATTCTATATAGTGTTAAAATATATACTAATATAATTTAGAACAAAATCATTATATCTTGTGTCCAGTGGGGTGCCCTTTTGGGGACCGGAACCCTTGTGCGGTATCAGTCCTAATGTAATATTGGAATAAATAGGCAAAGCCGAAAAGAAGAGGAGATCTGACCTCTGGAAAGATCTAGTATGGTTAATACAATCAAAGATACTCCCGGGAAAGTACAGCCAGGAGAGATCGAATGAATGCCTAAGCCAAAGTAAAACTGCACTAATTGCTTCGATACTGTCGCCTGAATGGGTACCTCAAAAAGCTCAAACAAGTGGAGCAAGAAGAATGTAAATTCTATGAATTGGATGAAGAAACCTCCATTTACATACTAGCGGAATGTATAACAATTCAGAATCCGAGGGAAAAGCACCTAGGAGCCCACTGGATAGAAGCTTACTTACTTACCTCAACTGAAGCCTACGGATATCCTGGAATTCTCTTAGGAAATAGGTCTAAAGGAGCTACTAGTTTATGAGATTTCCCAGTAACTAAGTGGAGGGAAGAAAGTGCAATAGATCTTTTAGGTCTCAGTGAATGTCACCCCAATATACATACATACTATGTGCCCAAAAACCAGAAATCCCAGAGAGAGCAATATATTTTATTTTGTATTTTCTCAGCTTTACCTGTAAAATCATTCATCTTAAGTTCAAAACGCACCGGCTGCAATATTTTGTTGCGCAACGTCGCGCAGCATTGCAAGCTTCACATTTTTTCCAGTGTAGAACACACTGCCTAAAACATTGTCTGCACAATGTATCGCAAAAAAGGCTATGACGAAGACCAGAGCAACAGTTTCTGCGCACACTCCTGGAGTACAAAACGTATGTCACTGTCACTTTGTCGTATACATAGTTTTGTTACAGCAAAATGCTGCAGCCGGTGCGTCCATCCCATCCCAATAATAGTGAACAAAATTGTTTAATTGGTGTTGAATTCCTTTCCCTAGGTGGAGTGCTCTAGCCAGGATCTTTTATGGTAACATTATATTGCAAGGTAAACAATATTCAAACAACAATAAGACCTTTAGCAACTGTACGACATGGGGTATGATATAAATGATGAGGAGACACTAAAAATAATAGAAAGGGAAATTGTGTAAAAAACAACGATAATTATATTGCATAGAGGGTTATTTCAACAGAGAGGCACAAGAAAGATGGGTTAATAGAGTTATGATACAAATATTCAATTCTAGTGCCTGTGCTGTTGAGCACAGCCCAAACGAATGAATTATTAAATGGGTGAAGCAGGAGGCAAGAGAAAAAGGTCCAGTCCTAGAACAAAATGGCTGGATGCAGAAAAAGATCTAAAAAAAGTAGGAGTATAGGAGAACTGGAAAGGTGGAATATTAGACAGAAGTGAATAGAGAGAAGTGAAAAAAATTAAATCCCAGCGCCACTAATGGCAGACAGAGCTGATATATTGTATAGATATGAATTTTTAGATGGAATTTTTTCATGATAAAAATGTGTCACTATTGAAAATATATGTACACGATCTATTATTCAAGACAATAGAGGAAGTAGTGTCAATTATTTGAAAAAAGAAGATAAAGTCAAATTCGCAATATCAAAACATATCAAATTTTTGAATAAACCAACGAAAAGTTAAAATTTTGAAAACAGGTTTTCTTAGAAAGAAAAAAGATGAGGCGATTGCCAGATAAATGAAGAGAAAGAAATTCTTTATTTTGATTGAAGGAAACGGATTTTTTTCTAATTTCGTAAAAGCAGATATAAACAATAATTTGAAAAAGAAATTGTCAAGTAGTAGTATTTATTTGGCTGGCAGGGCCTGGGTTGGAGGCCAGGTGGTGACAATTGTAGAAGAAGTGACAGCAAGGAAGGGGAAAATTAATTATTATAATGGACAATGAAAATAGTAATTATGCGCCAAGGTAGAAAAGTGAGGTATTATTGTCGAGGTCCATTAAAGACCGAGAAGCGAAGCTTCGAGGCATTTTATGTTTTTAAATATTAGTTTGTCGACTCCCGTTTCACATGATATGACAGCTGTGCTCACATTCTATTAAATGGATTGAGATTTAGTTTTAATCAAGTAGGCTCTGTATTTTTCTACCTTGGTTAATAATGAACAACTTTACTACCTCAACAAAAGTCAATAAAGTTAGGTTTAGAGGCTAGTAGTGAAAAATGGTTGTTTTTGGTTCTGTAACTATTAATAAGTAAATAGTATTTTTATTTAATGAATATATATTTAATTCATAATACCCAAAACATGACAGAAATATATCAAATTTACTTAATGGAAAGCAACAATAATATACAGTTATAAGGGGACTGTAAAATGGTAGAGCTGCTGCAGACAACCTTCATGTGATCCAATAAATTGACAAAACTTCATGGTATGAAGAATTAAATCATCTCCAGAAGTAACAGAAAGAAAAGTAACATTATTTTTTAAATTAGGAAATTTTCACAAATATTTAATTTGGAAACAGGGATAGGTATAATATAATATTTCAAAAGTATCAATTAAGAGAGATGAAACACAATCACTAGGGTTTAAATATTGATATTATCCTAATTTTAGAACTAATAACATTAATACAGAAATACAGTTGATTAGGATGAAAACTAATGGTGATAATAGTAAATTAATATAAAAATAAACTAATCCTTAATAATACCAAAAAAGTTGTTTCTAAGTATCGAAATAATATATAATCAATATACAACTTTACACACAAATAGATGTTGAATCCAAAGTGCTTACCTTAAAACAATTCTCGAATATCCATTCTACTTCAAAAATCACTACTTACATCGTTTTTTCTATAAATATAACGAGACACAATAACAATTATTATTTTTGTTACTTAAAGCTTCAGCAAACAAATTCCACGTCTCAATAAAAAAAATACTATTTCTGCAAAATCGTATCTTATGTTGAATCAAACAAAACTTTAAAAGTTGCTATGACAATACCGAATCACTGGGGTGCATTCAACCAAAAGGGCAGGGAATTAACCAAGACGGTAACCTTATGTCAAACATGCAAACATGCTTTTTAATCAGATGAGCAGCGTTGAATGGACGAGTTCATCGACTTAATTTCATACTTTGTTTACTAAAGGAAAATACCTTGACACGGTGTAGTACGTCGCGACGTTCAAGTAAAAGGAAAGCATGTTTTTTTATCATAAATGTACATATAGAGTGAGTCATTTATTTGGAAATTCCAAACAGTGCTTTAAATCGTCAAAGCGTTGTTGTTTTTGGCCCGGTGTGAGCAAACGCGGCACACCCATTCCGATAAGAACGCATGCTCAAATTTTTGAATGAAATTATAAACGCACTAAGTATTATTTTGTATCTTTGAGGTTTCAGCTAACTCACGCTATTTCTCTTAACGGTCTTTTATAGTACATTTTTCACACGAGTGGGAAACATTTTCACCTGTGTAAAAAATCACTTCCGCACAAGTGATGTACACAATTTTTCTTAGGACCACGCAATAATTTGATGAATTACGATATAATATACAAATCTGGTCACTTTTTCACCGATCATAGATGATGTATTCCCATCTCTACATTTTCGTGACGAATACACGCATAGCAATTTGTTAAACCCGGTATTTCCACAGTCAATACCTATGTACTATTTAAGTACATTTTAGCTTCCAATAGAGGTTTAGTGCTACCATTCAGTACTTTCTTGACATTTTTATGCTTTTATAACATGTCCCTTGACATATTTCGACTTTCCCTAGAATTTTTAGTGCAATTCCTTTTTAACCACTGGAAGCCGTTCAGTCCATTGTCAATTGTCTTCTCCCTCTTCCTGCCGCGACTGCCACGAGCGCCCTTTTTCGTTACTGACTGTTTCTCAGAGAACAAACCTATACCAAGTTACTTATGTTTTGTATGCATTTTTATACTCATAACTTTATAATTTTGAATTAATTGCTGTGGTAAGCCCCAGGGATAGATGGCCTGAGGGGTGATATGATGAAGAGGCTGTTGGATGACAATGGGGAGTACTTCTGGGAGCTATTCAACAGGGTGCTGAGGGAGGACGAGTTTCCGGAAGGATGGAAGTTGGCCAGGGTGATACTGCTGAAGAAGGAGGGTAGAGAGGAGACGCGGGCGGTGGACTACAGGCCTATCAACCTGCTGTGTGGTATGAGTAAATTGATGGAGGGGATAATAAAGGATAGGATTTTAGAGGAAGTTGGTAAAGATGTGGGTGTTAGGGTAAACTAGCACGGGTTTGCGATGGGAAATCATGTGTCTCGGTGGTGCGGAGATGTGGGGTGAAAGAGCGGGAGTGAATGCGACGGTTAGGCCACTCCTGCGGACAGGACCCATTGGACGTGATGGCTAGAGCCAAGAATAAACGCTGGAGGGGTGCGACCAGAGAGGAATATGGGAATGGAAGGAGAAGGAAATGGAGAGGAGGGAGGAGTATGAGGGCGCGCCAAAAGGATCGATTGGAAATAGGAGAGATTGGATGGACCGGAAATTCAGGGTGGTGAACTACTTCTTGACATAGGTGTTCACTGGACATGGGTCGAGAGTAGGGTACCTCCACAATATTGGAAAAAGAGAGACTGGAGTGTGCGAGAGGTGTGAAGTGGAGGATGATGTGGGACATGTGTTTAGATGCTGGAGGAACAAGGAAGTGGAGAGGAAACTAGGGAAGGCGGTTTAATGTTGAGAGGGGAGAATGGATGGATGGAGGTGAGTGGCGTAGTAGAGAACATTGTTAAGGGGAGAGAAGGACTCGATATGGCATGAGAGGTAGGAGTGATAGTTAGGGAGAAGACGGCGGTATGAGCGGAGAGTGTGCGAAGGACCGCCGCCCGTCTCGAATTATGTTAACGTATTGATTCCGAGGCGGGGGTAACGAAGAGTTTGAGCTGGGTTTGGTTGGTAGGCATCCTCATGGGGATGAGTCCAACAATGTTTGGGTCCTGGACCCATTCGAACATGAGTTTCCCATCTCGACCCAAAAAAAAGCCATAAATTATATTCTATGTATAGATTTATTTGAATTAACCGTAGAGAATATTTTAAACCAGTGATACTATTTTCAACACCTGGTCAGCTTGCTGTTTCGTGAATTTCTTTACATTATTTTCAAACTTTTAATTCTTGATTATAAAACTATTGTGTTATATTTTTGTGCAGACATTTGGGAGGTTTTTCTATTGCAAAATAACTTTTTTTAGCCATAGATTGGATTCCTTTTAAAACAACACGTTTCTGATATGAAATGTATATCAGGAATCAGTTCTTAAATAACTACGTTTGCTAATTTTTTCAACCTAAATATTATTATCAATGATTAAAAAATTGTTTTGAGAGATTGTTTACAAGTTGTTTTTTTTTAAGTTGATTAACATTTATATCATAGATTGATTCATTTCAACCTTAAACATATTCCCTTTTGGATACAAAATACAATTCAGCCAGTGCTAGCCTAACTTATTAGAATATTGATTTTTTTTACAATCAGTTTAGTTAAGAAGGTAAAGTAAAACCAGAAATCTGAGAAGGTCGTAAATCGATATTATCTGACGACCATCATTATTACCTATATATTGTTCGAAATATAGATAAGCAATAAAAGTGTGTGTCGCTTAAAAGATTCCCAGGTCCGGATTAAAATATCTCATCAAATAGTTTGGCATTTTAATAACAGTGGACTCTCCATTGGCTTTTGTTGACAGTTTTGTATTTAAATTTATTTGACAATAAAAAATCTCCTGAGGTTGATTTAGAACCCTTGGTAAGGATATGTTTAATTGTGTGTAAATAATAACATTTACTTACCTGGCCACCAGACTATCAGTACTAATGGGCTATTAATGAGATTATAGAGATATTTACAGTTAAACAATAAATTAGCTACCAGATTTGGAAAACAAGACTGTTATGAGAACTGACCGCTTTTCAAAATGTGGCGTCCAAGGACTCATCCTGAAGTTAGTACCACTAGTCGACAAATTATATTGAATGTTTATACTTCCCTTCTGGAACGAGGAATATCGAAGGATCAAACTGTGCAAGAAAGTGCTTCTTTAAAATTGGTTTTGAAAATCATAAAACTGGAGTCACTAAGACCATCGTAATTTATGAACTAGTTGTCAGAATATAATATTTGAAAAAATTGAATAATCCTAAAAAACGAGAAGATCGGACCACTAGAAAGATCTAGTAGTCTAAAATACTCCTAGGAAGAAACTACGTCCAGATGAGATCAAAAAAATGCATGATTCAGAGTGAGACTGGACTAGGAGTTTTGACCTTTGATTATATTCAACAAATATTACAGGGGATATCCTGTCTGGCAATTAAAAGCAGTCGATTCCATGCTTATACTCTCTTCAGATTTCACCAAAAGGACGTGGGTAGTTAAATTGAGCAGGACCATATTTTATTTTAAGGTCTTGTAAATAATAAAGGAAGTATTACAATTAACCAAAGTCATGGAGCACATAAACTAACGAAATAGTGAAATATGTCCAAACTATCGATAAAAGTTAATACTGTGGATAAAATGTCGATTTCAATTGGTTGCAAACGATACAATTACAGCGAAGATTACTGAAAACCAAGTTTGCAAAGATTAATGGCCTATCCACCAATAGAAACGTAGCACTTCTACCACCATAGTCCCTGTTAGGTGAGGATATTGTTCAGCCGGGGCTTGGATGAAATATGAATAGAATATAGTAATATTAGGCGTACCTACGCCATCAACGACTAGATAACTAATGAAGTTATTAATAATCAATGACTCAGTGTTTCATTTATGCACAAACATTTCTGGAAGTACTTGAGTAGTACAGATGTCGGTCAACCAGAAAAATCTCAAACAAGAAGAGAAGGAAGAAAGGATTTACATTCACATAATTCTGAAATGCCTGGCACTATATAATCGCAGTACACAACATCTGGGAGAATATTTGAAAGAAAATGGAGACTTGCCTAAACTGAAGTCTGTGGATATCCTAGAATTCCTTCAAGGAATGGGACTAAAGGTACTACTAGTCTCTGAAACTTTTCTCAGGAACTGAGTAGAAGAATGGAGCGCAATAGATCTTTTAGGTCTCAGTGAATTTTCACCCAAAAAAAACATACCTCTTTTCCATGCCAAGAAAGTAGAAGAACATCCATCGAAACTTTCCTATCATCTTCAAGTTTCACATAAACAGTGAGATGATAATACAATTTTCAGAAAAGTCTACTAAAAAAATATTAAGTCAAAGTTAAATCACCTTTACGAAAAAAAATTAGATATTTTAACAAGGTACCAATACATGAGAACCACCCTGTATAATCATATTTTCTTTAGAAAAACCTACAATCGAGTCCAAAAATTGAGATTTTTAAAATTTTTACAAACTACATTATATCCCATAAGCTGTTTTCACTCTGTATGAGTTCAATAGAAAACTAATTATTGTATTAACACATTGACACACTAACCTGAACTTCAATAATCTTTCTTACAGCATCGACGTCTCCTTGTTGTGCGGCGTACATGAGCGCCGAAACGCCTGCGACGTATCGCGGACGACTGTGTTTTCCACGACGACGACTTCGCCAGCGTCGATGACGCTGGTCTCGAATATCCTTTGATACTGCTTCGAGTTTACTTTTCGAAGGACTCATATTGCCGTCGCGGCGCTACTTAACCACGTGCTCATCGGCGTCGTTGGCATCTCTTCATAGTTTGATTGATGTCGCAACGCATTGGTAAGAACTGGAGAAGCCATCATCGAGTTTTTTTGATAATTTCGGTATTCGTTTTTTGTTCATCCTAAAAAAACAACAAATATTTTAACTGAAGATGTGTGTAGGAGAGTGTGAATTGAGTTTATACAGGGTATTGTTCATGAAGTAAACAGCTTAGATATTAAGATACAAAGTTGTAACAATTCGTTACCATTTTTAGATATTCTTTTCGATAAAACATTCACAGATAATGAAACAGGTGTTCTCCGCAAACCAACACACACTAATAGGTACCTATTCAGTCAGTTTTTAATGATAATAATTAAGTAACCGAGAGACTTTATAAGCAAGAAATTGGAAATAGAAATAGAAAATGGAAATAGAAAATAAATCACCCTCATTACCCAATTAAAATGACAATAATAATGATAATGGTTCGTCGACCAAGCGTTTTTGAGCTATATTAATGTACACAAAATAATTCATTGATGACCATTGATAATTAACGATTTTCTATTAATAAACGATTTTGGTACAGGCAACCAAACATACATTCATATTAAAAATATTGAAAAGCTATTTTGTGAAATGCTCACTTCTCTAATAGAATACTTCTAGTTTTTCACTGACACATAGCTTTTGTTATATTATTCCACAAAACTATGATAATTATTAGTGTTAAAACATCCAAATTAGAATTTAAAAAAAAACGAAATCAGTGAGACTTGAAGCGGCAACCTTCTCTATAGTATCCACATGCGTATTCCATTGCACCAAGAAGCCCAACAATGATGAAGAAGAAGAACTCGACATAATTTGAGCTTCTTTCCTCGTTTTTTAATAACAAGATTTTATCATATAGATCTATTCATTCCAAACGCCGTTCATTTTACTACTTCATTTTCCAGCGTTCAACCACAAAATTCAAATATTATGTTCCTTTGATGTGAGCGACAGTACTCTGGTTGATGGCAGGTATTTGGAATCATGCTTGGGACGAGGGGCAGCATCAGGGCCGGACCGCGACCTTTGGGGGCCCTGGGCTAACGATATCCGGGGGACTCACGAAATAATTAAAATATTCGCCAATTTCCTAAAAAAAGAATTATACGGGAAAATTAAACTTATATTTTTTATTTGTATTTTTTTTTGCTGGTTTATTATTTTATTATTCGGATTCCAGGGGCCCTGGGCTGGAACCCATTAAGCCCATATGTAGATCCGGCCCTGGGCAGCATGTTCAATAGGATTTATAGAACAAAATATATATATATATATTATCAAAAACCCAATTACCATAGTGTATGGTGTAGGGTATACTTTTACAATTATACTTGTTTCAACTACATAGTATTATGCGTAAGACATATATCCATTTTTTCATCGATGCTTTGGTCCAGATAGAATTTTATTCATGTACTTTGTCAAAAGCTTTTTCCATATCTATAAATCCCATATATACCTCTTTTTCTTGTTGTGAGAACTTATCAATTATCTGTTTCACCGTAAATATGTGGTCTTGTATGCTTCGCCCTCTTCTAAATCCACTTTGCGATTCTTCGAGAGTATTTTCTATCAGTGGTCTTAGCTTACTGTCTATAATATTCTCGTAGACTTTCATAGCTGTACTAAGTAGATTTATTCCTCTATAATTATTGCAGTCTTGTCTATCCCCCTTTTTATATATTGGAACTATTAAGGCTGTCTTCCAATCTTCTGGAATCTTTTCTTCACTCCAAGCAGTGTTGTATATTTTCAATAATATTTTTGTTCCTGTTTCCCCTAAATTCTTGAACATTTCTGATGTTAATTTATCAATTCCTGGAGATTTTCCATTTTTCAATACATCTATTATTTTCTGTAATTCTTTTAGTGTTACAATGTCTTTATTTTCTATTATTGCATCCTTTTTTTTGTTAATGTCCTGAACTTTGTTGTCTGCTCCTAGTAATTCCTCAAAATACTCTTTCCATCTATCAATTACTTCGTTTTCATTTCTTAGTATATCTCCTTTTTTATTTTTTATCCAGGTTATTTCTTGTGTTTTTTCCTTTCTTAATGACTTCAATGTTTTGTAAAACAGTTTTTGATTTGATTTACTATTGCTTTCCATTTTTTCGCCAAATTCTTTCCACTGATTTCTTTTAGCTACTGCTACCATCTCTTTTACATTTTTCCTCTTCTCTTTGTACATTTCATAGTTTTCCGTTGTTTTGTTATTTATATACATTTTCCACGCTTCTTTTTTTAATTTTACTTTTATTTTAATTTCGTCCGTCCACCAAGCTGTTTGTTTTTTCTTATTAGTTTTCTTGCTACAACCACATATTTCTTTAGCGGTTTCCAATACGGTTTTTTTGAAATAATCCCACATTTCTTCTAAATTACCATTTTTCATTATATCACAATTATTTAAGAACTTTCCTGATAATGCTATTTTGTATTTTTCTGCCATATCTTTGTTTTGTAGTTTGTATGATCTGACCGATTCATATTCTATTGTTTTTTTCTAATTTTTGTCTATTATGGTTCGTAATTTCTACTTGTTCTCTTATTTTTGTTACAAGTAAATAGTGGTCACTTCCTATTTCCGGTCCTCTTCTAACTTTGGTATCCAATACTTCCTTTCTATTTCTCTTTTCCACTAATATATAATCTATTATTGACCTTTCATTTCTGCTTTCCATCACACGTGTATATTTATGTATGTCTTTATGTTGGAAAAATGTATTAGTTACAATAAAATTGTGTAATATGCAAAAATCCAGCAGCCGTTCTCCATTATTATTCCTAAATGTTTCACCATGTTTTCCTATTACTGCTCTATAAATGTCATCTTTTGTTCCCACTCTGCTATTCAAATCTCCAAGTATAATTATTTTTCCTTTTGCATTTTCTGTAGCCATAGTTAGATCTTCCCAAAACCTATCTTTATTTCCTACTGTATCGTCTTCATTTGGTCCATATACAATTATTATAGTTTTTGTGTTCATATTTTTATCTTTCATTTCCATCACCAATAATCTTTCCGACCATCCCCTCCATCCAGTAATTTGTTCTTCTAAGTTTCTATGTATTATGCATGCAACTCCTGCTGCCGCTCTTTTCTCATTTTCAATACCACTATATATGAGTATATGGCCATTATCCATTTTCACTATCCCCTGTCCTTTTTTTTTGTCTCTGTTATAGCTAGTATTCTCAAGTTTGTATTTTCAAACTCTTCCTCTAATTCTTTTTCTTTTCCTAAAATACTTCTTACATTCCATGTTCCAATTCTCCACATTTCCTTTGCTGATTTTACTTTATTCATATCCAATTCCGTTGCTGTGTCTTTTTCTCTGTTACCATGAATATCTGTTTCTTTATTTAGTTTTTTGAATGTATTTTTTCCAGTATTCTCATTCTATTTGTTTCTTTATCCCATCTCCATTCTTGCCCATTTACCGTTACCTTATTGTATCCCGTTTTTACGTCTTTTCCCTTTTGACTTTCTAATTTTGCAAACATCCTTATCTCTTTTTGTTTTTCTCTTTCCTTCTTGGTCATATCATTATTTATAAAAACTCTTTCTTCTTTCCTCTCCTTTAATTTAGCTTTATTTGCCATAATTTTTTCTTTATCAGCTTCTTTTTGACATTCCACTATACACATTTTCTCCCCTATCTTGTTAACTGCTTTAGGATCGATATTTATTTTTAGTTGTTGACTCAAAAAGTTTCTGACATTTTCTACCAATTTCGACGGCTCATTAGTATCAAGTTTTAATCCATTTATCATCACATTATTCTTTCTTCTTTCTTTATCTATAATTTCCATTGTTTTTTTAATCTCTTCCATCTCTGTTTTCATTTCTGCATTTTCTTTTTTAATTGCTTGGTTTTCTTTTCTCAATACTTCGTTTTCAACTTTCAACTTTAATATTTCCTCATTAAACAGAGCCTGTTGATCTTTGGTTTCTTTGATCTCGTTTTTAATCAGTTGTTGTTCCCATTTCATATCCTTTTGATCTGCAGACATTTCCTTCATTAACGCTATGATTTGATCTAACTTTTCATCTTTTTTACTTTTAGTTGGGGTTCTGCTAGTCCTCTTGTTAACTTCAAATACACCATCCATTTTTCTTTTCTTTGAATCTTCTGTAGAATAATCATCACTATCCATTTTGTTTATATTTTGTATTCAATTACTATTTAATTATATTATTTTCGTGGTAGCGTAAGACCAAGATACCCAGATCTACTCTTCGGAGATACTTGATCTATCCAGCCACTTATTATATATATCTAATTTCTTTCTTTATTTTGTCCTTCATTTTTTAAATTTGACAACGTCGCAAATTATATTGTTTTGGACTCGCCTTAAATCAATTGCTTTTTATTTTAATAACCTAACACTAACCTATTTATTTAATTGTTTTCACAAAATCTAACGTTTTTTTTGTTTTTTTTCTTTTGTAGCACTACGTACTTTACCTTTTGTTGATACAATTCAAATTCTATTATTTGATTAATTTTCGCTGCTCTTTCCGATATATCGAAATAAATGCAGGCGAATTTTATACACTTTATTATCTCCTATACACTTTATTATCTCCTATAGAACAAAATATTAAAATTAAATACCCAATTGTAAAAAAGAAGAATCAAAGAAAATGCCTTAATGCAACTAAAGATGTGTTGCTAACATTTCAGCATAATGTAGTCAAATTTGGTTACCATTGTTAGTTTAAGATAGGAATTTCCAATACTTAATTGCCTGCTTCAGAAATTTTTATTCGGGTTTTCTCTTATGATCTACTGTTGGGATTGTTGCTAACCGATACACACTAAATACACAAAACTGATTGGCATATTATTTTAAAACAAAAATAATATCTTACAAAAAAGTTATAACAAACGCGTTCATTAAATATGCAAAAAAGCGCTAACCTTAAAAAGCCGCACTAGATTCCATTCCATAGTAGACTATAATAATTGTATAAGGTTAGGCCTAATTCATCTTACGGGGATTTCTCTGAACGTGGATGTTCGTTTCATTTTTATCTTTATACAATGCAATAATACTATAAGAATGTTATTATAAAAATATACTGTGAATGGTCCTTAAAAAAATTTACAACAATTTCTTACAATCTTGCACTTCGAAATATTTTCATTAATTGTCTTGTTGCCAGATAGGCAGACATTTTCAAAAATATGTGATTAACTCAATTAATCAATAAATGTTGTTAAGTCTGTATTAACTAATATAAATTGAAAGAAAGTTTAAGTGATGACAGTTCACGTTTCCTCCGATTGGGCGATACTGCAACGTCACGCTACAGATGCGCCCTCAACTGGGTAGGCTCGATATTATAACTTGGATACAAATTGTAGATAAGAGTTATACTGCTAGAGGGTGTGCTATGCTTTGTTCACGGAGACGAAAACGAAGACGAAGACGAAGACGAAGACGAAAACGAAGACGAAGACGAAGACGAAGACGAAGACGAAGACGAAGACGAAGACGAAGACGAAGACGAAGACGAAGACGAAGACGAAGACGAAGACGAAGACGAAGACGAAGACGAAGACGAAGACGAAGACGAAGACGAAGACGAAGACGAAGACGAAGACGAAGACGAAGACGAAGACGAAGACGAAGACGAAGACGAAGACGAAGACGAAGACGAAGACGAAGACGAAGACGAAGACGAAGACGAAGACGAAGACGAAGACGAAGACGAAGACGAAGACGAAGACGAAGACGAAGACGAAGACGAAGACGAAGACGAAGACGAAGACGAAGACGAAGACGAAGACGAAGACGAAGACGAAGACGAAGACGAAGACGAAGACGAAGACGAAGACGAAGACGAAGACTTCGTGCTTCGTTTTCTTTGAAACCAAATTACAAATTTAAAATATAAACAAATATTTGTTCACCCTCGGAGCGAATGTCATTAGTGTCAAATTGTCAGATGGTGGACATGCCCTTTTGGTTACCAGCATGCTTTTTTGTAAAGTCACGTTTTGATATAGACTTTTTACCTATAACCAGTGGCTGAGTTTGCGTGAACAAAAAAAATCTTTTTTCATTCAAATGTCACATAACTTCTTCGACAATGTCACTTCGTGAAGTGTAATTACCGCTTATAGTTTGGAGTTTATTTCCACACAACAGACAAAATTGTATTAATTTCGTGAAGATTTAATGAGTGCATGAACTCTAAAACTACAAAATGTCAAATAGAAAGACATGTAATAAAAGCGAGCGTTACTGGAAATGAAAAGCGTTTCGTGCAACGAATTTCCCAGACATAAAATAAGCGTCGATTATGTGAAAGTTTAGAGGACGTCTCACGCGATTATCCACACCCATCGTTCCATTTTAAACTTTTACTTTATACTTTTAAATATCAAATGTTGTTATTTTAGTGAAATATTAGAGATTATATTTATCTTAAGCCAGTTTTAGGGTGACATTTTTTGAAGATTCCGAAGCTACCATTTTGGCTGTGACTGGGAAATGTTCCAAAGCATCGTTTAAAATTTGTATTAAGCTGGTTTCTAAGTGTACTACTGCTATAACAAACTTTTCATCTGGTTTAGATTTTCGGACCATTAATCTTGAGGAAATCTGTTTGACCAAAACCTGTGGTTGATGTGAACTGAATCTCAAAATCGTAGGATAAAAGCATTAAGCCCCATTTTTAAATACGGCAGAGAAGGCAGAAGTGAGGGCAGCATGGCTGGAGAGATTGATGTGTAGCGTGAAAGGGCCGGGAGAGTAGAAGAGGAGTTTAATTGGTAGGACGGTAGAGCAGAGTATGCTGTACGGTGCGGAGGTGTGGTGTGAAAGAGCGGGGGCGAATGCAAGGGTTAGGCAACTCCTGCGGATGCAGAGAGAGATACTGCTGAGGGTGGTGCAGAGATACAGGACAATGGGTGGGCTGGCAGCAGTGGTACTGGCAAGATCCTACCTATCGGACGTGATCGCTAGAGCCAAGAATAAACGCTGGAGGGGTGCGATCAGAGAGGAAGTACAGGAATGGATGGAGGAGGAAATGGAGAGAAGGTGGAAGGAGTATGAGGGCGCGCTGAAAGGAGCGATTGGGAATAGGAGATATTGGATGGACCGGAAATTCGGGGAGGTGAACTACTTCTTGACACAGGTTATCACTGGGAAAAGAGAGACTGGAGTATGCGAAAGGTGTGAAGTGGAGGATGATGTGGGGCATGTGTTTAGATGCTGGAGGAACGAGGAATTACTGAAGAAGTTGGAGAGGAAACTAAGGGAGGCGGTGTATTGGGAGAACATGGATGGATATGAGTGGCGTAGAGGAGAGCATGAGAAAGTCTCGATATGGCTTGAGAGGTAGGAGTGATAGGTAGGGAAAAGACGACGGTGTGAGCGGAGAGTGTGCGAGGGACCGCCGCCTGTCTCGATGTGTGCTAGGGTAGTGATTCCGAGGCGGGGAGAACGGCGAGTTTGAGGTGGGTTTGGTTGGTAGGCATCCCCTTGGGGATGAGTCCTGGACACATTCAAACATGAGTTTCCCATCTCGACCCGAAAAAAAAACTGCTTGTTCTGAAACTTTTTTCGTTATTGTTCGGAGTGGACGTCGTTCTTTGATTGTCTGTAGATTTTCTGGTTTTGATTGATTTCTTTTCAAAACAGGAACAGTAACCTTCTCTTTGTCCAGTTTTGGAATATACCTTGCATGTGTGTTGCAAATATTGGCAACGTTTCTTGAAATGCATGCCTCCGCATTGCCAACAAGGTGTTCTTGGCTTCTCTTGCTACGTATGCTTTTTATCTGCAATCTTGTGTGTGAACCGTTGGATTGTTTTTGTTCTCAACGTGAGCTGTATCACTTTTAAGATTTAGTATTCTTTGGCATTCATTTATAGTGTTTGTAAAGATAAGTCATCTTTTTCTTCGTTAATTTTAGACTTTATATATATATAATCTTAAAGCCCCTCTACCACTTATAGTGGTGTAGGGCGTACTGCAGTTACTCTTCCTTCACGAATTTTTCCCATTCTTTCCTATTTTGAGCTAAGTCCTTCGCTTCTTTCCAGCTTCTTCCTCTTTTATCCAGTAATCCAGCTATTACCTTATCCCAAGTTTTCCTTGGTCTGCCCCTTTTTTTATTTTTTCCAATTTTTGCTTTCCATATTCTCTTAACTGGTTTTCCGTCATCCATACGTTGTTAATGTCCCCACCATTGTAGTTGTCTTTCTTCTATAAAGTCCAAGGTTGATTGTATTCCCAGGTCTTTTCTTTTATCTATGTTTTTCATTCTATTCACTTTTGTTACACATTTTACTTTTCTTAAATATTTCATCTCTGTCGCCTGTATTTTACTTTTTTGTTGTCCAGTTAACACCCATGTTTCGCAACCATATGTAAGTATTGGTCGATATATTGTTTTAAATACTTTTTTAATTTCGTGTCTTCAGATATTTCTTTTTTATTTATAAATTTTGTATTCATGGCATAGTATAGTTTGTTAATTTTAACTATTCTATTGTTAATAACTGCTTCCTGTGTTCCGTTTTCGTCTATTTATTGTTGCAAGGTACTGGAAATGTTTAACTTGTTCCATTCTGACTGTATCCATTCTTACATTTATTTCCTCTTTGTCGTCTCCAATGTCCATAACTTTTGTTTATTTTCATTCCCATGTCTACCATTACTGTATTCCACACATTTATGTTTTCTTGTAGCTCATTTTCAAATCAATAGCTTTACAATGTTTGTTAACGTAACCAGCGTAAGTCAAAAAGTAAGCATTTATAGCATGCTAAAAATAGATGCTGGTTTTCCAAAAATTATTTTCAAAACTTTTATGATAGATATAAAATCGTTATCTCGTGGAAAATTTTTGTAACTTTCGTATGCTTGTATATTGTAACATGTCTATCGACCTGTTTCGATTTTACAGAATAAATCCTTTTAATTAGCGCTCGTCGTCACTAGCCGCTTCCAATTATAGTTCTGTGATCCCAAATTCTTCAACCCTGACCATAAGACAATTGACGTCTGCCAACGGACGCTTCGGACCATCTTTCGTTATCTTTCATATTTCAAGTATCTTATGAATTTTGCTCTGGTAAGCACAGCCCCAAGGATATAACCCAAAGATATAACACGAGGATATAACCCCAAGACCTAGGCTATAATATAAGCCCTAGCCAAGGATAGAACCCCAGGATACAGCCCTAGATCAAAATACCGCCCTAGACCAGGACACATCAGTTCAGATCAAGACCTGACTATCTTCTTCAGGAAACCACTTCATATGAGCTAAGTACCTATAAAAGTACAAATTCCTCTGTTCATTTCCTGTGGCAGAATAAATTATAAATTTGTTTTTAATTCTTTTTTTTTATTTCATTATAAATCCTCAACTATAAAAGTTGAGGGAGATATCGCCCGGGGTCACTTTTATTATTAACTTTTATTTAAATTCCACAAGGCGTTTCTACCTTTTCCGCCTTAGTTTTTTTAGTACTTTTTATCGTCAAAAAGGAAGTGGCGCCCTCAACTTTTACAACCTTCCTGTAACACTTGTGCAGCATAAACTTGGGGTCGAATCACCCTCAAGAGGAGCTGGTGCCCTTTAAGGCTATAGCCATTTACCGTTACAATATTCAATTTTCTAATAATGAGTCTGACTTTAGATGCATCATCTAGTCTTGAAGCGTCTTTGAGGAATAAGTATTTAATCTGTTGTACTAAGATGTTATGATGTTATCTGGGTCAGGTACGAATTCTGTAAGATTTCTTCCCAACGATTCAATCAGTAATTCGGTGTTGTTTGTGTCCGAATCACGATTTGCACACCCGAGCTAGATGAGTTGCAGCCAGGATTTCCAGAATTTTCTTCTGCTGCTTCAGCATTCTTCGTAATAGTTCTGGTTCCATGATCCTCGTCGCCAAACTGTTAACTACTGTAGAATATAATTATTTAACTCGTTAATTAAGAAAAGAATATATTAATTACAAAATTACAAAAATAGGTGACAATCCTCGAATTATCTTCTCAAAAACTCACTGACATATTTGAACCTTAATCTTATATCCTAGTTAGTTGTAGTCTAGAACATATACACCCTGTACACTCATTTTAACGTAGAGTCAGGGAGAAAATACTTATCCAGTAACTTTGATAAAATTTGAGAACTTCTGTTTGAAGAATTTAAAGTTTTAAATTGAAGTTCTTGGAAAGTGAAATTTTTAAATAAAAAACTATTTAAATGAAAATTTCAAGTGCTTTACGACATCTCGTACCCCGACCCCGACTCCATTAAAATATAAGTGACGATGTTGAAAAAAGTTAAAAGTTTGAATGTTGATTACAGTGTCTCTGTGTATACATTTGCACAAGTTGCACATGTTTGAATTTGCTGTATAGGTTCTGAAATTGAGTAGTCAGTCAGTTTTATTTTTAGTGTTATCAAGAGGGAAAACTGCAAAACTGGACACTTTCAAAAATAGGTCAACCCTTGGTCAGGGTCGATTAAAAAGCGTTAACTTAACCCCAATGATCGTTACACGCAAATTATTTGCTCCTAAATTAGGGTGTTTCTTAATAAAAAATAAAAGCATACAGCTTAAAAAGGTACCTACTTAATTTAATAAAGGCATTATTTCAAATTAATAATAAAAGTAAACGCAGTGGATATAGTCCGGGGAAGTTAGGACACAAACATTATCGAAAACATATATATCGACCACAAATCAATTTTCTAAATTGTCGAATAAATTCCGCTGGAGCTTATATTTCAATAAATTGAAATATTGAAATCTTAATGAACTAGGCAAGAACAATATAGTCACCTTACTGTGGATTCCAGGACACACTGGAATAGAAGGAAATGAAATAGCAGATGAACCAGCAAAGAGGAGGACTGAAACACCCTTTTGGGGGCCGTAACCCTCTTGCGGTATCAGCCCCAATGTAATATTAGAGGAAATAGGCAAAGCCGAAAAAAAAGAGAAGATCTGACCATTGGAAAGATCTAGTAGGACTTAGACAATCAAAGATTCTTCTGGGTGACTACAACCTGTTGAGATCAAATGAATGCATAATTCAAGGTAAATTGCACTGAGAGTTTTAACAGGGATCTTAACTGGACATTATCACCTGAATGGGCACCTGAAACAGATTAAAATAGTGGAGGAAGAAGAATGTAGATTCTGTGGCATGAAAGAAGAAATCTCAATTCAGAATCCTAGGGCACAACACCTTGGAGATTACTGGATAGAAGAGGGACATTTATCTAAGTTAAAGCCTGCAGATATCCTCAAATTCCTCAGGGATATGGGACTGAAGCAACAACTAGTCCCCGAGACTCTCCTCAGGAACTAAGTAGAAGTAAGGGGGCACAATAGATTTTTTAGATCTCAGTGAATGTCACCCCGATATACATACTTACATTCATAATAAAAATGACAAAATCAAGGAAAAATATTTCTTCCAAAATGTTTGTTATTTGGAGGTCTATCTTTTTATAATTCGAAACGGAAGTTGAAATTAATTTTTCAACAATAAATCTTGAAAAAACGTAAGAAAAATTTCTGTTAGTGTAAACGTTAAAAAAAGATGTAAAGATTTCGAAAATTTTGCTCATATTGAAACGGCCTGCGTACGGTCCTGCTTTTAGCTTGTAGTTGTGGTGGAAAGTCTAAGAGTCTAAAGAATTATGACCTTCTCATTGTGCTGGAAGTCATACTGGGATGGGTAAAAGGTTATTTGTTTTTTTTATAGTGATGTAGAATGTAGACTCCGTTTCACATAAGAAGAAGCCACTTGAAGTTTGCCCACTGACTTGCGCAGAAACCAAAATCGGTCTTGTTTTTCTATGTCGCCTCGTAACGACTGTTTCATGCCATCGGCGTTACAAACGATTTTCATGCCGACAGCTATTTTATTATTGACATTTGAAGCAATCATTTAATGCCGAATATTTTTGAATATTTTAAGACGTTTAGCTAGTTTATCTGTGAGTGTTGTCTGTTTCATTTGATCTAAAACCATGCCTCCTAAAAAACTTGTTGGTGTTAAAGGAAAAATTAACCACATTTTTCTAATTTTGTGAAAACGTTACGCTACTGATTTGAAGTCGAATGTCAATTTTACAATATGGCGCTGGTTTTGACAAGTTCGCGCATAAGACTGCAACTTCAAGTGGGTTTTTCTTACGTGAAACGGAGTCTATCAACGTTAATTTTATGTGGAAAGAGTTAAGCACTTGTTTTAGTATTATGTCATTGATATATGCTTTGTGGAATGGGGGATATCAGTTCAGAAGAAGGTGTGGCAGAAAAGTTGTACGAGTAGAGCTTATTATGCTACTTAACCATTACTTTGGATCCAGGTATGGGTTAGGTGATAGCTTAAGAAGGACGGTATTCCATGGTTTTGGTTTGTAACTCCACATAAATGCATTGATATAAATTTAACTCATTGCTTTGGCTCGGTAACTATTTCAGTGATATTAAACATTTGCAAGTACCATTTGTCGTAGTGCAATATATCATTATACGTTGGGTTTCCACTCGCCTTAGTACGAAAATAACGCCTTATAGAGAGCCGTGTACATTTATTGATAAAGTATTCCTAACATCTGATAATTATTGTAAGGTGGTAACGTTTTAATTCCTTTGAAATCAAGATTTCACATTTGTATTGTTTATTTTCGGAAATGTCAGCCTATAGGTGATATAATGTTAACTTCGGAGAGTGATGTTTGTCAACAACAATCACTGGTCGAATATAACTGTTCCTACTCATCTCTTCCTTTTTACTTAGACGATGACTGAAATGGCGTAAAATACACTTGTCGGAAGGTGGTGGTCTCGAGACTTTGTTATGGTAGATCGTATATCTTCATGTACCCACGATAGCCCTCCTGAGAGTGCATGGGGTGAAATTTTTCTTAAATCTTAACTGTTTATTATTCTATGGTTTCGCGTCAAACTGTGGATTGTTGACTAATTTGTGAAGTAACTGGATTTCGACATTAGGGGTGGTTATTACTTTTATTGAGGGGGGCGCCTTTCTGATTCATTAGGATTTTGCAATTTCAAGTAATTTGGGTAATCTTGTTCAGTGGGATATAAATAACGTTTGTATATGACAGTCACGTGGTGGCTGGAGGATTTGTTGGATAAAGGATGCCGATCAAATGATTGACATTTGATGGATTTTTGGCTTCCGGGAAGGGAGTGTAGCAACACTTTCCGATGAAGTCAAGTTGAAGGTAGATGGCGAGATAGAAAATCTTCAAAAATTTGTGGCATGTGTTGACCATCCGATGTGTCGGGCTTTTATTTTTATTTTGCCTATTCGGTGGAGTGTTGGAGAAGAGTAAATTTTTGGGACCAGGGAATTACTGGAATTTTGTGATGAACCACACTCTACCCACGTTGTGGATTTGAACCTTTTTGGGAATTTATGGATTTAATCTCTAGGAAGGAGATATTTACGTTGGAGAAACCTCCGTACCTGTATTAGTCAGGACTTTGATTTTTTTGGTCGAAACACTTCGCGAAAGAAGGGTTCGGGTATTGGACCAAGAAGTACTACAAGTACCTACCGGTGTAGTTGTTTTGAGTGGTTGTACGGAAGGTGGTCCAAGTATCGGGTTACAATATGGTCTATTGAACAACGACTCTTACTCTGTCGATTGCAGCACACCATATCGCAAAATCGTTGATGTTCATAAAATGAGCATCGATTGAAAAATATATCTATTGCTGTGGTATGTGCCGAAACGCTCCAAACCTTTCAACATACAACCGCGGCTATAACTTTGCAATGTATCTAATAAAAAATGAAATTTTTTGTACCTATGCTTTTTGATATTGGGCGCCAGATGCTCGAAACGCATCGATTTTAAATTCTGAAAAATTATAATAAATCTTGTTATTATTTTGCTTTATAATTTTTTTTAATTCTCAGGGCCGAAGCTTGGGTTCATATGACGAGAAAATATTACTGTATTTCACAGGGTACCTTCTACTCTGAGAGAACTAAAAAAAATATTTTTGGACGCAACTATATCTTTTTTGTTTTCAAAAATATTTGCGATAAATTTAAATAACAATAAAAACAATTCATTGAAAACTACAACATTCTACCCTCTATATAGAAAATTAAACCATGTAAATACTAAATAAACTCTAAACTATAGAGTAATGCCGAGTAAGTATTAACAAAAAACAATATGAAAAAGTTTAACAATAGAACTGATACTTACACGTTATCTTTGTCAAAAAACAAAAAAAAACAAAAATATCAGAAAGTAATTTATCAGAACTATCTATCAATAATATTGACACACGTCAAACACAACCTTGCTTAGAGCTACAATTCAAATTACAATGCATGTACCATGGATAATAAATATTTTAAAACTAAATTTTATATCAATAAGATTATTTACGTTAATATTAATTTTGCAATTAAGTATTACCAATTTAAGTGTTGCGTCAAATTTTATTAAATTGAATTGAATATATTTCTTTCAATGAAAACTTCAACTTTAGCAAATAACGTTCCTTTTTTCCATCAAATGACGTAAATATTTATTTACTTTCAGATTGTTATTCAGATAAAATGTTACCTTCTTCAACTGGATTGTAGCTTCAACCTATGATTAATTGGAGATCATAGCAAATACGGTATTTCTCCTTCGGGATCTTATTTATATTTTAACTACCAATACATGCAAAATTTATTATGCTTTGTATTTACCAACTGCCATAAATGGATTAATCGATTAATTCTTCTGGTTTTTCTTTTTATTTTGAAAATGCCAATTTAAATATGTGAGTCTGACATTTCTTTTCTCAAACTTCGTTTTTTCTTCATTTTTTCCTGACTTTTATTATTGTCACCTTTGACAGCTTTTGCTTACCTTCGTAGTATTTCTGTCAGACGGAGCGAAAACGATTTGATGCTTCCTATACCAGTGACAAATTCAGACTCAATTGTTAAAAACTTCTGAATATCTATGACAACAGTCACTTTTGAAGGATATTTTGACATATTTCAAATTAAATTTCATTTAAATTGGTATTTTCACCCTCTAAAATCTAAATTGTACAACTATTTTATGCTAAAAACTTTACGTAGAAGTTCTGAAAAATTACTTTCCTTTTCATCTCATACTTCCTTATAATTAATTTTATCTACCAAATTTTTTGTAGTGAAATGTCTTTTAAACTATTTTGTATTTTCGTAACATAATAAATGGTATAGATAAATGTCTGTTATACAGAGGTTGTTTGCTGCTGATTTTAGATACCACAGCAATATATATAAAGTTGGTTTGCGCGGCCGCCATTTTGAATTTTCAAAATTTGAAAACATCAACTTTTTTAGAAACATTTTCTCTCTATTTCCTTATCACCTTGATTTTGTCATTTTCATTATATTTGCTGCTTAAATAAACAAAATTTCGAATTGTTCCACAAATTTTGAAAAATTAAGGGTAGTTTTTTTTAAATCCACTTTTATCACGTTATAGGGCGAACGTTTCTGGAACGGTTTCTCAAAGATAGCACTTTTTTGTTTATTTTAGAAATTATGTTAATAAAACGTGTTTGTGGATACTTTTTCGTGGGATATGATTATTTTTGTTTTAAAATATGTGTTAATTAGTTTTGTGGTTTTTTGTATTCAAGTGCGTATTGATTAACAACAACTCCAACAATGAATAATGAGAAAACCTGGAGAAAAACTTATGATACTATCCTTAAAACGAAGGTAATTGATTATTGAAAAATTGATAACCTTTGACTACATTTTGCTGAAAGAGTAGCTTCACATTTCTATGCATTTAGTTTTATTAAACATTTGATTGGGACAAAAATTTCGTCAAATGACGACGCACGAACTTTTCAACCAACCAAAACATTATACAGGACATTCAAAACTAAAATTTACAGATAAAGAATGTCGTGCATAAACCATTGAAAAATACAGAAGTTATGGTAGTTACCCAAAAATTGAATAACATAAAACCAATTGAATTTACTGTTTGGACCCTTACTTTGTGGAATCTACTCATATTAATGTTATAAATGAAACTAACTGTTTCTAATTAATTCCACTATTTAATTAAATAGTGGAATTAATTAGAAACAGTTAGTTTCATTTATAACATTAATAAAACCAATTGATAGCAAAAAAAAATAATTTAGCTTTATTGTACTACATTGACATATATGTATACTACTTCGCGTTTCAGTAATGACAATAGCAATTGTGATACACCGTATAATGGCTATTTGTAAATCAAATTTTCTTTGTGATCTAAAAGTAAATCACCTTCAGTAACGCGAGGTAAGAGTCAACATTCAATTTCCCATCTAATTTTTAAATTATTTATTCTCGTAAGTACATAGGTCATTAAAAGATTTTTATTGGCATTTGCGTGTCCGGTAAAATTCTTAACTGACAAAAATAATACGAGGGATTCTGATGAAATAAATGCTGGATTTAAATATTAGTCATCAAAAATATTTTATCAAAAGTTTTGTGTTCCATAAAATGACGATTTCAAATAAATTTAATACCAAGCCGACAAGATGTTTTTTATTCGGTATTTGGGATGTTTACACAGAAATTTCAATATGAAGGTCTGCACCTGTCAATTTTTCATTAAAAAAATTAGTATCTCTATAAGCACACTCTTTAGATATTCCACACAAAGTGACATTAAAATTTAACGTAAAATCCGAAAAGTTAATAATATACAAAGTTGTCGTTCACTTTCGGTCTAACTCGAAGTGACATGTATGTCAAAATATTTTCCATAAATTCGCCATAACTTGTTCTCCATCTATGCCAATTTTAATAAAGTAGTCTCCAATATATAGATAGTGTAAGCACGTCGTGAAACAGCTAGTATATATTATGAAGCTGCAGCATCATTCGATACTAGAAGGATTTTGTAAACAAATATGGGATAGTTAGACCTGTACGAGGTACCTATATGTTCTTGTACTGTGTTGGGAACACTGCACAAAGAGATCGCATTCACAATATTTCTAGGCCAAGCAATAGAGCATGCGTACCTAGTAATTTTTCACAAAAATCCTAGTATAAAACGGATATGATGCATAATAAAAAAGAGAATACATAAAAAAAATGTTTTGCAACACGTGAATGTTTTTCATTAATTTGTTAGAAACATTTAAAACGAAAACGTATTTAAACGAATTTAAATTAAGTATTCACTAGAAAGAAAAGATTATGGTTGCTATATATTTATCTCAGCTTCCAAAACATATCTTGACCTCTTAAACCCAATACACAATATAGCTCTACGTCTTTGCCTAGGTGCCTTTCGATCTAGCCCTGTAGAAAACCTTTATTAGGAAGCCAAAGAACCTCCCCTTTGGTTAAGACGATAACAGTTGCTACTCTCTTACGCATCGTCGAACTCCTATAATCCTATATATCCCCTTTTTTTCGTCTACATCCATATCACACAACGCACATCCATTATTATCAATAAAATCCATTTCACTAGTGCTAGCACAGCTGCTTAATGACATTAATCTACTGCAAACATCTCTGCCCCATCTACCTCAGACTCCTCCTTGGTCCGTTACCATTCCTCAGCTTAACAGATCACTTACACGATACGACAAACATGTATCACCAAGGGAGCTCATAATAAAAGCTTTCCATAACATCATACTAACAAATAAATACAATATAGTTCTATATACTGATGCCTCAAAAAATGAAACAGGTTACAACTTCCCATTCTCTTATCGATTCCTCCCTTATCCCTCTTTTATGCAGCAATCAAAAATTAAGTATTGTTCAAACTTAAAAAAAGATCAATCGGTAGCGGTAATTGAACTCGGACCTCTCTCTTACAAGCCTTAATCCTTATTACCAATTGCTCAGAATGTTATATTTTAAATATTGGGCATAGGATGGAGAGTGTTTAGAATATAATAAAGTAATCGGTAATACCGATTATTCTGGCCAGGATATTGGAACAAACTTATTCAATCGCTGTTTTGATAACTATGCAAATTTTTAAACTCAATGAAAATTACATTTAAAGATTCCGTTACAAGTATATGGGTGAAGCTAATAAAAAATGTTTGAATTGTATAGTTCCATCTATTAGAGTGGTGCATAATTCACAATTCCACCGTTAACCTTCAAACTATACTGTCATACTTACTGAGCAATATGAGCTCTTATGGACAACGACAGGGCCTCCTATTGCTAACGGAGGCCCCGACAACGACGTTGGCGGTTGTAGTCCTGCTAGTAAGTCGAGTTGCCTACTAAGTCAGGCTAGTATTTAATTCAGAATTTTCAATAGTTTATCGTTTTGGGTGTTGTTTTCTGTTCCCGCAATTAATGTATCGACCCAAAAAGAATAATTCTTAATGATATACACAAGCAGGTAATCATACTTCTTCATGAAATCTGTAATGCATATTCACAACTAATAATATGTAATGTAATATGTACAACCAAGAATTAGTTATAAAAAACAAGGAAAGTTGCAAATAACTATCAATATGTGTATAATAAATTTCAGGTTTAGTTGTCAGAATTAATTTTAGACTGACATTTCTAGCGATGTATAGCCAATTCATAGTAGCCATAAAAGCATATTTTTGCCCGGCAACAATGTTTCTAATTCGTTCATACTGCACAGAAAGTATAGTTGACGTAAAACTTATAGTGCAGAGATATAATCGTATATCCCTTTTAAATTATGTTGCGGAGCTAAGCTCTGAAATATATTAATATTATTTTTGTCTACTTACCAAACATAAATATATATTGTATTTGATGTTACGTAATTGTTGAAAGGGCGTTCGGTTTAAACGGGATACCCGACGTGAACTGAGCCCTTTTTGTATCACATTCGATTTTTTTATTTTATTGCTAATAAATATGCAGGTATACTTACAATTTCTTCAGAAAAACACTACACTCTTTCTTGATGTCAGACTACCAACTAATGAGTCAACACGTGTGGCCATTGTAAAATCACCCTCTTTCAAAGATACCTAGTTATAGTTCAGTCAAAGATGTAAAAAATAATAAATTATTTGAAATTTATAATTATACTTCTTCTTAATAAAACGAGATATAAGGTAGTGTTAATTGTCTGGTATTATGTTTAACATGTTTTTAAATATAAATAGATTAATATTGTTTAAAGCAATGTTTGATATTCGGATTATAAATAGCAAAGGACAGAGCAAATAGATTTTAGATTGAAAGAAACCATGAATACATCAAAAGAAAGCTCGAGTCATCGTTTAGGTAAATATTTATTAAAAAATGTATTTTCTTCTATACATTAACGATAAGTATCTCAAAAAGTAGGATGGCGCTCCATAATTGCGGGTTAAAAATAATCGTTAGACAGTCGATAAATTTATTTAATAATTAAAAATTATTAAATACATTTTAACGATTATTAGTTGAAAGTATAATATTAAATAAATTTATCGTCAACTAAGCATTTTAAATGATAATATTGACTGGACTAAGACGGTATCCTTGTATTAGAGTCAAACAAAAAGCCGACAACTTTAAGCTCGCACAACATGTTTTACGTCAACTATACATAGTCTAGGAGCCCCGGGCGGCGTATTGGCATTGTCTTCTATGGTACGACGTAACTGTGGAAAGATGTGTACCGAATCGCGGAAGAGAATGTACCACGGGTTACGCAATAATAGGCACGACATTCTCTCCTACTTTAGGACGCCACGTACTTGATATCAATACGACTAAATGAAGTAGATATTGTCGCGAAATATTTCCCCACTATGAGAGGCAATATCTATGTTACCGGCAAAGTCCGTAAGGGTATGGACAGAAATAAAGCGGGTTACCTGCTCGCTGGCTACCAGCGCTGATCGGCGCCTAAATTTACTTATGGTTGATAAACGTAACCGCACAGAGACCAAACAGGCTGAAGCTTGTCGGCGCGTGTATCAAGCCGCAGGAATGAGTATTTAATTGTAAGCGAGCCGGTGATGGATACGGAAGCATTAATTTCTGCTGTTTTCAAGCAAATCCCTTTATGGGACAAACATGATAAAGCCCACAGTAACAGAAATATAGTGGAAAAATGATTCATTCGCATATAAGAATAAAAGCGATCTGGATAATCTTTTAATTCTTTAAACAACTTATGATATTCTCCAAATTGTGTTCTATTTTTATTAATAGGATGAATGCCGCTTTTGCGCCTTTTTAATTTAAAAAACGGATTGTTTAACAAAATTTGTTCGTTCGTTTTGCACTACTTTCAACCTTCAACTAAGTAAAATATATCTACGAAAACAGAAGCCGATTCCGATTACCCGCTTTCTTTCTGTGTGCAAGCCTGCCTCTATCGGCGCCGGTAACCAGCGAGCAGGTAACCCGCTTTCTTTCTGTCCCTACACTTATACAGTCATACCCGGGTTTGCCTAGGCAAAGTCCGCATTGCGTGGACACTCATGATATATTCCCTTCCCCTTTTTGGGAAACTCTAATGTGGAATACAAATTATTTGATATTTTTTCGAGAAGGGGAAGGGAATATACCATGAGTGATCCGGCAATGCGGACTTTGCCTAGGCAAACCTAGGTATGGCTGCATGAAGGACTTTGCCGGTAACATATATACTATATAAAAGATCAAATTCAATCTACTGCTTTTAGCCGCTTAAATATCGCGTGCGAGCGAGGCGTCCTAAAGCAGAAGAGAATGTTCAGCCTATTATTGCTTAACTCGTGATACATTTTCTTCCGCGTTTCGGCACACATTTTTCCACAGTTACGTCGTACCATAGAGACAATGCCAATACGCCCCCGGGGGAGTCATATATTTGGCGCCCCGGGCAAGCATTTTTTTCAGTTTGTTTTTCAAAATTCGAGTATGTAGAAACAGAAAAAAGTAAAGTCCTAATACAGAAGGCCTAAAATACAAGTTGACATTTTTCGCCTGTCGTTCAGTTCGTCTCTTTCGTCTTACCTTAGTAAGTGAGAGATGCGAATAGTGCAAAAATAATATGCTGCATGTGAATATTCATATTATGGTTTATTTACGATAAAAAGACGATGACGTTGCAGAGCAAAATTTTTTGACTCACCATGTATTTGATTTAATAAATATTTGAAAAATCATTCGCGTTTGTAAATTTTGATAATCATTAAAAATCTATGGTTTCAAATAGATTATTATTCTTTGACTTCTATCCAAATATACAGGGCGTTGAACGTGTTAGGATTTTGACGGAAAATTGGTTACAACTTTTAAAATACCCTTTAAAACAGATCACAACCTAATCTTTTTGTAGTAGGAAAGTGAAGCAGATTTCAGTGTCAGAGTAAAATATAGGGTCTTTGATGAGAACATAACCTTGATCTGGCACACCCAGTAACATTGTAACTAATTTTGAAATATAAAGCTTACTACAATTTTTATTCATAACTTTTTTGGTATCTTTCATGATAACAGACCTACTGAGTTTTATCACACTAATCAATCACCCTGTATGTTTTATAAATGGATCACGTTACTTGAAGGAAATGATTGGAAGTGAACAGCAGCTTCGTTAATTTAAATATAAACCCCTGTATGTTATCAAGGATTTGGATTTGGATTCTACGTTATATTTAAATGACACCATGTGTGAAAGATCCCATAACTAAGATGCATCTTTTTCGACACATTGATTTTTTTTCAGGGTTGGGCTGATTAAAACCAAGTGATTAAAATCATTATTTAAATCGCTTGATTTTTAAAATTAAAATCATGATTTAAATCAATTTTTTTCTTTTTTATTCAGAACCAGATAACAACATGATAAAAAAGGTTTCTCAAAAATCAAAAGAAGTATCTGCTTTTAGCAAAAACAACAAAAAGGAAGTACATAATTCCAAATTCTTAAACTAAACGCAACACCTAAATTTTATTACTGTATATTTTCAGTCTATTCATTTTCGTTATACAATTTAAACAAAAACACGAGTTTTCCTCCTTTTTCTATGCTTTTTGTATTATAATTTTTAGACTTATACATTAAAATAATTAACAATAAGTTCAAAGAATCAAAATGTTCAAATTTTATATTCAAATTTAAAAAATCAAAAAAATCGTGATTTTTTTTAAAAAATCAATGGTTTTTGATTTTTTTAATAAAAATCAGATTTTGCCCCACCCTGTTTTTTTTTTAATGAAAATTTTACAGATGCAGATCTTTATGTTAAAAATACCGACCAATTTTTCAAAAGCAACCCGCAAGTAATTCATTACATTTCATTTTATCGTTCAGTTGCATTAGATTTTATCAAAACAACAGATAGGTAAAGTACATTTCACAATATTTCGTTGACTCGGTATCTGGTCTTAATGATTTAATAATAAAACTTTATAAATCACTCATTGTGCAGAAAACAGTAACAGATCGGTTGTCGGTAAAATTTAAATACTAAAACTAAACATTATTTTAGACTTTGTTTAACCATCCTTTGCCGTTACGTCATAATCGGTGACGTATTCTGCTGTTTTACGTTTGTCTTATATTAGTTGAATGTTATTTTACATTTAACCTCAAAATTATAATCAATGACATATGTTAAATGACCAAAAATACTGAACAAATCAAAATATTATGACAACTGAACTGTCAAAAGTGACAAATAAAATTTACGTCGACATTAGTTAAGAAATATGTTAATGACTTCATAATTCCGTCTCATCCATTTCATGAGAACAAGATAAAGTGTGACAATGTATGACGTAACGGCAAAGGATGGTTAAACAAAGTATACCAGCCAAACATTTCAGTTGTAAAATAACCATACCTATTAGGCATTATCTTTTCGAAGCAACGATACGATACTGTGCTATTGTTATCGGATTAACGTCTACCTGCTGTGGAGTTTTCTCTTAAATCAATCTTGTTGGTGTAAAGTTAAAACGAAATATCTTGGAATGGAGTATACCTGCAGAGATTTGACATATTTAGTAGATTGCTCCGAATCTACAGGACCTATTAAGTTGAAATTTTGTTACAATATGAATCTCTGTTACCCAAACATGTGTAACGTAAATAAATGAATTCCGCAAACTGTACAGTGTAAGATATCAAAAAATGAAAGGGTTTGTTGCCAGAGTCTTAAATATATAATTAATTTGTGATTTCCAAATGAATTGTTGTAAAGCTATTTAAGAAAATAGACGGAAATTGACACAGTTTTCCAAATTCATAATAATAACACCCCGTTTCTCACCTCTTAAGACTCATTTTTTACATTTCTTAAGTAATACATTACTTCTAATTTCTCATTACAAATTTTTGTTATCCATTCGGTATTTTAGTAAGTTATGTCAGTGAAAAACATTTGATTTCATACGTAAACTTACCCTTCAAAACTGTGTCATACACCACACGCACCACCACTTGATCGGCCGTAACTGTCAAGGGTTTGTTTTGTTTTGATTTTGTACGAGTAGAGTCGTTATAGAAACGCAAGGACGATCCATTTAACGTAGGTATAGAGGGCAAATCGCGCACTTCTTCCTGTTGGTAGATTCGTACAATTTACCGGGGTTGTTTTGAGAAGTCTTTTAACCTAATTTGCTACAAATTAATTAAATTAAAATTATTCAATGTCAATATTGTGAGGAAAAAAATAGAATTAATACAGATACCTTCTACGAATGTCTCTTGGAAATTTTATTTCGAAAATGGGTTTTTGGAAAATAACAAACTACGGCAAATTTTAGCCTACATTCATGGCTAAGATTGAGGAAATTTTTTTAAAAAATTTCAGATTCTTTGTTGGTAAAATGGCGGAAATGTAATTTCTTATTTTTTCGAATTTTAGGCTCTGAAAATTTGATCTTTTGAAACACAATATATTATGTTCTTATACAGCACGTTTCAAGACGTTTTTAATGATAGCTATAACATCTCCAGTACGTCATTGAAAAAATGTCGATATGTCCACTTTCCAAAGTCCATTTTGTTTATATTGGAAGGCGAACTTTCTACTAGTTCTAGTTAGTTTTCTTCAAATTTTATATATTTTAATCATTCTAAAATAAAAAATAAAAAAAAAACGACGAGGATGGGATTCGAACCCACGCGGGCAGAGCCCATTGGATTAGCAGTCCAACGCCTTAACCACTCGGCCACCTCGTCCTATACGCTTAGTGAGATTAAATACTGAATTTATACTGTATAAATTCAATTGATTATTTAAACTATTCCATAATATTATTTAGATTATTTCTTACCAATACTGATAATCATTTTACGACACGAAAATATGAAATTTTTTGAAACATCCATGTATTTTTAACTCTGATACATACATACGATAAGCATTGTATATATCCTTATACAATGCTATTAGTAGGTACCTACTATTCTAAGACCTATAGGAACTTTTAATCAAAAGAATATACTTTTTACATATTTTACAAATGTATCAGATTAAACAGCTTGAGAATGTACATACCTACGTCAGGTATAAATGTGATATTTGAATTTACTGTTTGGACCCTTACTTTGTGGAATCTACTCATATTACTTTTTTAAATGAAACTAACTGTTTCTAGTTAATTCCACTATTTAATGAAAAAATTATGAAAATTTTAAGATATTGATAATTAATTCCGACGATGATATATCAATATTTTATCATTAAATAGTGGAATTAATTAGAAACAGTTAGATTCATTTAAAAAAGTAATACAATATTTATATATTTTACAGTTAGGTGGTCTATTTCTAAGTTTGTGTGCAGGGCCGGATCTACGTATAGGCTTAATGGGCTCCAGCCCAGGGCCCCCGGGTTCCATGGGCCCCGAATAATAAAATAATAATCCAGTAAAAAAATACAAATCAAAAATAAAAAACCCGAGATAACATATCAATTTTTTTTAATAATCCAGAGCTATTTACTTTCGTTCTTCCACCCTACTACCATCGAATACGCGGGAAATCTAACCGCGGGAATGAATAGATAGAGTTAGTTAATTACGTCATTAAAAGCATTTATGAGCAATATACGACATGACTCAGGTTAAAAACTAAAGGAATATCAAGATACAGCCAAAAAATTTAGTCCTAGTGTAGAAATAGAATATAGCGATGTAAACAAGAGACGGATTATTTCAAAATTTGCATATAAATCGACACAAAAAGCTGTGTATGTGGCAGAAAAATATAAAAGTAATACGCTTATTGTTGCATAAGTTAAGCTAATCCTCGATTTAAATAGAAGAAGTCAAGTATATGCAGAATACAGTAAGAAATTTAAATTTTTGATGGATTTGCAAAAGATCAAAGTAAGGAGAACATAGACCTGGAGAGTGTATAAGCGCTATTATTGATTACTATTCAGATGACGTAGACCAACAAATGAATATGCTCAATTCAAAATTATTTAAAACAAACTGAGCTCCAAATTTATAGGTATAGGTACTATTTTGAAGATTTTTCTAACGCTTGTGAAGCGGGGCGTACGTTCTCTAAAATGTTCTATATAGAAAACAAATATAGGACAACAATGTAATGTACCTATTTGTCAACAAGACTTGTAATGTTGGGGTTTAAAGGTGTGGATGGGCCTCTTAATTGGTGGTGTTGCTGGTCACTCGGAGGGTCATCTTAAATGGAATAAAACAACTACTTCTGGCACTGGGATAAGTTCTATTCATTAAATTACTGTACTACGATACATTACACTACTTAAGATTACTAAATATACAGAGTGGAAAGTCTAACTGGAACAAATTCTGTAACTTGATAAATAAAGGTTTATCGAAAAATTCACGTCAATTTTTATTTTCAATGGGGCATATTACAAAGAGATTTGTTTATCTTTTTAATTATCTGGGGGGTTGCAGACACCCCCAACTTTTTTTTTAAATGGAAGGGTGGGTTGATTAATTTTTTATTTGAAAGCTTTTTCAATTGCAAATACAATTTCATTTTTTTTGTTACTTTTTATAAGCAATGTGTCGGAAAAAAATGAAATAAGGAAATATTTACTGAAATTACTTTAATGCAATAAATGTTCAAAGTGCTCTCCATCTTGTTGCTGACAATATAAACAGCATTCCGAACATTTTGTAACACTTCCGGCGTTACTTGCCTAATTTCGTCCCGGATTCTTTGTTGAAGCTCGGCGATGTCGTTAGGTTTAGTGGCATAAACCTTGCTCTTTAGATATCCCCATAAAAAAATCTAATGGAGTAGGATCGGGTGATCTTGCTGGCCACTCAATTGGGCTTTTTCTTCCAATCCACCTATTTGGAAACACTTCGTTAAGATAGGTCCGTACATTTTGAGCAAAATGAGGTGGTGCCCCATCTTGTTGAAACCACATCCGTTGGTCAAATAAGTTGGGATCCAAATTATTGGGGAATAGATTTACTAAAGTAGGAATCAGTTCTTCTTGGAGCATATTCGGTTACGTTTTAATTGAAAAAAAAGAACCTACTATTCGATCCCCAATAATTCCAGCCCAGACGTTTGTTTTTTGAGGACTTTGGGTACGCATCCAACAGGGATTTTCGTCAGCACAATAACGGCAGTTCTGTCGATTGACGTGCCCATAATGTAATGTGAACGTAGCCTCATCAGAATACAGTACCCATTCCAAAGCAATTGATGATTTATTGAAAATAGTTTCAAGGGAATTTATTTCTTATTTAAATATTATTGTTATATATTATATTATTATTATATTGGGCCAAAAGGCATCACAGACTTAATTATTTATCACTTCTTTCCATTAATACTGATCTCACCAAAGACCTTAAGTGTGATAAGCAAATAAAAGAATTTTCAGCACAAAAGTATTTTTGTATAAGTTCCAAACTAAGTGTACGTTGACTTGGAGTGATACCCAACTTTTGACACGATATCTCACGATGGAAAATTTTCAGTTTGTGAAATACACATATTATACGGTTAGTAGTGGGAAAACAAGTCTTAATTACCTCTCTTTCATTTAAGTCTTTGTCTGTCATTATGCATTTCACGTTGATCCATGATGGATTTTCCTGTTTGAATGTTTCTAAGAACCAGGTAAAACTTTCCTTATCTTCGGTTGTCAATATACTCACACCCACTATTTCAGTTTGAAAATTACCATCCTCAATAATTATGAGAAAAACGGGTAATCCTATTTTAAGTAATTTATATGTAGCATCCACTGCGAGAAATTCTGGAAAAGCATTCATTGTGATTTTCATGTTTGGAGTTTGAATGAAAAGTCCTCTAAAATTATTGTCTTCGTCTCGCAAAACTGCTATATTGGCACCTAAAAACAGTAATTATTTAGAGTATAAAAAGATGATTATAGAATATTTTAGTTTACCATATTTAGCTTTAAGTATATTTAAGCAGTTATCCAAGTTTTGCTTTTTTGTTTGATCGGGTTTAGCGTTCTTCATATTTGTTAAATCTTGTAAAGTAACAATTTTACCAGTTCTTTCTCGAAATTTTTGCTGTATCATTTTTCTGTTGGCCTTCATATTCAAATAATCCTTCACGCTTTCCTTCATGTTACTGGAAAGCCTTCTTTGGCTAGGGGTATGTGCGCGTAGGACCTTCAAAATTTACCCATTATGAATATAATACTGTTCGAGCAAGAGTTCTAAAATAATACTTTATCTCAACTACTCTGCGAACTTACCTTTGAGGTGACATGATTGTGCTTGGTTTGGACCGACGTTACTTCGAGTGCTTTTCCATCAGACGATGCTTTGAACCTCACATGTGCTGGACAATCTTCTTTAAATGTCCAAGACTGTCGAATTTGTCTCCCACTGCTCTTAAACTTTTTTCCACCATGATTACATGCATATAGAAGTTGATAATATATCAAAGAGCTTTCTATTGGTCTCACAATTTTACTGCTTGCAATAGTACGGGCTACAGTAATAATGCAAACGCGACGAAAATAACATTTCAAACCGATAAATGGCAGTGTTATGCACAAAACACGAAAATGTGAGGACAACAGCGAGCAACGGCATTTTAGTACGCGACCGTTTGACGGCATTTTAAGCAAAGCGAATAAAAAGCCGTCAAGTGCGTCTAGTCAATGACGTCATATCTATTAACGGCATTTTAGTAGGCTACCGTTTGACCGTTTGACGGCAGTGGTAATGGATTTTGAGATGAGCCCTGCGTGATTCCGTTGCAGTATACCAGATTGCATTCGAAAAAAATGTTACTAACCATCCTAATAAGTTCAGCGCTTCAATTTCATTCTTTGACTGTCCTCCGTTCAGGTTGTTTCGACTCCGAATCTTTTAATAGTGCAGTACATTTTGTTTCCTTTTTAGTTCCTTGTAGTTTAGTTAAGATTTTTGTAGACAATAATTTGTGAAAATATTTTGTTTAGTGAATTAATTTACTTGACAGTAAGGTGTGTATTAATTTATTTTATTACATGTTTAAAATTAAAAGTTTGATTTTTGGCATGTTATTACCTAATCAAAAAGAATGTTATTTTTACATGGGACATTAGGCAGAAAATTTTTTTAATTGATGCATATGTAAAACTTTAAACTATAGTTTATATTCATATATCTTTATTTTGTGTATTAATTTTTAAAATCTTTTGTTCTAGAATAAACCTTGAAACATGAGTGGTTCCAAAAAAGTTATACATAGTCAAGGTCGACAAATAATATACAGTGTATATAAATTTATGAAGGCAGAAAAAGAACAGAAAGACCTAGATGTCCCTCTGTTCAATTTGAATGAAAGAGTAGCTAAAGCTTGTGATGTTTCTAAGGCCACAGTGAAACGTATTGTGAGCGAAGCTAATAAAAAATCGCCTGGTGAATGCTTCAAATCACCTAGGAGAAGCGTCAACAAACCTTCAATTTCCAAAAGATCCGTTAATGGATTTGAGGAAGAAATAATTCGAAGAATTATTTATTCTTATAGTGCTATTCATAAAAGAAGGCCTACCATGAAAAGAATTTTTGAAGAAGTGAGAAATGAAGAAGGGGTGAACTTTACTGGTAAAATTGATAGTTTCAGAAAATTGGTTAAAAGAATGGGATTTAGATGGAGAAAAACTAAAGATAAAAAGAAAGTTTTAATGGAGACATATGACATTAAAGCTAAAAGAACTGAATACTTAAGAAAGTTAAAACAATACAAAGAAGATGGACGGCCGATTGTATACTGTGATGAAACCTATGTCCACAGTTCACATACCGTACCAAAAGCATGGGACGATGGTACAAAGGAGTGTTTAAAATCACCCGTAGCTAAAGGTAAACGGCTAATTATTTTACATGCTGGAGATGAAGCAGGATTCGTACCCGAGGCACTTACAATTTTTAAATCGGGAATGAAAACCGGAGACTATCATGATGAAATGATTATTACAAATTTTGTCAAATGGTTAAAAGAAAAATTCATTCCTAATGCACCGAAAAAATGCGTCTTAATATTAGACAATGCCTCATATCATAACACACTCCTAGAACCCATTCCAAATTTTTCATGGAAAAAAGATGCAATGCTGAAGTGGCTTGCTGAAAGAAATATATTCTTTCCTGAAAAATCAACTAAAGCAGAACTATTCACAATTATAAAAATCCACAGGCCAGTTTCTAAAAGATATGTAATAGACCAAATTCTATCAGAACATGACATTTTAACATTGCGTCTACCACCCTATCATCCAGAGCTAAACCCAATAGAAAAAATTTGGGCATTGGTGAAGAACGAAGTAGCTGCCTGCAACATAACTTTTAAAATGGATGATGTATGGAAGTTAACGGAGAAAAAATTTAGTGAGGTAACGGTAGAAAACTGGAAAAACATTTGCGCCAATGTAATAAAAGTTGAAAAGGAATATATGGAAAGAGAACATGTCATGGATCAAGTGGCGGATTTAATAATAAACGTAGGAGAGGATAGCCACAGTGAAAGTGAATTTTCGGATGATGAAGACGATGACGACATATAAATTTATATAGTTGATAATAAATGCTTATAGTTAAGAGCTTTTCATATAATTTTCCCAGTTATATTACATAGGGTTTTTCTAATTTTGATTTTATTATTAAGATCAGGTAAAACATGGTATTATTTCTTTAAGGGACTAGGGCTCCTAAATGGTATTTAATAGCTTGTAATCCATAAGCTGTCTAGGTCATTAAAATATAAATTAACTGATTACTTTGTAATTATATATCATTAGTTTAACACTCTGTATTGCTTTGATTTTATTTATCTCTAGACATTAACGCAATTTTTATGACCTATAATAAATGTAATTCCGTTGAGTATGTATCATGTTTTAAATTATATTTTACAATAAAATTATAATGTTATTTTCAACATACTTCGCCTGGGCTATAAGAATACAATCAACCGAAGCGGACTTTTTCAGTTTTCGCTTTACGAATTTATTGCATTGTTGCCTTTTATATCTACGCAACTATTTACAAGGTTAGGGCTCATCTCAAAATCCATTACAGCGTTTATCGCATCCACTTTGACTTATATAAACAATATAAAATTAATTTTCCAGATCATATTCTAAAGTCAGTAAGAGAAAACTTTTCTAGTATCAATTATGTTGCGAGGTCACCAACTCAACGCCGGTCCTGTCCCTCGACTTTAAATTTTGGTGGCTGCGCTCCTTTCGAGAACATTCGCTTTGTTTGTGCATAGGGCGAGCGCTGAAGGTACTGGAATTTTCTAGAGTTCAGAAGGTCTATATATACGCGGGTTTTTGAGTGCGTGAATAATTATTGAAACAGTTAGTTCGAGAGAATTAGTGAAACGGACAGTAAAGAGTTAGTTCACAAAAGTTCTTAGTAATCGGACAGTGAATAAAATAGTGAAGATAAATAGTGTAATATTCAAGTGGTGAAAATAAATTAGAACTATTATACCGAGTGTAAATAAATTAGTAGACATTAAGTATAGTGTGTATATAAATTAAGTTTAATACAGTATTTGCTTCTTTAAATAAATAGATAGAATTAGTCATAGTGTGTATAATTTTATCCCACAAAGTAAAAACTATTTAAATAAATAACAAAAACATTACAATTACCTACTTGAAACTAAAGACTGAAGGTTGTACGCTCATCAGTTGAAGAACGGACAGAACTTGCAGTAACACGTGAATATTAGGGAAAAAATGGAATTGCACAAATAAAAAGTATACAGAGCAGATCCTCACTTAGGTTACTTTTTCATTTTCTGGTTCTTAAAATTATTTTAACTTCGGCGGAGATAATGTAAATGTAGCTATAACTCCGAAATTATGGCATTTAAGTATAGGGAACATAACATGAAAAATGATCATTATTTCTTAAGGATTTCAAAGGCAAATTTATACAGGATGATCCATTTGAAATAACAAAGTTCATTATTATTCCGGAAAAAGGAAAGATCTGACAACAATGTAAATACCACCTTAATATCGGACATATCACAAGATCTTTGCACACCAAAATCTATAAAAATCGTGCTATCCGTTTCCGAGATAATTGAGGCGTTCCATACTTAAAACTTACTCTGTATAATAAAAAAAGCGAGCGAGACTTACAGTAGTCTCATATGATGTATAACATCCGACATCTCACTTTGGTAATAAGCAAAATCAAAATAAAATATTTAAAAAAACGATTCAGGTATTATTTTAAATAATTTTTGGTAACGACGAATCATTTTTTAATGAAAATTGTATTTTATTTAATTAAAACAAGAAGTATTTGTTATGAGTAGTCTTGGGCTTTGTTACTGAACACGGCATAGTTATGACAGTTTTCTACCTCGATGGTTGACAGATGTCAGAACTGGCAGAAAGGCGCGACCTCATCGCTTGGCAGATAGTATGTAGTTTTTCAAGACTCAATAAAAGTTCTAAAACAAGTTGAGTGTTACAATATTTTATTTAGTAAATAAAGAACCCACAAAACAGTAATAACAATTTTTTATGAAATACATTTTTTTATTTTTGTTCAATTTGGGGGAAGAACGGAGGGTATATGTATCGAAAGCAAGAGTATGTAGAGTAAATGAATTCTTACATAATATATTCAACACTCAGTATAATAGTTTGTATAATAACTCCAAGGCTTAATTATTAATTGAGTAATTACAACAAACTAAGTAAACGTACCGAGAGAGACTATAAATAGATTTGTTAGAATACAGGAGGTTCATTTTTAAACATAAACTTGAGAGACAACCTTTGCCATAATTGTGGTCAGTCGTTATGTTTTCGGATACTACTTAAATTATATGTATGTAGATAATCCCAGTAAGCAATAAAGTTTATTATATTATAATGGTTTTATATTGGAGGCAGCTTATCCAGTGATTAGAACCTATTACAGTAGTAATAATGAAAAAGTGTATCGAAAGCGAGGGTATATCGTTATATCGTTATCGTCAATAACAGTACCACTGTTAGTTGTTGAAACATTTCGATCCGTCTTCATTTCGAGCTTGAGTTGATCATTTAAAAAAATACGAAATCTTCTCCAATAAACAGTGACAGAAATTAATCTCAAAATTTAATAAAGCTAAATAATGACGGTGAAATTCACCTCCGCTGGCGCTCATTGATCAAATCAAATAGCGCGCGCTTCACTGGCTGCATGTTACACACTTGCATCCCATTTCACGGATTAGTTGACACAAATTGGAGAGAACCAAGCGGAAAGATGCTACACATCAATAATTGAAATTATTTTACCAAAATGTAAATGAAACTACATTTTTATTGGAAAATGTGACAGTTTATTTTGTGACAACGATAAATGTCATCAGATAAACGCCATTTAAGTTCATTTTAATTGAGTTCCTGAATAGTTTTTTGTTCATCTATTCAAAATTTAATTGAAAAGATCAAAAAAACAACTTGTATATCCATAATGGAATCAAATTCTAATTATCTCTTGGTAACTCCAGCTAATACCCCTCTGAGTTTGTCCGATTCTACAGAAAGTACTAACTTATTATGTGCAAGTGAATCGTGTCCATACCAAAAAAAATATGAAGAATGTTTGGTGATACCCAATAGTCAGATGAATGTAGATGTAAATAAAATATGTTCTCACGAAGATTGTATTTATCAGATACCTCTAAAGGAATGTCTATCTGAACCCACAAAACGACAGTGCACTTTCAAAGATTGTCCCTTCAAAAAAAAATACGGACACTGTGGAATCGATGTCGTAAAACCAATCGAAATTCAGAGAAAGTGCACCAACAAAAAATGCAGATTGAAAATGCTATGTCAACAATGTAACACAAATCGAAAGATTCCCGTTATTTCAAAGCTGTGCGAAAACGAATTGTGTCCTTATAAAATACCTTACGAAGAATGCACGGATTTGGGAGAAAGACTTATCAATGTTGATAAAAATAATTTGGGAATATGCACCAACGAGTTATGTCCTTACAAAACATTGTATAAACAATGCGAAGTTTTTATCGATGAGCCACAAATATGTACAAATAAAGAATGTCCTTATAACCAAATTATAGAAGAGGTATGTATTTTTCATTATACGTCACCGAAAACACTATCACCAGAAACGGGGTTTCACTTGCTCTGAAATACGTCATTTTAGGTATATTATGCGTAGAAATATAAATAATGTCTGTGCGTTTTTACAGTAGTTGTCAGTTTTTTAGATGCCATTCAAACATATACCCTTATACATGTTTATTTTACTTAACAACAATAAACATCGGTAATATTATTATGGAAATTGTCAGTTTTTTTATTTCTTGTTAAAAAGTATCATCACGCATCCAAAAATGCTATTCCCGTGCTTGCATGACTCGTACGGGGAAAGCGTATTTTCTGGACACGTAATGAGGTTTACTATTTTTACAAAAAATAATTATTATAAAATATACTTTCCCTTCTCCTTCTTGAAGTTTACTTTTTGTGTATCTTTGTCTTATGGAATCGTAAAGCAGCGGTGGGGTGAACTACTTTGTTGTGTATTGTTTTATAACCTCACTTATTTTGCCATAAGATTTCCCTTGTTTGATTTTTAACTTAGCCCGGACCTTAGATCACAAGGGTATCTCTGTATCTGTAGAGTAGGGAGGGTGAGTTTAGGCCAAAAGTGACCCATTGTACGTCCTCCTAGGTCATCGTCCATCCTGTCCTTTCCAGGAAGGTTGACAGGTCACTAGGAGACATTTCCTTTATATCGGCATATGTAGGCCAAGACTCACTCTCTTTGACGATAACTCCGGGCACTCGCATAAGACATGCATGACAGTTTCGTCTTCCTGTTCACACATCCTGCATAGAGGTGTGTCCACTAGCCCCATTGTATGGAGGTGTTTCCTTAGCAGAAATCCAACTGTTGAAGGTTTTTTCTTCGCCAAATATTTCTTCGGCGCCAGCTTCCCAGGGTCGCCCAGGGTGATCCTGGCAAAACTGCATCCCATCCATTTTGGAATTGAGCATGGGTGTAAAGTTTAGCTAGTTCCGCAATTACCGAAGTCGTCAGGCCGTAGGTGTCGCTGGGTCCTAATAGTCTTAGTCCAGCCGCTTCCCTTGCTAAAGATTCAGCAATGCGGTTACCTTTATTCCTGTCGTGCCCTTTAACCCACCTCAGGATAATAATGTTATCTACCAAGGCGTTATAACTAGCTAAATCTTGACGGCACTCTAATACTAGCCCTGATGTAACTCGTTGTCTGTTCAAGGCTAATAGGGCTTCTCTGCAGTCAGTGCAAATTATTATGTTTTTGCCAGAAATTCATTTTCTGGTTAGTTCTTTTGTGGCAATTGAGATACCAGCCAGTTCTGTTTGAACCACAATGGTATTTTTTCCCATTCCCCACTTAATTCTTAGGCTTAGTGATCTGGAGTGGACTCCACATACTGAGCCTTCTTTGGTTTTTGAGCCGTCTGTGTATATGCGTATTGCATTTGCAGCATCTGACTCGGTATCACAAGGGTAGTGGAGATCTGTTTATAACGCCATCAAGTGTGCATTTATGGTATTTATAAACGGTTACATTTTGAATCATAAGTCGTTTAATAATTTATTTAAAAAAAACATAATTTTCAGCCCCTCTATCATCTCCCAAGTTTTTGGTACGATCTTCTGGGATACCCTGGGGTGAACATTCACTGAGACCTAAAATATCTAATGGGTCCCCTTCTCAAGTCAGTGTCTGAAACTAGTAATCACTCCTGTCCTATTCCTTGGAGGGATTTTAGGATATTCGCAGACTTCAGTTTAGGCGAGTCTTCCTCTTCTATATTGCTGTCTCCCAGAGACCGTATACTAGTTTCCCGAGAGAACACAGATTTTGTCATTCTTTCTTGTTTACTGTGTCATTGCAGTGACGAAGATAAAATATCTGTTCTCTCGAGAAGCTCTACTCCTTCAGTCAAGAATCCATCCCCTGGTTTTGCGTCCTGGGATTTTGTATTGCTCTGCATTTCGCAAGTATGTGGATGGAGGTTCCTTTTTCCATTTCACAGAATCTAAATTTTTCTTGCTCCACTAGTTTGAACATTAACAGGTCCTGATAGGAGACCTGTCAAAACTCTTAGTTCAGTCTTATTTTGGCTTATGCATCACTTTGATCCAACTTAATCGTAGTTCTCCTTTCCAATGGTCCGATCTTCTAGTTTTTTCGGTTTTATCCGATAGATAAGGGCGGCTAAAGCTTTTCCTGCATGTGTGACACACAACTATTTTTCGCCTACCAAAAAATAGGAATGTGTAACTAAAAACTTTGACATACACTGATGTTTATTTAACAAATTCACGTGAAACGTCAAAGTACTCAAGGGACAGATGGTAAAAAACGTCAAAAGTCGTGGGGTTGAGAATTTTTCGCCCTTGCGCTGCCAAACAATACTTTCTGCCCTTTTTTGGTGTTTATATGATTGGTTTTCCGGTAAGGTAGGCGAAAAAAGTGTGTTTCAGCCCCTTTTCTAGTTTGTTCGCTATTATAATACTGAGCATTCCCATACCTTTTTAGAACTGATTACATAATAGGTCAGTTCTTTAATGACTGCTTGACTATCCGACATGATAATAATCCTTTGCTTTCTATATATTTTATCCAAATTAAACTAGGCTCACGTGAATTTCCGCTTTTTTTCAAAACTTTCAGAGTATTTGGTTCCTGGTTCTATCTCAGTCTCGTCGACAGTTTTATAAACATCTGTATACCATTCAATGGTATTTTTTACAAATCTGGTAATGGTATTGTAATCCTATGTATTCCTGATTTTCAAAAAGCAAGAGAGGTTATTTGTTTGATGATTCCCTTTCTACTAAATATGTATTTTGTTCTTTTGTAACACTTTCCTCCGCCATATGAACTGACGTGAATGTACTTCTATAGCCGCCGTTGTGCACGTTTTCATTGCTTATGTAATATTTATACAGAGGTCAGTATTTGAATTCTGGAGATGTTGTATGTCGACATCAGTTGGCTAGTTCTGCTACGTAAGTAGATCCAACTCAGGATCCTTTGTTTTTTTTTTCGGGTCGAAATAGGAAACTCATGTTCGAACAAACAGTGTTGGTCATCCCCAAGGGGATGCCTACCAACCAAACCCACCTCAAACTCGCCGTTACCCCCGACCCGGAATCACTACCCTAGCATACTTCGAGACGGGCGGCGGTCCCTCGCACACTCTCTGCTCACACCGTCGTCTTCTCCCTAACTTTCACTCCTACCTCTCATTCCATACCGAGTCCTTCTCTCTCCCTAACCATGCTCTCTACTACGCCACTTACCTCCATCCATTCCTCCTCCCCCCTCAACCCTATCTCCACCGTACAGCATACTCTGATCTACCGTCCTACCATTTACCCTCTTCCACTCTCCCGGCCCTTTCACATAACACATCAATCTCCCTAGGCATGCTGCTCTCACTTTTCCCTTCTCTGCCGCATTTAACATGTGTGTTCTGAAGGATAATTGACTATCCAACCACACCCCCAGGTATTTCACAGACTCCTCCATACGAATTCTCCTTCCCTTCGCCATCACCCCCACTTCCCTCATCTTGCTCCGTCCCTTCACTAGCAACCCCACCGTCTTATCTTCCGCCACTTCTAGTCCGCACCGCTCTATCTTCTCCACAATCTTCTTACACATTCTCTCCGCCTTTCTTTCTATCTGCGCCTCTCCCTTTGCTGTACATACCAGACACACATCGACCGCATATCCCTCTTCACATACTATCCCACAAACCTCATCAAACACACACTCCCATAGCGTCGGTCCAAGAACCGAGCCCTTGGGCACTCCAGCCTCCGTCTCATACCTCCTCCCTCTAGTGTCTACTATCACACGTCCCGTCAGGTAGTCCTCCATCAGGTTAACCAGACCCTCCCCCACTCCAAGCCTCAGCAACGTGCTCCACCGCCCGTTTTCTGACACTGATGAACGCGTTCCCGACGTCGAAGAACACGAGTAGGGCCAATTTCTTGTTCCTTCCTAGTCCTTTCCACGATTCCCATCACCCTGTCCAGCGCCGAGATACATGATTTTCCCCCAAACCCCCATTCCTACCAACTTCCTCCTCAATCATATCCTTTATTATCCCCTCCATCAATATACCCATACCACACAGCAGCCATCCAGGTTACTGCACACCATTAGAATCATTTTTGCTTTGTAATATACAGTAAGTGCAGTAGTCTTATCTCTCTCCAAGAACCCAAGAAACTTAGTAGATTTAATTCGCACAAAGATGTGATATAAAAATATAAACAGTTTGGTAATTCAAACATGTGGCGAATAAAAACAGCTAACTTTCTACACAATCTCATTATCTACTCTACCAATTTTTATCCTGTTGCTATCCAAAATATTATAATATCACTATTTTTATAAATTAGGTAGAAGAAAAAGAATGTAGTGTGGAGCTACCAATATGTAAGAACAAAAGTTGTCCTTACAAATTATTATATGAACAATTAGAATCTGAAAAGGCTGGAACAGAATCCTTGGAGGAGGAATTAAAACCTGTCGAATGTATTGAAGAGTCGACAGAAAATATATGTGAAAATAAAGAATGTTTCTATCAAACAGAAGATGAAGGATTTGTTACAGATCCCATAACTGTTGAAAGTTGTCCCTACAAGACAAATTTTGTACAATGCAAATTGGATCCAGTGACAGAAATATGTTCGAATCAAATATGCCCTTATCAAATACAATCAGATCTACCTCAAGCTACATGTTCAGTTGATACGTGTCCGTACAAAACTAAATATGTGGACTGTAGGCTCGATTTAGTTACAAATGTTTGTTCGAATGAAGTTTGTCCGTTTGGTATCGAATATGTAGAGTGTTTTTCCGGTTCAACACCCTCATTGAAATCAGAAGTATCTATAAAAAAAGAAAAGTACAAATTTGAAACTTGTGCGCAATGTTCAGAAGCTTATATCGTTGTCGAGGATATTCTGGACAAATTACTCTCAAGCTTATCAGGTATATTTGTTTCTATGTCTTCTTGATTACACCAGATTACATCAAAATACAGCATTCACCTATTGTTTTTGGAAATAAAATCAATGAATAACAAATAACACAGGGGCGTAGCTTAGGTAAGTGTCCCTCTTCTATCCAGTAATCTCATAGGTATTGTGTCCTAGGGTTCTGAATTGCTATATCATTCGCAAGTATGTGGATGGAGGTTGCTTCTTCCATACCACAGAATCTACATTCTTCTTCCCCCTCTATTTTCAGGTGCCCATTTAGGCGACAATGTCCCGTTCGTAGACTTGGAACTCATGGCAGTTTAAAATGGCACGGATAACTTTGTGAAGCTTGTGTATAATATTTTAAAATAAAGCAATAATTATTGTAAAGTCTAAAATAATCTGCGAAACTGTACACAAGCTGGCAACGTAGCTCGACCGAGCTAAGTGATGGCAGGCCAGGCTAGAACGACGCGACCGCGACGGGCCGTTTCTAGAAAAGAGAAGACGAGAGCAGGTGATTCTCGGCTTTTCGAACGCTCGGTGAGCGGCATTGCCACGGTTATACGGGAAACTTCTAGGAGGCGGATTTACCATTATATAAGCGTTTATTCACTTAGAGTTAGTTTAGTTTAGTACGAGCTATTATAAAGATAAGTTCCGAAATCAAAGTAGTGAAAGTTGTACCAAGTGTTGTTATTGGACGGACCCAGGATAGTTAATCGTAACATTATTTATCAACCTGTAACGTACAAGTGCGCGATTAAGGTTAGTGTTATGGCGGCTAAAAAGCAGAAATTAGACGTTCGGCCCTTTCAAAGTTCCTGGACAAGTGAATATGGTTTTGTACAGCAAAGAAATCGAGCCATATGTGCATTATGTCGGGAAAGGATATCTAGTGTTCAACGACATTTTCAAACAAAACATGAATCGGGGTGTAAGGATAAAGCCGGAGTACCATGCATCCGTTTTCTGATGATACGATGATCCGACGGATTTCCTATTGGCTGAATTTTTTGGCGCCAAGTTTCATCCGAAAAATTTTAAGAAGTTGTACGACGTCGGATAAGTTGAATTTATTTTAACTTTTGTCCGATATGGTACGGTTTTTAACATGGACAAATCAAATAATATGTTACTTCCTCTATGGTTTTTAACCTAACTTTATTGTTATTATATTTTTGAAGATTTTTATTGAGTTTGTGGTTGTTTATTTTTGTTGGAGTAGGAGGTTGGGTTTGGTTGTGGATTGAACACAACACACTTTGGCACACAAAAGGAAACTTTATTCTTGAGTAAAACACGAAACAAAACTAAATATAAATACTAAAAGAAAACTGAATGTGATTTTAAATCGCTCGGGGGTCCTGTGAAGTTATCAGTGGCAATGATCGAGCACGACCAGAGCACGACTAACTGAGCGGTGAGAGCTTGTGGGAGAGACGGCCGCGGAGAGTCGGTGAGGAATCCCTTGCTGGAAGAGCTGGAAGATGGCGCCACGTTAACCTAAATGCAGGCTCGAAGTTCACATTTCAACAATTTTTTATTGGAATAACCGAATAATGGATAATCCTCCGCTACAAATTCGTCGGCATTATTTGCGGAATGTAAATAACATATTACTTTTATATCTTCTCTTAATCTTACAAAAGTATAGGAGAAAGAGTCCCCAAAGACCACGCAGATTTTGGGTTAAAAATATTTTCGAAAATCGGAAGCATCAAAGAGCTTACCAAACTTTACTCAATGAGGTGAGACTCACAGGGGAAATATTTTAATTATTTAAGAATGTCGAGTGATACCTTTAAAAAATTATTGAACTTGGTTGGACCAAAACTAACAAAGATGTACTGTGTTCGTGAGCCAATATCTTCTGGAGAACGACTTGCTGTAACATCAAGTTAACTTTGTAGTAAAAAGTATCCATCGTGCACGATCACAGGTTCCAGAACAAATAGAATTTTTGAGGTTATAACTTATATAAAGGTTTCTATCACGAAACATAATAACAATTCGTGTTCCGTGGTTTCTATCTCCCAAGATCTTAAAAAAGAAGAAGAAAGAGATTATGATTTCGTCCTATTTCCGTACGTTCGGTTCCAATCGGTCGAATGCATAGGACATGCTAAATATTATCGTACGAAATATATCTTTTTCCGGAATCGTGCGATCGGAAAACGGATGCATGGGACTCCGGCCTAATGCTAATAGAACGGAGACAATCCAATGGGTAGTTGCTCAGTATACAAGGCAGGCAACATTCTTTACAAAAGTCAAGTCAAGGGGAAGATCAAACAACCGAATGCAGTTTTAAAATTGCACAATCTTTGGCAGAAAAGGGAAGACCTTTCACTGATGGGTAATTTATGAAGCAAACGTTTCTGAGAAGTGCGGTTTGATAATTTTCCTAATAAACAAGCAATAGTGGTCCGGCTTAAAGATACACCAGCATCAGCACGGACTATTGAGAGGCGAGTTACTGAAATGGCAGAAAATGTACGGAAACAACAGATCGACGCCATTAAACGGAATATCGTATTTAGTATTTCGTTGGATGAAAGTGAACCAATCTGTCTGCTTCCATTCGAAGGAGCGACAAGAGGAAAAGATATTCTATCAGAATTCGTTAAACATTTTGAGAAACGGGGACTAGACTTAACTAAGATTTTTTGCGTAACTACAAGTGGCGCAACCGTTCAATCTCAAGTCTTTCCTGAACTAGATAATAAAGAATGGATTTGTAAGTTGATGTTCCTAACTGATATTACAAATCATCTCGGCGAACTAAACCTTAAGTTGAAAGTATCGGGCTAAAATGTTCTAGATTTGTATGACTCCTGGAATTATTTTAAAATGAAAATAGATGTATTTATTAGCGATATCACCTTCCATACGTATAAATACTTTCCGAAACTAAAAACATACTCACCCGACCTTAATAATTGTGATAATGCTGCATTTAATGAGGAAATGTTAAACTACATGACTTCACTGAAAGAAGAATTTGCTGAAAGAGGTCAATATTTTGATAAACATGGTCACATGTTCTCCTTCTTGATAAAACCAGACTTAATGGATTTTACTAGCATTCCATTTAAAGATTCTCTCTTCGCATGGATGGAAATTCAAGATTTTGAGCTTCAGCTTACTGAATTTAGGAACTCCGAGATATGGAAGACAAAACTTGTGGAACTAAGAAGAGTTTTAGAAGGTGATCCTCAAGATAAATCAAAGGAAATACTGAATTGCTGGGCTAGTTTGTCAGATAAATTTATTTGTCTAAAATAGTGGCATTTGCAATGCTCTCAGCATTCGGATCGTCATATATGTGTGAGCAAGTTTCTTCCCATATGAAAATCTAAGACATAAACCAGAAAATTATAGAGTTTTATATAGTGGCACTTTAGCTTATGTTCAAAATTGCACATGGACACCTCTTTTTTAAAAAGTTGCCGCCCCTGGTCTAAGCCCTACTAGATCTTTCCAATGCTCAGATCTTCTCCTCTTTTCGATGTTGCCTATTTCTTCCAAAATTACAAGTGGAGCTGATACCGCAAAAGGGTACCGGCCCCCAAAATGGTGTCTCAGTCCCTCTCTTTACTAGTTCATCTGCTAATTCAGTGTGTCATGAAATCCACAGATAAGTGACATAAATATATCATCTATTATTCTATTGTTTACTTCTGATGATGCAAATGTAATTTGTGGTACCGAGTAACATATATCATATACGTTATATTTCTCTTGTGGAATTTGTTATTTATCGATTTCATTTGATAATTATGGAATGATATATTCAAACTAGTATAAAGATTGAAACAATAGGGTGTTCAACTAAAAATAGATTATAAAGGAAAAAGTCGGTATCAAATTTAAATGTGTTTTGTTTCTATCCCTAATTTAAAAATGGTCTTTTTAAAATGCGCCTTTTATATTATTACTACTATAAGTTGAAGATAATGTAGTCACCAAAATTGAAGGATATGGTCCGTATATATATCTTTGGCACAAAATATACACACTCTGATTGGTAGGCCCTCGTCACCACGCGCGCAGTAGATCGAAAAAACGCCTGCTAGATGGCGCTGTTTGACATTTGACGCCACTTTGCGTCAAATGTCATAAATTGACGTCTAACCGACGTTTTTCGAGCTACTGCGCTTATGGTGATGTAGTATAATGTACTTACGTGAAAACAATAGTATTCCTCACAATTAAAAACAATACACATATCAAAAAGAGTAACTTTACACAAAACGGAAAGCGGGTTTGTGATTGTCAAGTAGAATAAATATTTGTGGTAGAGAAAAACGTTGGTACGAGCTATGAGTGGGTTAATCGAGTAATATTTTTTTGAAATTTACCTTCTCGAGAGTAATAGATTCATGGTAGAAAATTAAATACGCTTACACATCGAATTCATAAGCAGAGTTGCAAAAAACTTGTGTCGACATGAAAATATAAGGCAGCGTGCCCGGGCCTTACAAAAAAATTCGTTCGGTTGACATGATACGGATCATTTCTTTACTTATAGTCGGCCCATACTGTCTTCCTTTTTTTGAATTTCCTGATGAGCTATTTGCTTTAAATCACGATTAAAATTGAAAAGATCAGTTGATTAAAATCGACGCAATTCCGACAATTTATTGCCAGACTCATTGTTTTAAAAAAAAATCAGTTGAGATAATTTAGGGTGAACATGGAGGCCACTCGAACGAAAATTTTTAATTTGATTCATTAAGTCATTGAATTCTAGTTTGACATACCATTATTCACGACAAAAAAGCATAAATAACGCCAGTGGCGGCTGATAATAAAGCAAAAGCTATTTTTTGCCAATTTAGTCCTACCATCTTTCATAGCATTTATAGCTGTGCTTTAGTATTAGTTGTTTCTTCCTCAGACCCAGATAATTCAGTACCTATACATAAGCTGCCTCTATTTTCAGTTGAAGGACTAATAAACAAATTGAGACACTTCTCCTTTGCATTTTATCATGTTACAACTAATCTTTTTCTACTGAGAATGAATAAATGATCAAAATACTCTCAAACTCGCGGTACTTTTTAAATAAAACACCTTGTAGAACGCTTTTTAACCCTCCCCAATTTTCCAAAAAATTAATATAATTTACTTAAAAATCACAAATCTTCGGGTAAAACATCTACAAATCTATGAGAAATGATTTTTATAGTAATTTTATATCAAATTCCTGAAAAAGCGATGATCATTTCCTGAATTTTCGGTGAATTATCTGTCACCAGAGCAACCGTACTTTTATTCTGGGAAGTTTGGTAACTACTTGTCATTTCGTTTTATTGTTTGTTTATTTTAAATTAAAATTATCTGAACAGGAAAAAATTTAAAAGCATTCATTCAAATGTCTTTAGAAGCTGCAGAAACGCCAGAAACAGAGGTAAAGTAATATTGGCAACTGACAAGTGGTCCGTATATACGAAACAGATTCCATGAAATCTGAAAACCATGAGTAACCGCACTGAAATTCTCGGCGATATACGGACCATACTGAAGAGAAGTTTAGCTGGTAAACGGCTACCGAAAGGTGTTACAGAAAACATTCCTGATGGATGAGCTTTGTCCAAATCGGATAAAGGATGGATAACTGGTGAAGTTTTTTACGAATACATTGCAAACGTTTTCTATCCATGGTTGCAGAAGAAACAAATTTCACGACCGGTTATTCTTTTCTTAGATGGCCATCGTTCACACTTAACGTATCAATTGTCTAAGCTATGTAGTGAAATAGGTATCGTGATAATTGCCCTTAATCCAAACGCCACTCACGTTATTCAACCCCTTGACGTAGCCGTCTTTGGCCCGCTTAAGAAGAAGTGGTCACAACAAGTTCATCGCTGGAAGGTTGAGAATAATGCCGTTTCTATAGGCAAATTACAGTTACCATCAGTACTAAATAAGATACTGGAATCTGATTTGGAGAAAACTGTAATTATTAATGGCTTTCGGAAATGTGGGCTGTACCCATTTGACGAAGAAGCAGTAAACTATTCAAAATGCGGAACAAAAGAATCTTCAAAGCTTTTGCCACAAGCTATGCAATATTCTGAGAAACATCGATATGTAGAAATGCTCATCGGCGATGAATTAGTGACCTCATTCGCAAATAGGGAATTAGATACCATTGCCGAAAATCAAGCTTTATACGATGGTACAAGAGCAAGCATATCAGTGGTGACAGAGGTGAAGAAAATATGTCGACTTCTTCAAAAATATTTCCAACATCCTCTAGTGCTCCGAACACCAGCATTGTGGCTCCTCCTTCTATTTCTCCAGATAGACCCATCCCATTACCACCTGTTCCAAAGGGTGAGATCACACCAACTAAGCTGGCAAGGATTTTATCACCATCAATGGAGGTCAAAATGTTCCCACACCATTTAAGGAAAACCTTTATTGGCCAGGCACTCCCAAAAAGAAAACAAAAATGAGACAAATAAAGTTACCAGCTGTGGTCACATCGGAGAAATGGAGGAAGTATGAGGAAGATCGGCGCAACAAAAAAGTCGAAGCAGAACGTTTGAAGGAGGAGAGAAAAAAATTGAGGGAAGAGAAAAAGAAAGAAACTGAAAATAAAAAAAATCAATCCAGTTCCAAACAAAAAAAAAATGTAGTCTCGTCAGACTCCTCAGATTCATCGGAAAATGTTCCATTGTTATCTGAAGGAGAAGGCGTTGATTGGGGTCAGGATAGCAGTCAGTCAGACGATAATGCCGAAAATGGTGCAGAAGAAAGTTTGTCTGAAAATAACTACGTTGTAGTAACTTATAATAGTGGTTATTTTCCTGGAATAATTAAAAGAATCATTGGCGACAAGTTTGAAATTTCAGCGATTGAGAAAAGTGGACTGAACTGGAGATGGCCTGAAAGAGAGGATATACTACTTTACGAAAAGCACGATATTAAAGAAAACATAAAAATTTCTAAAAAAACTCTCGCGGGTCTTATTATGTTTCAGAAATGAGTCAATATTCAGTATTTTCCATATGAATGTATTTTTTGTCACCTTTTTAAGAACTTTCTTTATAGTTACCACTTATTTTTGTTATTATTTGTTCACATATCTTAAGTATAATCAAAAATAAAAATATGGCATTCACTGGTTCTTAATGTGGCACTTACTAGAAAATAATGGCAATCATTGGTTGTATTGCGCAGAGATTTGCTATATTTTCTTAACAATTAAAATAAAAACCTTCATATCTTATAGGAATCGATAACATATTCTTTGATCATTAAAATGAGCTAATTCAGCAATTAAAAAATATGTTTGAAGCAACCGGGAGCAATTTAAAAAAGGAAATAGTTATAACTGGCAAACACTGGTGTGTTTACCCTAACTGTGACTCCCTAAAACAATGTTTGATAATTCCTATTCCTTAAGCTAATGATCCAAATGCATTGAGACCTATATCCCCAATGTGTGTTTTAATAATCTTCGAAAGAATCATGAAAAATCGTCTAGATGGTGGTTGGAAAATTCGAGGATTCTCCCAAAATGGATATGGTTATATCTGGTGCTTATGATAATATTATTTTAAATTTACTTTACAGCAAACTCACTAATCTAAGCGTGCCTAGAATATGCGCATACGCTTTAGTCAATTTGTTCACTAACAGGCAAGTCTCCATTAGATGTAACAACACAATGGTTGGACCAAGGATAGTGAGCAAAGGTTTACCTCAAGGATCTGTGCTTAGTCCCTTATTGTTCAATTTGTATACCGTAAACTTACACACCATGGGGATTGGATCAACCATCTTACAATATGCCGAAGATTTCTGCCTCTGCTTGGTTAAGAAAATATTCTCTTAAGGAAAATATGAACCACTGTAAAAATATTTTGATGATCATGGACTTGAATTATCACCTAACAAGTCAGCAGTGGTATTATTTACTAGACATCGAGTACCGGTATTAAGTAGTGTTCAACTCTGTCAACTTGAGATTCCAGTACATAAAAACTATACTTATTTAGGCATTACGTTAGATTCGAAACTAAATTGGGACGCACAAATTAACAAATGCGTAGTTAATTGAGAGAAAAGTCTCAATATATTAAAAGTGATCAATCGATATGAATCCTAGATTATGGTTGTTTTCTGAATGGATCTGCGACCAATTCACGTTTAATCAAAATTTACAGAATACAGTACAAAGCCTTAAAATTAGTCCTTGGAGCCCTAAAGTCTACTTCTACCCCGGCTCTCTTGGCATAATATAATGAGCCCCCCTCCAACTGAGACGCCTATTTTTGGCTGAAAAATTTTTACTCGTCAAGCTAATAATCAAAATTCCTTATTAGATAAAATAGCTGTTCTCTCTATCCAAACTTTAACATCTAAATGGTGGAAAAATAAAAATTTTCCTACCTTAACTTCTGTCTTTCCCAATTTATCTCATTATCAATTTCAAGGTGAAGGAATTCCGTTTTTCAACTCTAACATTTTGTTTACCGAATGTAGGAGAAGAGTTCAGGAGAGCTGGTTCTTGATCGTAAATTGATAAGATCTTGTGACGGACTTTCTCCTTCCTACATTTGTACAGCGGTCGGGTGAATAATGAATTGATCACAGTATGCAGGAAAACCTACAGCATAATCACTCGAAGGACCAGTGACGACCAGCGTCACAAATTTACGAAGGGTAGGATGAATAAAAACATACAAATGTTCAAGCTATCAAAGTAATGATATATAATTAATCCATCAATTACACTAAAATACTATGGTACACTATGTCCTTACAATTATTAAAATAAAACCCACTGTCACAATACAATGGATATTGATAGAACAAAACCTTAAGCTATAACTGGTAAGCGCCGGCAACCCTGTAACTTTACCGGTAACCGGTACTTACAGATGGCGAATATAATTAAATATGTGGGTGCTTATTGATTTAATTGGTATAATAAGAGTACTTACAATACTTGTAACAACACTGGCACTGTTATACCCATTATTGGGATAAAAAAAGTAAATTTAATATTCAATTGCGAGATACAATAATTAACATTAATTAGAACGAAGTAGTACTATCTTCATGGCTGACACATGTGTAAGAGAGCGAACAAAAGGGAATTTTTCAATTTCACGTCTTCAGGTACACGAAATTGACCGAAAACAAAAAGTCGTTACTGTTCGAAAGTTAATTAGTTTATCAAAATAAACTTTTACGCATGGTTGGCGTTAGGCAAATTAAATATAGGGACATTAGAAAAGATATAAAGTCTATTGGATAAATTTGCTGATCCAAATTTAAACACCGAACCCTATGTCGTATTCACCTCTTACGACCCTCTAATCCTCACCAATCTTGCACTAAATGAAGAACTCTGTATCCGAGAACCAATATGCAAAATATACACCGATGGTTCCAAATCCAGTGGTGGAGTTGGTAGTGCTGTTTATGTCCAAAACTACAAACAAATTAAATCCAAACTGTTCAATCTTAACAGCTGAATTAGTAGCCATCAACAAGGCCTTGGAATGGATCATAAACAGTAACTTAGAATTTGAACAGTACAGTACAGACATTGAGAAATTACCAGAATTATATATTCAGTAACAGCATTACAGTCAGCATCCTCGAAAAATTAACACGGCTCAAGAATGTATACAAAAATTTTGGATTTATATGGGTTAAAGGACATTCTCAAATTCCAGGAAATGAAAGAGTAGATGAGCTTGCTAAAGATGCCGCTTCCTCTGGTTTTGTAATTAACAAAGGGGGATATAATATCAATTAGAAAAGAAAATCTCAAAGAAAATTGGCAGGTTTTACAAACCACTGTGACGGAAGTTTCGATGATCTCAACCATTGGATGTTTAACTGTGGATATAATAGAATTCCTCAAACGCACCAAACGAAAAGTATCATATTGTATTATTTTTCATTTAGTTCTGTTTAAATGGATGTATGAACATATCATGAATGATTTAGATTTGGTTTCTTCTGTTCTTTTGTACCAAGTATCCGTTGCCTTTTTTGTATGTCTAAATAAACAAAGTCGCTATGACGGGCACCTTAGCGTGAAAGGAGTGTCCCTGTTCATCCTACTCGTTTTTCTTTTTCTCCAGAATTCTGGTAGTTTAGGGATGTGTGCATGAAAGATAGGGTGATTGGTATATTAATTATAATAAAATAATAAACTTTCGTGGCTAAATAGGGCAAGGCCGCCTGGCCAAAAAAAACAAAAAAAAAGACAATAAACCGAATTGACAAATGACAAGTAGTTACCAATCTTCCCAGAATAAAAATTCGGTTACTCTGGTGACAGATAATTCACCGAAGTTTCAGGAAATGATCACCTCTTTTTCAGGAATTTAATATAGTTACTAACCAAATAAATATATACGGACCATACTCTATAAAGAGCAAGTCCACGTGACTTAATGTGACAGTCGCCCTGATGAATCTGATGATAAACAAGCGTTCTTTGCACAACACGTGGTTCTTAATAGTTATTTTGATCGTGTTCAAGTTCATTTAATTTTGATTTGGTGCTTTCTGCGACATTGTTTTAATTGCTTAGGTATTTTAAAAGCTATATCTGACTGTTTATAATAAAAAGAATCATTAAATCAATACAAAACAACCAAATTACAAATCTAAAATCTATCAAAATAATTGTTTATCCTCATGGCGACTATCATTAGTATCAACTTGTCAGTTGGGGAACAGGCCCTACACTGAATCCAAAAAAATTAAATTTATAAAACTCAGACACAATAGCACAACACACAAATAGAAAAGGAAAACAATGCTTCAAATTTAGGCTATGGTCCGAAAGTAACTAGTTTTCTGTTTACCGTCCCGAAAATAACTAAAAAGTAGTGGTTGCTGAAAATCCCGGTTACTTCTGGTTTCGACTGTCATTTGTCATGCATTGTTTATGATTTTCATTATTTGTTGATTATTCGACCATCGAAGAGAAAAAGAAAACTGTTTTTTTTTCAACAACAGGATCTCTTCCCATGTTATTATCAGGAACCAGTTTGTCCCTAACTAACGACAGCAAATGGTCAAGTGTTACTACTACTCTGGTGACAAACTTCATAATTCTGTAGTCATCATCTGAAGACTCTTCATCAGAACTTGACAACAGAAGGTGGTGAAACACAAAGGCATTCCGATTGTCCATGTTTAAAAACAACTCAAAAATTCCAAAAACTGTTTTTTGAAGTAACAAAAATAAAATTTGGGGTCGATTTGGATATATATTTAAGGATATATTTTCGTTTCGTACTTTTACTGGTTTTGTGTCCCGAATACAACTAGATTTTTCAGTTTCATTCTGTCAATCGAAATGGTTAACCGTCGTTACGGTTAGTTACATTCGGACCATAGCCTTAATAACTGTGATAAAAAATGTCAACATACAATTATTTTTTGTCTTGTACAAGCTAAAACATAGAACAACAAACGAAGACTATCGACAACTTCAAATTTACACTAGTGATGTATCTGCATTAAAAGTTGCATAATTTCAGTAAATTTATTTTTTTTCTGTTAATTTGAGGACAAAATTCAATCATAATATTATCTAAAGAACAAAATTTGAAGTTGAACACCCTATTAATATACTGTTTCTTGTGAAATAATTACAATTATTTTTTTATCAAGTCAACCACGAATATGTACGTCCAGTGATAGGAATTGAAGAAATTCCTTGCATGAAGAAAACCTGTAAATTTAAAAAGCGTCAATGGCTAGAAACGTGTTTGCCTTTTGAAGATATTTGTGTATTTGTAGAAGAATTTGTTGATGATATTATCTTAGATGCTACAGGTAAATCATTATACAGGGCGATAAAGTCCAATATCTTGAAAATTCTCAAAGATATTCGAATAAAATTTTGACTGATTGTAGCCAGCCTAAATACCCATATTTTGAAATAGTCGCAATTGTACAGCGTCTTCCAGAACGCCGTGCCAGATCAAAGTTAATTTTTTTTAATGGGACACCCTGTAGGCTGTAATTCAAATTTGAATTCTGCTCGACTTTGTTATTGCAATGATATGAGGATGTAAATTTTTTAAAAATGGACCTGCCTCCTTTTTGCGACGGAGTCTTGTATTACATATGAGCCGTTTGGAAAACTAGTTCCGCAACGAACAATGAACCGAAGTAAATTTGTCAAAGGAATTTGTATTATTTTAAAAATAATAAAACCGATTTTGCGAGTGGTATTGTAATTATGGATGAGACTTAGATCTACCCCATGATTCTAAATTGAAGCAAGAACAATTAGTCTACTGACGAAGCTGATTGTTTAGCTCCAAAGTAAGTGAATACCAGACAATCAACAAAGAAGGTTATGGCATCAGTATTTTAGGATGTAAAAAGGATTATGTTGAGCCAAACAATTGACTATGAATATTGTAAGTTTTTTGGATCAGCTGGGGTATGTAAAAGTCTTGTTTCATCAAGACAATCCACCTGCCCACAAGTGTTTTGATCAAAGATAAATTGAAGAAATTAAAATACCAATTGCTTTAGCATCCTCCATATTCACCAAACTTGTCTGTAGACGGCGACTACTATAGGAATAAACACATATTTGTTTTTCATTCGATTGCACGAACTTTTCAACCAACCTGTAGAGATCTAGCGGAGCTACGTCTGGAAATCTTGTTGACCACTCAGTATCCTATCTTAAAATAAATCAATCGCATTTTGGCTATCTAGATGTAGATGGTGCAGCAACTGCTGCTCTCTCTTTTATGAATAGACCGTTTTAACGGAAGACATCTTGTGGTAGCGGCGACCGTTGGCCACCTATAGATTTATATAGTAATTAATAGAAGCTAACGGTAATTCTAAAAGGAGACTGTAACTTAGATCTTGGACAAATGTATCTAAGATTACGGCAACGGTATATTTCTTCGCTTTTTTTAGGGACTCGACGAGAGAACGAGGACAGATAAAGGTCTCGTATATAGTAAACGAGTAAACAGTGACACTTTTAACGTAATTTTGTAAATCTACCAGTTCTGTGGGTACAGTTTCCTTTTAAAATTACAGTTAGCTTCTATTAGTTACTATATAAATCTATAGGTGGACAACGGTCGCCGCTACCACAAGATGTCTTTCGTTAAAACGGTCTATTGTATTGATTTTCTTCAATTATTTGTCGAGTACTGATGGTACTTAATAACCTTTATATTATTTTTAAGACGCAGTTATCGAAAAATTAAACGAAATTCAAATGCAAGAAGAAGATTACCAGATGGCAAAATATTTACAAAAAGCCAATGGAATCAAAGTAGAAACGGTGCATACTATGGTTACATATCAACAAAATATTTTCAAATGGCCTTCCATCAAGGACTTTACCGTACATTTGGGAGCACAAAGAATTACCGAGTACATCGCTTGTTGCGAGGTGCAAGAACAATGGTTATGTGGAATTTCTTATAAAAAAACGACAGTAGATCCCATTTCACACTTTTATCATTACGAAGTGATACTCCTGGAAAAATATTGAGCGACTTATATTGTACAATAATTTTTTCAGGTTATGTGCGGGTTACCAACAACTATTTATCCTGTACCACAAGTTACTGCTAGCATTTATTTTACTATTGAAGTTTCGAAAGTGATACCTAAGTGTTGTCCAATACATGTGAGTAAAAGTGTACCTACCTCATATTTCTTTGTTAGTATCGGTATCTAATGATGTACTTTTATCCTCCGGAACTGAAAGAACCCTAACATTCTCACTACATCACAAAAAAATATTCAATATGTCATTCCATTATACAGGATAATTTTTTTAAAGGGACTGTCTATTCGTCCGGGCGCTTGGACGAATAGTAAATTGCGCTATACGTCCGGGCGTAAATATACGCCCGGACGAACAGTGTGGGAGGCTATTAATCCGTGCATTCTTAAAAAAATAAAGTTAGTTTATATGTTTATAGGTTAGAACTAACAAAAAGTAATTTTGGTTGTGAAAAACACATTTAAAAGCATTAAAATTTTTATCAAAGGTAAATTTCTTAGCAATGATTCAATTAGATGTGATTCATGTTTACAGTGGGTAGACATTAAATGTACTAGTTTGACCAAAGTACCTAAACAAACACAAAAGTGGTTTTGTAGTGGCTGTAAATAAAATTAAAAACAACCAAATATTTAAATTTTTACAAATATTCGTTTAAATTTTTTATTATTTTTAAACCCCTTACTTCATAATACCTTATTACTTAGTAGACCCACTCACCACAAACCTAAGTACAAATGCCTTAGAATTATTTTTTCGTTTTACCATGCAATTTATCCAGTTTATGTGATACCTATGTGAGAATTTATTTTTGTTTTTTAGCTTAAGAGTTACTATTTTTGTATTTTAGTTTTAAAATAAAATGTTGTTTTTTTTAATTAGTATGAATTTTCTCCTTCAGTATAGGTTTACCATTTAGAGAGATCATATTATTGCTTTAAAGAACTTACGAATACTTAATGTAACATGTTTACAGGCATCTGGTATCCAGCACAATCTGCTATTTCTTCGGGGATTACCGAGTTGTACCACGATTACCCGAGTTAATCCATTTCCGCCTTTATTGGGGATTATTCTATGCCCCACTATTTAGAATTTCTGTCTTGATTAAAACAGATCATTGATTAATTTATCGAGAAGGGCAAGGAAAATCATTGATGAAGCCATTTTTTTAACTCTGTATAGCTTCCTCAATGATTTTCCTTGCCCCCCCCCCCCCCCAAGAAACTCGCTGGTACAACCCGACGGAAGGATTATACATACCTGATATCTTGTGGTACAACTCGGTGATCCCGATTTCTTCTATAGGGAGGTAAACTTTTCCCTTCTCATATTATATTGTAGTCTCTTTTAGAACACTTTTGCAATCACTTTAGAACATAATATTGCATTATGTGTTAAGAAGAGTAGGTAAACTTATTTACTAAATGAATCATTTACAATTTTTTTACATTTTTAGGCAGTATTCACATTTTATTTTGCACATTACGGAACTATACTTGATAATACAACATTATTATTTTTTTAAGAATGCACGGATTAATAGCCTCCCACACTGTTCGTCCGGGCGTATATTTACGCCCGGACGTATAGCGCAATTTACTATTCGTCCGAGCGCCCGGACGAATAGACAGTCCCTTTTTTAAATTTTGTAGTATTCTGCTACTCAAGGTAACTATCTATTTGAGACATACTTACAGACTTGAAAAATCCTGTGGTTGATGTTACCACTATTGTTGAGTCAAATCATTGTAATTTTTGTATAGCAATTTGCCAAGTTTTGATGCCTTTTAAAAAACGGAGAAAATTTTAACTTCGATTTTTTGGTAAGTATTCCGAATTGAGGATTCTCCTACAAAATTTTTTTCTAACGTTTTTTATTTATTTATTTAACGGCCATTTTCATACAAAATTAGATTAAAAGTGGATGGATGTAAAATACAATACATAATAAAAAATGCACGAAATATTACATCATACCTATAACTATAACATATAACAGGAAATAAAAAAATACAATATAAAATATTACAATTTAAATTACCTATAATGAAAATTAAAATTGAGAGTTAAAAATTTAAGGTTTTTGTTTGTTTTTAAAAAGTAGAAACAGAGGAATTAAAAAGTTCTATTAATATTGGCAATTCTGAGATTCATTTTGTCCATAATCTGTTGGATGAAATGGAATATTAAATATTTCACTATTTTTTCTAGTTCTTCGAACATTAACATTGAAGTTAATGAGTGCTAATAACTCAGGACAATTAATCGCGCCATTAATTAATGCATGTAAGAAAGTTGAAGAACTAACAGATCTACGATGTAACATCGAGTTTAAATCGAATATTGTTAATAAAGCATTACGGATTCCACACAACACAATTATACTCCACATTTGAACGTACCAAGGGACAGTAGAGAACCTTGATTGATTGCAGCGACAAATATGTCTTGATGATCTCATTATAAAGCCCAGCATTTTATTCGCTCCTATCTTAGAAATATGCGATTGAAATAATAACTTATGATCTAAAACGACACCTAAGTCTTTAACGCTTCTCACTTGATCAAATGGAGAATTGTTCAGCAAGTAAGATGTTGATATATGGTTATTGTTTCTGAAAAAATGAAACTTTTTGACACTTTGTAAGATTAACCCTTAACAGGTTTACATTGCACCAATTTGAAAGATTGTCCAAATCACTTTGTAACAAGATAGTGTCATTAGCATTTAGTGGTAGTTGATTTACCTTTCACAAATCTGTATTGTTCCTTATTAATTAGTTGACTAGTATCCCAACTCATCTTCCTAGATATAAGGCAATCAAGTAATTTGGGTAAGTCAGATTTAATGCAGACGGATCTATAATTCTTTACATCATCTTTAGGTCCTGATTTGTGAATTGGAGTAATGAAACTCTGTTTCCAAAAATCGGGGAAGTTACCAGAGTCTAAAGAAAGGCCAAAGAGGAATTGTATTGGTTTGGCCAAAGTAAAAACACAGATCCTTATAAGAAACGATGGAATGCCATCAGGACCGGATGAAAGTTTATGAGGACTTGACATGATACCCTCAATTATATCTTTAATATCACAAGAATATTAAACCACATCAACACAACTACTTAAACCTTTATATTCAGGAATCTCATAAGGTCTATTGTGCCCCCTTATTTCTACTTAGTACCTGAGGAAAGTCTCAGAGACCAGTAGCTCCTTTAATCCTATTTCCTGGAGGAATTTTAGGATATCTGCAGGCTTCAACTTAGGTAAACGTCCCTATTCTATCCAGTAATCTCCTAGGTGTTGTGCCATAGGATTCTGAGTTGATGTGCAATTCGCAAGTATGTGGATGGAGGTTTCTTCTTCCATGCCACATAATCTACATTCCTCCACTATTTTGAGCTTTTTCAGGTGCCCATTCAGGCGACAATGTACCGTTAGGATCCCTGTTAAAACTCTTAGCGCAGTTTTACTTTGACTTATGCATTAATTTGATCTCAACAGGTTGTAGTCACCCAGGAGAATCTTTGAGTGTCTAAGACCTACTATATCTTTCCAATGGTCAGATCTATTTTTTTCGGCTTTGCCTTCTTCCAATATTACATTGGAGCTGATACCGCGAAAGGGTTTCGGCCCCCAAAAGGGTGTTTTAGTCCCCCTTTTTGCTAGTTGATCCGCTATTTCATTTCCTTCTATTCCAGTGATCCTGGAATCCACAGTAAGGTGACTATACACTCCTATCCCAGTCCCTCCTATTGCTTTTGAGCCGTCTGTGTACCATTGAATGGCATTCTTTCCAAGTCTGGTAATGGTATTTGGATCCCATTCCTTCTTGTTGCTCAATTCCGTAACGAATTTCTTTGAAAAGTTATACTTTTTCATAATATCATCTTGTGGCATGTCCCAGGTTTTCTGATTTCTAAGAAGTAAGGAGGTGTTTTTTTAATGATTCCCTCTCTACTTAGTCTGTATTTTGTTCTTTCTGCAACACTTTCCACCACCATAAGTAGTGGTGTGAGGTTGAGAATCACTTGGCTCCATAAGTGATAATTGGTCTAACTATAGCAGTGTACATCCAGCATAGGATTTTTGGGTTACAATCCCAATTTCTCCCTGCCATATTCCTGCACACCATTGAAGCCATTTTTGCTTTGTAAATAATCTCCTTTTCGTGTTTGTTTCACGTAAGTTTACTGTCTAGAATCAAACCTAGATAGTTGACTTCTTGTCTCCATCCAACCTCGCTCCCCTCAAGTTTAATGGTTTTGAGGTTGTTTTATTTTCTTAGTGAAGGCTATTGAGATGGTTTTGGTGGGGTTGATGTTAAGTCCCACTTGCCTACACCAGCTATTTGTATAGTTCAGACCCTATTGTACGATGTCAAAAAGAGTGTTTTCGAATTTTCCCCTGGCTGTTATGACAATATCATCAGCATATCCTTGGCAGGATATTCCGAGGTCCGTCAAACCACACAGGAGTTCGTCAACTGTCAGGCTCCACATTAATGGGGATGCTATTCCTTCCTGTGGACATCCTCTGGTTGTACAGATGGAGACAATGTCTTTGCTCTTCCTCGTCTCTGCTACTCTAGTGGTGAGCAGTTCCGACATCCATTTGGATGTTGTGCTGTCTACACATCTGCTATTTAATGCCCTTTTAACAGCCTCATGAGGAGTATCGTCAAAAGCTCCTTCTGTATCCAGAAACGCACACACTACGACTTCTTTGTCGTTCATTGCTTTATACTGTGCTAAAATATGAAGCAGAAAGATCGACAATGTCGTTGTTAGAATTGCTTGATATATCATTGTATTGCATTGTAGCAGGTAGAACTTTTTTCTTATCGTTAATGAGTTTCCAAAATTGTTTGGAATCCGAAGACACGTTGTTATTAACATTTTCAATATATTTATGATAACACAAATTTCGTTCTTCAGAGCATTGATACCTGAGACCAGTGAAATGATAATAATGGCTGATGTTGCCTGATTCCTTATAATGTTTATGCATTTGCTTTTTTTGTTTAATCAATTTTATAAGCATTTGAGAAAACCATTTCGGGTAATTATATGTCCGAAACAACTTCATTGGCCTAATAATTCGATACCACAATATAACAAGTCATAAAACCTTGCCACAGCTTCGTCAATATTGCAAATATTAAAAAGTACAGCCTCCCAATTAATGCTTGCTAAGAAATTATTCAAGTCCCAGAAGCTAGCGTTTCTGAAATCCCAGAAGTACTCTTCATAACGAATACATTCATTAATTTCAACCTTTAATTCAAATGTAATTACTTTATCATTTGCTTCAAAACTTGGAAAAAGCAAATCTAAGTATAAACCTCTTTCATTTGGCACTCTATTTAATTGAAATAAGTTAAGAAAGCTGAACGAGTTAAGCAGAATCAATGCATGTGAATTATCAGGACAGACCACATCCAAACCTAGGTTACTGTTGTACCACGTTGCTTGAGGTAGGTTGCAGTCACTACAAATTATAAACTTATGGTTACTATAGTTTTCTGCATGGCGAAAAAAGGGAAAGGAAAAATGTTTTTTTTTGGACGAATAACATCGTGCTTTCTCTCATGTTCTTTATTGATTTAAATCGGTCAAAATAATGTTCTGCCCGATTGTGTAGGAGAAGCCCCACTTCCGAATAATTACCGATGTTTTCAAACCTTATTATGATTTTATGGAGACGCCTGTAGCATTCTTTTATGCAAGAAAATAGCTAGGAATCGACAAAAATTGCGATTCTTACTATGAAGGTGTCGTGTTTGGTAATCTATTGCTTAGGCACCGAATCGTATACCACATTTTCCTGTTGGAATTTTCCAAGAAATTCGCAAATTTTAGGTCACATTTCAACTGGAAACGAATAAATATGTATATGATGCTGCAATTACTACACTCAATGAAAAATGGGTGCTGAATATTTTATATTCGAAAATTGCAGTACTTCGTTCAATTAATTATTAAAACACCCCCAAACTTTTGCCAAAGAAGAATAATAGAATTAAGAATCTATCAACTTTTTATAAAAATCACAAGTGTTACCAATACAAATTTAGCAAAACTTCTAGGCATGGATTAATTTTTAATTGAAATTCACCATAATTTCACTTAATAAATGTACAGAAAATTGTAAAAAGTAAACAGAAGAAAACATATCTATGTATATATGAAAATACACAAACAAAAAATTAATTAATCTTAATACAATGTACAATAAATTTTATGAATTCAAAATTGTTTTTCACTATTCAATAATACAAATTTTAAAAAAATAGTGGCATTTCTTTTTAAGTACAAATAAACGATTTGACAAAAAAATTCATAAAAGAGTTGCAAATTTAATTCAAACTTTCAAACATGTAAAATACTAAACTTACTTGGTAAATGAAATCATACTAGAAAAAATGCCACTATTTCCACGATTACACCAGCAATGTTTGTACTGACTTCTTTCCAGGCCAAGCTTCCTTTGCATATTTTTTCTTTTTCGGTTCCAAAGAATCTGCCGACTGTACTTGTTGAGGTACAAAAGGAGTGGCATTTGCGAATGTTTGTCCCATATCAACTTCAGGAGCTGGATTAGGCAAAACCATACCTAATCTAGAACTCAGCGAACTGTAAATCCCCAAATTACTAGTACCTGTTTGATGGGATTCAGGTGGTAGATCATAATATAGATCTGGAGTAGTGGCGTGTGACTGGTGTATTGCTTTGGGTTGTTTAAATTCTGATGATATAACTCCTAAACTTTCTCCCAATTTAGCTCGTTTAGAAGACATTGGAACTACAGTTGTTTGTATTAAATTCCTAAATCTACCGATACTTGGATCTATGTCTTCTGGATTAATTATTTCATCATCTTCATTAAACGAAACATACTGCCGTTTACGTTTTCTAGTGGCTCTTTTATCAGAGTCATCAGATATACCTAACATCGATATTCTCCTATTATGTGCTGTATTGAATTCCGTTAGATTCTAAAGTAAACATCAACATAAAGTAAACTATAAGGTAAATAAAAACTCATTTACTTACATCCAATTCAGTTTCTGTTTCAGGTAAACCCAACAAACCTCCCTCTGATTCTTCCCCAGCCTTTTCAATTTCATCTATAATAGGTCTTATTCCTGTTTGAGGCCTTTCTCTTATAATGTAATTCCTAGTGGAAGCTCCAAAATGGAAGCCAGAATCAATAGGAAGTTGAGTTGGCTTGTATCCTTCTAAACGTAAATTTCCAATAAATGTTCCATGTGCTAAAAAAATTGATACTAAGTACCTACTTACTATTTGAAAGGAATTTTGGATTTTTTTATTTTTCATACATGCCTAAATATTAATGGAATACTTACTACTTCCAAGATCTACTAAAAATGCTCTATTAAGATGTTTATGCCAAACAAAAGCTGAATGTACCCTGGAACAAGAAGCATGATCAATGCAAAAATCATTCATTTGAGAATTCCTTCCGAATAGATAACATTTTTTCTCGTCAATCATAAGCTTCTGAATTAATTTGTCACCTTTTAATACATCTAAATGCAGACCCACTGGTGGTTTCCCAGCCCTAAAATCAGGACAGTCAACATAACCTCAAACAACAATAACAAATATCGGAGTAATATTAAAATAATGTTTTACCAGCTAGGTACTTCGTAATGATTAGCCATAGTTGAAATATTTTATGAATTTACAAAAACTATTAAAAGTTTTTCACAACAAACTAACGCCATTTTGACCATATAACAACACTAAAAATGTTGACATCTAACAGAGACCTAACAAATTCTTATTTTTGAAGATAAAACCATAGAACTTGTAGCTCTGTACCGAGACAAGTGACAGCTGCAGCCAGGCAAAAATAAATACATTTCTATAATACCCTTCCGCTAGTTCCGTTATCCATTACAAAGTGGATTTTCTTCTCTGATTACGGCACAAAGTATGGAGACAATACAGGGTGATTCATTAGTGCGATAATGTCCAATATCTTGTAAATCCTTGAAAATATTCGAATAAAATTTTTACCGATTGTAGCCAGCCTAAAGACCCATATTTTAAAATTACAGAACACCGTGCCAGATCAAAGTTACATTTTTAAATGGGACACCATGTAGTATTGATTGATTGATTGGTTCGATCGGCACCACCAGTCAGAGGTTCAGAGACTCAGGCTTTTTGTGCTCTTGGTTATACCGTTTATGTGAAGAGACCAAGTAGCCCTTCTTATCAGACTCAACAGTCTTTTCCCTAGATCCTTCTTGGACAAATCCTTCCTTGATGGATACTCTAGTCCTAGGAGTCTATATATACCTTCAATGAGACAGTGCGTCACATTCGAAGTTTATGTGAGAGGCTGTTTCCTCCTTTTCAATGCACAACCGACAGATATAGGTTCCTTCCTATATATGCCAATTGTATGCATGTGCTTCCTTAGGGTACAGTGACCGGTGAGTAATACCGCCACTTGCAGGAGATTTTGATATTCCAAATACTGGTACAGCACCAGTGAATGCAGTTTCAGACCCTAGCTTTGCTAGGTTGTATGACTTTTCATCGCCTAGAATACCCTTATGCCCCAGAGGACCCACTAAAGAGTTACTCTATTATGGTTTGCAAGGGTTTAAAGTTTTTGTAGGCAGTCTAGATCTGATCTGGGAACATGCTAAAGATTTCAGTGCTGCCGCAGACTATCTGAGAGTATGAGCATCTTTTGGCCTCCATATCCCCTTTCGATGTTCATTTGCAATTATGTGTTGATAGCGTAGATTTCTGTCTGGAATACAGATGCAAACTTCCCCAACGATGCGTGGACATTGCACCTGGGTCTTGCACCATGGACACCAACTCCTGTTCCTATGTCAGTTTTAGATCCGTCTGTATACATCACCAAGGTTCCTTCCTGACTGCTAGCTTCCAACCCATACCAGTTTAGCTGGGTATGGTATGATTGGTTGTCATTGATTGTGGTCAACATGTTATCACTATTCTCCTTTCAAGAAGCGAGTTTGTGATAACATCTGTGATTCTGGAATGACATTAGGGCCATTTTCCTTTTATTGGTTTTGTAGTAGTAGATTATATAGTGTATTTAAAAAGTTCTGTCCACTTGTTCCTGAAAATCGTAATGAGCTCAACACCCTGTATACTTAAAACTGCACAATTTGAAATTAATTTGTTACAGCCATACGTCTGTGGTCTATGTATCATAATTCACTAGATCTGCTTCCATATCTAGGAAACCGTATACAGGTCGAGTCCAAACTCGAGTACATCGGTTTCGCAATTTTTTTAAATGGATCACCCTGAATTTTATATCGCTAAATGAAAGTTACTTTACTATACTTTAAATTTGATTGAGTATGTCCTATACCCAAACTGAGGAATACCTAGTTATGGTGATATTTCAATTTTATGATTAAAAAATCCAATAAAATACTCAATTTATTGAGATCAATTTACTAAATATTACTAAAATTTATTTAAAAAATCAACAATAACGTTGTGAAATATGCTCAAAGTGATTACCTTCCTCATCAATGCAGGCTTGAAGATGGTCTTCATAAGATCGACTTACACATCTCTAAGCATTTGCGCAATAACATTTTGAAAAGCCTGCCTTATTCTAACTTTCCTATCATCTGGAGTAATTTGTACCACTGATCTCTAGCATAGCCTCTAAAGAAAAAATCAAACTAGCGATTTTGGTGCCTAGAAAACTGGTCCTGCTCGTCCAATCCACCTTTCATTCAATTGACTCTAAATAAGCCCATTATGATAAGCAAGAGCTCCGTCATGTAGATACCACATTTGTTGACAATGTAAATGTTTGTTGATATTTCGGAACCTACTTACCACCTACCTAATTACTAAGACCGATAATAATGATATGTGGTTATAATTTAACTATATAGAAAAACTACATATACCAAGAAATATATGTCCCTTATACACTTGTGGCACTGTTATCGACTTTTTAAAACATTTTTCTAAAATAACAGACTTTCCTAATACGTTAATTGTTGTGAATGAACTTTTAAGTAGCTGCTTTTTATTGATCTTTTGTTGGAAATAAAATTTTTTATTATAAAATTGAAATATCATAAAAACTATTGTTTGGGTATGAGGAATACCTAACCCGCGTTCGGTGACGCTCTCTAAAATCACACTATCGGTGACGTGTTAGATGTTATCTAACGAAAATTCGCCCAAATCATTGACTCTTATTGTAACAGTATTTTTGAAATTGAAGTAATTATGATTCCAGATGGAATTTATTTATTTTTTGATGATATACGTACGAAGATATCATTCATGAATATTTATTAATGAAAGAAATGATAACACGTAATAGTAATTTGCAGAAATGAAGTGAATGAGAAATTTACTGAATTCTAACTAACATTCAGGAGACCTCATGTTCGATACAGTTGGCGCCAATCCATACAGTTTTAACTGTATGCTCCTTGCATGGGTTTCTGACATGTATCACAAGAGTATTTTGTAAAACGGTTCTTCCTCTTCGGACAGAAAGAGCATCGTGGTTTCACATTTCCTTGTTGTGCTGTGGGTACATGCATGCTGTTCATGTGCCTGTGGTACTGCATCTGGTGTCTGATTATTCAGCACATTTTTTATTTTCTGTTGCAAAGGAACAGATAAACTCCTCAAACTGGATCTACGCATAATGTGGGGTTTTGTTAGTTGCTTTGCTAGCTCAGATAAATACAAGCTATTTTGTCATTTGTGTTAGTGAAGTAAATGATTTGCGAATTCATGCCTGCGATATTTAGAAAGTAACAATATAACGTTAGCGGCCAACGATTGCTCACTCGTGTAACACAGTACTTGTTTGATTTGAAGGATCTTCTTTGTTTCCCTTCAAACCGTGCAGATAAAATGAACCGTGTAGCCATTCATTCCAGACACTTTCCGAAATGATAACACTGTATTTTATTTCACTATAAACTTTTACTGATATATAACACTATTAACGTTTACATAACTATTTACAAATGTACAAACAAAGGGATGCTGCGAGCAATTGGTAATTACCCGGGAGAAACTTTTGCGGTAACTTACTTGGTACCGAACCGGCATGGATTGCGTGTAGCGATTTTTGGGGAGGAGCCGACGCTTGCAGTTAGGGTTCTGATGAGAGACTGATTCTTGGCACGCTTAGAGGGTTAGAACTCGTGTCATGTTGGGCTGTTCGCGTCGTGCACCGAGTACAAGATGAGAGGGAGAAGATGCATTAGGAAACTTGGTTCCTTAGAATGAGAGGGTAAACAATCGGTAATATCGATTTTCTCGGGAAGAAAAGTGCTTTTTCGAACAGTAATCAGAGTCTTCATACGGTCCACAACATCAACAGCTCCTTTGGTGAGGTTGTAGAATGTGATAATCGATGGTTTCTTCTGATCTCCAGTCTCTGAGTCGATTTCGGCATCTTCATGAAATGTAGACAACATTAGGACATTCTTGTTCTTTTTAGGAATATACGAAGCAAGCATGCATTTCCTAGGTTCCACAGCCCACGCAAACATAGTGCTATATGTACCTGGCGAATTTTTGTTTTCAAAAAAATTGGGGGTATTTCACGTTTATTCTTCCGTAGAGTACCTACTAGAGTGACACGGTGATATTTCAATAAATCGTTAGCGAGTGGTATGGAAGTGAAAAAATTGTCGGTAGTGACATTCCTACCTGTGCCACTGCAGTGTCTAAGAAGACGTTTGACAACACGATTCGCATCATTTTTCAACATAAATGGACCTTCAGGTTGTTTGCCGGCATAAACTTCAAGATTGTGTGTATAAAACATTCGTGATTCGACAGCTGCATAAATTTTTATTCCATATTTTGCAGGTTTATCTGCAATGTAATGTCGGAACTTGCACCTTCTCCTGAACCCCTCGAGCATCTCACCTACAGTAATGTATGAACTAACGCTATAGTGCTGTACGCATCTTTCGGTGAACCTATCTAGTACATATCGCTCTGCAGCTATAGGTTGTCTGTTTTAGCTCTCTCTCCTCTCTTGTTTCTTTATCATCAAACCTGATGGCTCGCAGTGAAAAATGAAAACACTGCTGCGATAATGTAGCGGCAAAAATTCTGGTGCTGTTCCATCTGTGTTCCACAATTCTGATGTATTCTGGTGTTAAGCTCGTTTCACACCGGCTAGGTAAAGAAGTCCTAATACTGCCCTCAATTCTAATAAATCAGTATTCAAACAATGCTTCTCGTGCTTATAAGAGGGTTTCATTCGATCAATTTGTTAATTCGTACAAAGTGTGATATGTTCTGATATCTCGCCAGAAAAGATAAGATTCCAACAATCTATTGCGGTTTTCGCATTTATTGCAACACCTTTCACACCAGGCAACTGCGTTGTTATATTGTGACGTGCAATTCTACCTGGTTGTTTCCTCACCTTATGAACTAACCACTTATTAGTTCCATCTTTACCAATGTATGAGGGATAGTTTTCAGCACTACTTTGACAGATATCGAAGGTATCTTCTTCATCATTATCATCGGACTCTGATGATTCTTCAGTGGCTGTTTCATGTTCACTATGCTCAGACGCAGCTTCTCCATCATTTGAACTAGGAGGTGATAGATGAAATTCTCCATTATATCGTTATTCTTCTTCTATAGATTCCCAAAGTGCTTGTAAACGTTGTTGCTCAGCTTCATAAGACATTTTTCAGCGAACACAGTAACTAATAATTGAAACACTAAACTGATTTCAAATAACTTGTCCGATTGAAAATAACATACGTAATAAGTAGTACCCCTATTAGATTTCTTCTAACATACGGTTCAGTTCAGACAAACGCATTCAGTGTCGTGTTAGATTCCATCTAACATTCGCACGCGTTCCAATACAATGACGTACTGTTAAATGGAGGAATGAGTGCGAGTTGAATTGAAGATAAGTCGTGGTTTAGGACACGATGGGGGAGGAATAGCAATAACGGCCTTGAAATATATCTCACAGTTTGGAAATAACGTCCACAAACCAACTATGATTCTCTTTGTGTTCGTGACAAAAACCGGCAATCGGTGGCTTTCTTATGAACCGTTCGAAGCTTGTTCGCGCACATGCTGTGACACGTGTCTACACTGTGAAATTTGGTTTCAGCAACCGTTGCAGTTCGCCATTGAGTACTCAGAATCATGGAGAATAGTCTCCATTTTGGCCCACGTGCTACAGAAGCGCCACCAATTTTCCTCCTTTCGACGGACACTTTTTATATACAGAGTTTCTGCTCTTTATTAAGTCTAGCCTTCATGCACAGAATTAAAAACTCCGAATAGATTTTCGCTATACTAATAACACAGTTCCCGATCCGACTGTCAGCTGAGTCTAGCGTTGATTATCATCTATGTTTTGTAATAGCAATAGTTTAAACATCACCGTATCACAACCGAGCTCTCTAACGTTACCAAGGCAGGATCGATTATTTTGCATTTACTAACAAGCAAATATGGTGTACGTTGAAAGGTTAATCGAATAAGTTCGAAAGCCCTCTACGACCTCTACGACCTCTACGACCAAAACAGGCCAAATCAAAATACTGAAACAGCTAAGTTTATTAGAAAAACGATAATGTTGACACTGACAAGCTACGGATAGATGTGGACCTTGAATGGACGAGCAGAGCCACAGTCAAAATTCGGATTGGATACGGTGAGGTTGTGTGATCTTTATGGAGTTTAGAACAGAACAAGCAAATCGCAGCAGTAACATACAAATTGCGAAAAAGTTTAATAGATCATACGATTTACACAAGTACGGCAAGGATAATATATGAACAACACTACTTGAAAGACGGAGACAAGAATTGTTCTATGAGTGAAACTCACAATTAGATCAGTCCCCTATACAAAAACCAACGGTTAAAAGTAAGAGCAATGAACACACGCCCACCTGTTTTGGTAGAGGGGACTGATTTAATTGTTAGTTTCACTCATAGAACAATTCATGTCTCTCTCTTTCAAGTAGTGTTGTTCATATTATCCTTGTCGTACTGGTGTAAATCTTATGATCTATTAAACTTTTTCGCTATCTGTATATTGGCTGACACTGGCGGCATAATGGGAGGGGGCAAATTACTATGGAGCGACACTACTCACTGGTGCACCTTTATAGTATCCAGTGTAGCCACTGATACATCTCATCTATCCGAAGAAGGGGGCGCGGGTGGAAGGACCTAGTGAACTAATAAAGAAATAGTTTATCAACCATACAGACTAGTATAGATTGAGTTGTAAGTATGGAACGCCTCAAGTATCTCGGAAACGGATCGCACGATTTTTACGTGCTTTGGTGAGCAAGGATCTTGTGATATGGCCGATATTATGGTGGTATTTACATTGTTATCAGATCTTTTCTGTATATTTTTTGCCTTTTGAAATCCTCAAGAAATACTGAATATTTTTCATGTAATGTTATAGTTACTTTTACATTATCTTCGCCGAAGTTAAAATAACACATCTAGATGGCTCTGATTGAATAAACTCATTTAATTTGCATAATCTTTGAAAATTTATATCCTAATAGAAATATCATAGCAAGGACTACTGTCAGTAAATTAGTAAAAAGTTTAACGAAACTGGTGCAGTAAAAGATTTATCCAAATCATGTAGCAGAAAACCTACATCAACTGAAGACAAATATTTAAATGTTTGTTTCAAGTTAGAGGAGTGTCCAGATTTGAGTAGTAGAAAAATTAGGAATTTCAGAAAACATACAATAAAGGCGATTACAGCAGATACTCAAAATGTTGTCCGTTTACTTCAATACAACAAGCCATGCGATTTTTAAAACTCTGCCATACATTTTGCAACATCTCTGACTGCTCAATTCTGTGATAATCCTATCGTTTAATTCCCGAATATGCAGGTTTTGTTTTATAAACGATGTTTTTAGGTAACCCCAAAGGAAATTGTCTACTAAAGAATTCATGTCGGGTGATCGCGTGGGCCATTCGATAAAACCATGCCTTCCAATCCATCTTCTGGGAAACACATTATTTAGGTATTGCCTCACCACACGTGCATACTGAGGTGGAGCACCATCTTGTTGCAGCCAAATATTGAAGTTTGGGATATTAATATTTTCTGAATGTCATTAAAATGTAATTGGAAATACTTACTTGGATTTGTAAATAACCGATACAACTCAGGTATAATACTATGTTCCAATAAATCTAAATACGCCGGACCATTCAGTTTTTCTGAATATTGCGTGTGGGATTCACACATCCAACGAGAACAGTATCTACAATCATGCCGATTTACTTTTCCAGTGGCCTCATCGCAAAACATAACATTACTTAAAAAATTTGGATCGTTTTTATTGTAACATTTTTCCATCATTATGTCTGCAAACTCTTCACGTCTATCGAAATCATCATCAGACAACTTTGTATGGATGGAATTTATTTTCACGTAAAATTTTCATTACGGATGTTTGCGAAATATCAAGTTCCCTGGATATTTGTCTAGTACTCAAGTGTGGACCGTCTTCTAACAGGACACAAACATCTAAAGATTTGTTTTCAGTTGATGCAGTTTTTCTACGCCCTGATTTGAATATAGCTATTTGTATTACTAGGGAGAAAAGTGCCACTTTTCCTCCCGCAGGATTTAGTTTCCTGCCCGACGCGAAGCGTTTCATACCTGTCTTTGGATTTTCGTGGTAATAAGGTTAATGAGGCTATGTTGTTCCCTAATATTAGGTGGCGTATTTGTGAATTAAAAATCACTTGAATCTCTCTCCATTACTCAAAAAGTCAGTAGTTTATAAAACCTAATAACTTTGCACTCTAAAAGTCAATTGCAATGTTTACTGTCGGTCAGCCACAGCATACTATGTTAGTTTTATTCGTTAGTCAAAAAAGTAAATGGAAACCTTAGCACATAATATGAAGATTTAACCTAAACACTTCTGTCAATTTTCCTGTTTAAGCTCAAGCTCCTCATCTATCCTCCATGTTTTGAATATTGAGTGTAAAGTTAATTGGTTTTGGGAAATACGGTTAGGTATAGAATGGAATAAACGAAATAAGATTTTTTATAATAAAACATTTATTCATTAACCATAAATTACCTATAAGAGAAATGATCATATATAAATATCTCTATCATAGGCTTATCACAAAAATAAACCTAATGCCTTCAAAATATTAAACAAGTTTTGTCCGAAAAACAATCGGTAGAAAAAATATTTTTCCCGTAACAATTGCCTTGATTCATCACATTTCTATGAGCACTGGTATTTTTTTATATAAAATTTTACGAACGAAAACGCAGTAGATTAGTAAACTTAGAGAAGAAACCTGGTAACTTTGGTTTTATGCTCTTATTTTAGAGGATATATCGTTTGCTGCGGATAATACTGACCAAAAATGAGTTAAGATCACCAAAATTATGAATTGTCTAAAACTCCCACAATGTACAATACAAAAGTAGTATTTCTCCGTTTTCAGGAATACTTTTTGTACAGGTCTTTCAAAAATCACATATTCTCTAATAACCATCGATTTTGCAAACACTTAACAACGACTTATCCCGCATAGTTGCATTTTAGTGGCGGCTCGTCGTAAAAATTCAAAGACAAGATTAGTTATTTTTTTCATGAAATAGGTTTTCTGGTCATATATAACAAAGCCTAAAGTATGTGATTGTTACATTTGAATCTTCCCCAAGGTACGTGAAGATTCAGTTATTTTAAATTCAAAGCAAGCCAGCGAATTTGTCCATAGGTAAGTAAGGTTAAATCGATCATATTTAGTGGTATCTTTTTGTTACACCCTCCATAAGAGTTGTTTAGGATACTGTCTAATTTGCTTCTTCGTCACGTTTGGTCACGATTTTAGATAGCGAACGTAGTACAGTTGTATTAAACCTGCGTAAAGCCGGCTGAAGTTTGAGGTTGTCAAAATAGAGCCTACGTATGGGGCATGTCCACCAACTGACAAGTTGACACTAATGACAGTCGCCCTGAGGATAAACAATGATTTGGATAGATTTTAGATTTGTAATTTAGTTGTTTTGTATTGATTTATTGATCCTTTTTATTATAAACAGTCAAATATAGCTTTTAAAATACCTAAGCAATTAAAACAATGTCGAAGAAAGCACCAAATCAAAATTAAATGAACTCGAGCACGATCAAAATAAATATAACAACCACATGTTGTGCAAATAACGCTTGTTTATCATCAGATACATCAGGGTGATATAGGGTTGCGCGATACACTTGAAAGTATCGATATTAGGTATCGATACGGATCGGAACGTAAAATATCGATACAGTAGAATATCGAATGTTAATGTATCGATACTCAAAGCATCGATACGTTAACGATCCGAGATTTTACAGCCTCCAGCGTTTCTATTCAAAAAGCAAAGTGTGGTGATGAAATGAATTAAATAACAACAAAACTATCAAAAGATATTTTTAATAACTAAAAATTATAAATAAACGACGAAACTTTACACTATTATAGTAAACTGCAAACGACGAATAACGGTTGCGTGAATATATTTGCTTTTGTTAGTAGATAACGCCACTCGCCGCTACCACTAAAAATCCCGGATCGCAAGGTATCGATACAGTACAAATGTATCGATACTTGGAATGTATCGAAAAGCATAGTATCGATACAAAATATCGAGTATCGGAAGTAAAAGTATCGATACACTGGAATATCGGATCGTATCGCGCATCCCTAGGGTGATATCACGTGGACTTGCCCTATATGAGTTGCATTTTTGACAACTTATGACATTCAAGAACCTCAAACTCCAGCCCGTTTTACGCAAATAGGATGACGTTAACGTCTCTTTCTAATACTTGTACCCTTTGTTTTAATACAACTGTACCAACAACAAAAAAATATCAATTTATTAAGGCTAATTTTAAATGTGTTCAGGTAAAATAAATATTGCAGTTAACGTTTTTTTTTTCGTTCGATATTTTTAAATTGAATATGATTTGGATAATACAGCTTGGTAAATAAAAAAAATCATGAAGATTTTTTTAATGGCACCTAGAAACAATAATACAATGTCATCGGAATCGTGATATGCAAGAAATATTTTTGAAAATTCAAATATTTAAATTTTTTCACAGGGTATATAATCACACATTGCCACATGAATCTATAATTCATATTGAAATCCGATAGGCAGTAGAAATTTAAAACTTGGGAAATAAAAATGTCTTCCATCCGACGACATTGTACAGAGAGAGGAAGATATCGGACGGGAAACTTAGATCAGTGGAAGAATCAGATGTTAAAATGTTATTTGTAAATGTCAGTACTTCGACCTTGTAGAGGTCGCCTTTTATATGGAATGATACTATTTTAACAGTAATTCGATCATTTTTCTAGATATTTTTTTTAAATCTATAATTATGCTCATAGCTTTTTTTCTGAATTATACCTCCAATTCAAGACTAATTTTATACTGATATAAATGTGTGTTATTGCAAGTAAAAAAGAGTATTTAAAATATGTAGATATATCTATATCTTTTTCAATCTACTTTTTTTCATAAAATTATTTTATAATGATCGCGAATTCAGCTAATACACTACCTGGCATATCCGGTAAATGAGCAAATAAAAACTATCAACTAGACTTAACCTATGTGACCACTTAGATATCTAAAAAAATTGTAAGAAGTAAATTTGAATTCAATAATTCAGGGTGTTCAGGAACTTGAGTTGATGAGGACAATAAATTTATAATGTAAAACATCTATTGGCGCGCCTTGGCAGTCAAATCGGCAAACGGCATGACGGTTTGATGCCATCATGCTAGTGATAAGCGATATTTCACGAACTGTCACTTTTTCACTTATACAAAAAAATCAATTTCGTTAATTACAGTAAGATTATAAAGAGATTTTATGGTGACCATCTTAAAAGCCTCCACTAAGGAAAGAAAACTCAATCTCAAAACCATTAAACTTGATGGGAGCGAGGTTGAATGAAGATCAGAAGTCAAGTATCTAGGTTTGACTCTAGATAGTAAAAAGTCCTGTGGAACAAACACGAAAAGGAGATTATATACAAAGCAAAAATGGCTCTAATGGTGTGCAGGAAGCTGGCAGGGAGAAATTGGGGTGTAACCCAAAAATCCTGAGCTGGATGTACACTGCCATAGTGAGACCAATTATCACTTATGGAGCCATTGCGTGGAAGAGAAGAAATAACCTATTGACGACGAGAGAAAACCTCCAAAATATTGACGACGAGAGAAAACCTCTCCAAAATTCGAAGACTAGCCTGTATGTGCATTACAGGAGCAATGAGAACATGCCCAACGGCTGCCAAGGAAGTGATTCTCAACCTCAACACACACACATATGGTGGTGGAAAGTGTTGCAGAAAGAACAAGATACAGACTCAGTAGACTCATTAAAAAAACCTTCTCCTCACTTCCTAGAAATCAGAAAACCTGGGACATGCCACGAGATGGTATGATGAAAAAGTATTACTTTTCAAAGAAATTCGTTACGGAATTAAGCAACAAGAAGGAATGGGATCCAAATACCATTATCAGACTTGGAAATAATGCCATTCAATGGTACGGGCCAGGAACCAAACACTCTGAAAGCTTGGTAAAAACCCTAAGTATCTTTTAACCGGAAATTCACACCATAAGAAAGTGTGCCCAGTTCAATATTTATAAAGGATGTAGAAGGCAAATGATTATCATAATGTCGGATAGTTAAGGAGTCAACAGCCCAGGCACTTGAACTGAATCTTTGTACCATTTCCCATGTTATCTACTTCCATTCCAGAAGCTCCTGCAAGAGGGATTATACATCATAATGGGTTCTTTACTTCTGATACTTCGAAGCAGCCATGCACTAGGGTAAATACCAATTGCATGGAGATAGTCAAAGGTGGTCTTTATTCCTAAGCCAGGAAAAGAAGCGTACACCCAGGCTAAATCCTACCGACCGATCAGTCTGGCATCATTCATGGTGAAAACCGTGGAAAAAGTTTTACAAATGTATTTACAAGGAGTGCTTACAAGAGCATCCCTCTACATAGACTACGATGGGCTTATCAAGCAGATAAATCGGGAGAAGCAGTCCTACATAATTTGGTCTCAGGTAGCGAAAGGAGTCTGAATCATAAGCTGCATTTCTAGACATCGAAGGTGCTTTTGACAACACATAGATGTCATTAATCAACAGATCCCTCAAAAAGGAACGATATAATATTAATAATGCTTTTCGGCGACATAAATATTGATACCGCCAAAATGAAAGATATCAAAGTATGTGCTCGAATAAAATGTTATCAGTGCACAAGCTTTGCTTTATGAAACACTATCTACCGATTCAAACCAAAGGTTAGTAAATTATCTGTTAATATACAAGCCAATAAAACGGTCTACAAAAAAATAACCTATAGCGTCAAATTTCCTACAAGAATATATCTTAGTCATTCCGAAGTATTGCTCCCTACGTGAGCTATAAAATTCCAAGGCACAAGACAATTTTGTTTCCATGTTATTTAAATGGAAAATAGAAATTATCAATGCGGCACCTCTTAATATAAATATTAAGAGTTCAAACTTTCACAGTATTTTATTTTCGTCATGTCCAACAATATTTTCAGTATATTCAAGAAAAAAAAGTAATCGATTTTTTTGAAACTGTTTAATGTATAATCATAGGTTTTTATTTCTAAACTTTAGAGGTTTATAATTCCGAAATGAAGGCAGGTATTACGAAATATTATTTGAACTTTCAACATTATTTTTACCTCATCTACTCGCTCCGGAATTGGAATTTTTGGTATCAAATTCCTGGACACTCTGTATATTGTCTCACTGCGTATAATTGTTATTTTGAGACACTTTGCAGTTTTAATAAAGATAGAAAAGTTAACGGTTATATCGATCAATTTTATTTCTTTTTCTATAAAAAACATCAAAATAATCAGTGCCTCAAACAACAGTGTTGTACACCGTGGACAATTTGTTTCAAGTACTCTATTTTCCAAGTTACACGGGGTACTTGTATCCTACATTTAATTTCTGTAGTTTGACTCACTTTGTAAAAACGTTGATTTACTGTTATACACAGTGAGCCCTGGCAAATGAATTGAATGTAAAATTGAAGCAGCGTGTACGACTGAAAATTCCCCAAACAACTATTAAGCTGGATTTATAAACTTGTTCGTTATTCGTGATTCCAGCTGTTCGAAAATAAAACATTTCACATACATGCGTTTATAAACTGTTATTGTCGTGTTGTTCGTCGTTGCTCTCAAATAACCAAATTTTATATATTGTTATTGGTGATTCGCAGTTCCCCCAATGAAAATTGAAGTTAGTGCCACGTGACTTGATATCTGCCAATCGTGTCAAACTTCACATATTTTGATAATTGATTTGCTGTTGAAGAACTGATTACAATCTTACTTTCCTGATGTATTGATCCGAGTACGAAAAACAATAACAGAACCTAAATAATCTGTAAATTTTTCTGTCGTATGACATGCGACACCTTTGTGAGCGATCAAATTTCAATATCGCCAACGACGGAAAACCAATATAAATTAGTCGACTCGGGAACAACTGTGAATAACGAATCGCCCGCAACGAGGAAATCACGACGAGCAACGATCAACGGGAATAACAGAATTTATAAATCCAGCTTTATACACAGTGATACAAATAAATTATTAGGGTAAACGAAGTTCTCCATTGGTCACCGTCACCCTGGTAAACCTTTTAGATATCTAAGCATGTCAAGATTATAATAATAATATTCTTAGAAGGAAAACTACTAGATACAAACAAATTAGAATATGAGATTGTAGATGAACGAATTCATTTCTAAAATATCTCGTTTGAATATTTTTTTTTTTTGGATATGTACCGTATTTTTATTTTCATTGAGTTCGACTTATGAATAGTATTAGGTCGATATTCTACGCAGAAAGTAGTTGAGAATCCAACGGATCAATTTAAACACGAAACCAAACAATACATTTTAAATCCTGACAAATTAAAGCGTTCAAACATAAGGCATGTTTTTTTATTCACCGGTAGATCCACCAACTGCGTTTTTATATTCATTGGTGGATTTTAGATTGAAGATGTGACGCGTTCATTTATTACTGTTGCGATGAAAAAAAAAACAATATAATTTGTCTAAAACTTCATTATATTTGAACTAACGGTATTTAGTTCAAATATAATGAAGTTTTAAACAAATTCTATTGTTTTATTTCATCGTTCAGTATGGATCTTCATCAAGTAAAAGCCTCATCTATTCAATTTATTACTGCTGCATCAACCAAAATTATAAACCATTCCACAGCTGTTTCATCAAATTTCAAACTACTTACTTTTTGTAAAGAATATCGAATGGATATTTTAGAAATTAGAATGTAAAAAAAATGATGAAGCGATTATTCTTCAGTACAACATGAATATAATACTTATTTCGGATTAAATATATATACCTATCGGATGTATACTGATGATTTAAGATAATTTTATTTTTCTAAAAATTCTTATAGACTATCTGCGACCTCTATCCCCGTCGTAGGTGGTTCGACGATTTTTGAATCGATGAGAATTTCCATAATGTCCGACGGTGTATTGGGCGAGCTTACTGATTTTTTGTCTTCTGAAACACTCTTTCTGGAATTTTTACGACTCCTCGGTTTCCGTCTGGCTAACATTTCACATGTGCCTTTTGGTACGAACGTGGTCCACTCGTTGGTTTTTTGATCCAAATATTCTATCGTGTTCAAGAAAGCCTTCCCTAAAAAATATCAACCAATATAAAATCTCCTTTACTAAATATTCTGGCCCACTCGAAAAATAATTATACATGGAATTGAACTAACCTGAAAATCCTCCTACAGCATATAACCGATCTCCAACAACGGCAACTTCCATATTAGCTCTCGGTGTGGTCATACAAGGTCCGAACGTCCAAGTTTGTGTTTCTTCGTCGTAAATTTCGGTGGTGTTTAAAGAATGCGAACCATCTGAACCGCCGATTACGTAAAGTTTGTTGTTAAATACGGTCAATGCGCAACCCCTTCTAGCAGTTATGATCGGTTTTGAGGTATGCCATGTGTTGGACTCTGGGTTGTAGTATTCCACGGAAGAGAGACAGTTCCAAGCATCGGAACCACCTATGGCGTATATCAAGTTATTGTAAGCCGTTACGCCGGCTTGGTATCGACCTGTATGTAGAAACAGTAAATAAGCAATAAAAAAAATGGAAAATTAAATTTTTGACCACCCTATATACAGTATTAATTCGTCCGTATATATCCTTGGTTACTTTGTATAGTAACTGGGCGGTCCGTATATATTAAATTCATGAAAAAGTGGTGATCATTACATGAAACTTCGATGAATTATCTGCCACCAAGATGTATTTATAAACTCTGTTGTTCGTGATTCCCGCTGCTCGAAAATAAAACATTGATATCATGACATGCTTTTATAAACCGTGTTGTTCGTCGTTTCCACGCCGTTCATCGTTGCTCTGAAATTACCAAATGTTATCTTGTTATTCGTGATTAGCAGTTCCAGCAATGAAAACTGAAGTTAGTGACAAATGACTTGATATCTATCAATCTAGTCAAACTCCTCATCTTGATACAAATACAAAAAACAATAACAAAACCTTAATAATCTGTAACTTTTTCTGTCGTATGACATGCGTCACCTTTGTGACCAATCAAATTTCAGCATCACCAACAACGAAAAACCAATATAAATTAGTCGACTCGGGAACAACTGTGGATAACGAATCGCCTGCAACGTAGTAATCATGACGAGCATCGAACAACGGGAATAACAGAGTTTATAAATCCAGCTTTATTCTGGGAAGTTTGGTAAATACTTGTCGCTTCGGTTTATTGTAAATTAAAATTATCTGAACAGGAAAAAATTAAAAAGCATTCATCCAAATGTCTTCAGAAGCTGCAGAAACGCCAGAAGCAGACAGAGGTAAAGTAATATTGACAACTGATAAGTGGTCCGCATATACGAAACAGGTTTCATGAAATCGGTCTATTTCAAACAGACTGTAGTTAATATTATGATAACAGAAAAATATGGATGGCAACAGGGCAAATTTTTATTTTGATGTGTTGTGAGCTGTGGTTGTGACTAACTTCGTTTTATTCAACATAAGCTAGCAAATGTCATGTTTTTTGGTTCTTGTGTATTTTGGTAAAATGAGAGATACAAACTAGATAAACGTTAACGAAGAATTAGTTGAGGTGCAAGCAGCTGAAATGGTGATTTATCGGAATCCAACAGTTTAGAAAATTTATTCAAGACCAGATAGCAAATGTTGTAAATAATCGGGGCTTTCCTATATCAGGTGCCACGCAAGTCTTGAAAACATCATAAACAACGTAATAAAACTTTTATTATAAAATAATGTTATTTTAAAATTTGATAATTCCAGTGCCTGTTGAATATAAATGTCTGAAATGAGGGGAAGTTCAAAATATTATCTCAAGCTATATTGGAAACAATAAGAATAATTTGCTATTATTTACGTTTTTCAAACGAGAATAAGAGGAGCATTTCAGGAAGGAAGAATTGCAAATACATTCATATGTGTAATCTTGCTATAAAAGCTCCCCGATTTATGAATCACATTTATTAGCAATCAAAACAAATATAGTTCTATAAGCTAATGAGCTGACTTGAGAGCAGAGTTATGCTCTACTATAGCATTATGAGGTTTTCTCCAACGACAAATCCTCTTCAACGATTTATTAGGTCGGCTGGCCAGTTCCTTTTCAGTCTTCTTGTATTTTGGGGTTCTAGAAGTGGATGGAGTAGTCCATTTACATGGCTTTCTAGCCTGTCGTGATGGTTCGCGCTTCACTCTGCAATTTCATCCTGGATGTATGGAATTTTCAAATCTTCATGTAGTGTTGCATTAGACACATACCATGGTGCATCTGTTATCATTCGGAGTGTTTTGGATTGACTGTTTTGGATTATAGCTAAGTTTGATTTGCTCGCACATCCCCAGAGCTCAATGCCATATGTCCAGATTGGTTTTATGATCGTTTTGTATTGTAAGTTTATTCTCCAGTGCCAATTTGGATTTTCTACCCATTAACCAGTGTAGATCTTTTATTCACAAATCAATTTGTTTGCGTTTATTGACTATATGTTCTTTCCTTGCGAGTCTTGAGTACAAATGTATTCCTAGGTATTTTATACTCGAGGATTGTGTTATTTGAATATTATTTAGAAAGATTGGAGGACATCGATCTTTTCTTAGTGTGAAAGTCACTTGGACTGATTTTGTCACGTTTATTTTTATTCTCCATTTGTGTAGCCAAGTTTGGATATCATTCAAGTGTCTTTGTAGCATCTCTGTTGCTGTAATTGGATTTTCGTGGCTTGCAAGTATACCTGTGTCATCGGCAAATGTTCCCATGATTGTTTCTGCATTTGTTGGTAGGTCAGTTGTATACAATACATACAGTAAAGGTCCGAGAACACTACCTTGTGGAACGCCTGATTTTATTGGGAAGTTGTTGGATATACTTTCATTTACTTTTGTTCGGAATTCTCTCTCTCCTGGGTAGGATCTTTAAAGTAAGTTATGGGGAGATGTTTCTTGATTTTGTAGTTTAATCCCATATGCCAAACCTTGTCGAAGGCTTGACTAACGTCTAGGAAGGCAGATGTACAGTATTTTTTGCCCTCCAGGGCTAGATTTATGCTGTGAGCTATTCTGTGAACTTGTTGCACCGTAGAGTGTTCTTTCCAAAAGCCAAATTGGTGGAGGGGCATCCATTCTTCGGTGGCTGGGTCAGAGTTTATTCTTAGTAGCAATAGTCTCTCGAGTGTTTTAGACATAACTGGTAAGAGACTTATAGGTCTGTATGAGGTAATTTTATTAGGGTCTTTGCCTTATTTCTATATCAAAATTATTTCAGCCGTTTTGAACAATTTTGGCCAATAGTTTAGACGAAGTATAGCATTAAAGATAAATGTGATGAGGACTACACCTTTGCGTGGTAGTTCCTTTAGCATTTTTGGGGTTGTTCGGTCTATTCCAGGCGCATTTCAGGCGTTTTCCTTGCATTTAGATAACTAATCTCTCCCTGAACTTCATTTGTGGTTAGCTGTTTAATGGCTGGTATATTTAATGGGATATCGGCTAGCTCTCTTTCTACCTCAATGTTTTGTTCATTGCTGTTGGGTGTGAATGCTTTAGCTAGGTGTTCAGCAAATCATTTTAATTTTTCTTTGTCGCTTCTGGCCCATTGTGGGTTTGGTCCTAGTTCGTTACGAATGGGAGGAACTCCCATTTTTTATTGGTTTCCATATCAGGTTGTAATATCGGTTTAAGTTGCTTATGTAGTCTGAGAAAGATGTTTCCTGTGCTTCTTTGATTTTGGATTTTAGTTGATTGGTTAGTCTATTTAATGTTGTTTTGTCTGCTCTTGCTTTTCTCTTTTGTGATATAATTGTCTTGATCTCCACCCTGTAGTTGTTGTTGCGTGTTGTGCTGCCTCTTTAAGTGTGTTGTTTAGTGTTGATACCGCTTCGTCAATTTCAGTTGGAGATTTGAGACTTATTTGCAGGTTGATTTCCTCCTCTATTTTGTTTCCATACTTATCCCATTTAGTTTTATTGTTATGTAGCCTAGGAATTGATGTTCTGTGGATAATAACGGAGCTTATGGTTCCTATTATAGGCGAGTGATCAGATGAGAGATCGTAGCTTGGAGTGACTTCCATGTAGTTAGGAGATATTCCACTAGTAATAAATAGGTCTAGTAGGTCAGGAGTTTTAGTAGGATCCATTGGTCAATATGTAGGAGTCCCAGTTGACAGAAAGTGGTGATTTTTTTCTTGGGCAAGGCTTACTAGTTCCCTGCCTTTGGTTGTTGTTAGGCGTGAACCATATAGCGTGTGCTTGCAGTAAACTGATGCCATGGTTAGTTCATATAAACTCAACTTTACTTTTATCACTGTAGCTTGCAGTTAGTTTAAGGCATACTTTGGTAATTCCACATGTTTAATTGTGCTTTTTATTAAAATGGCTGTCCCAGCATGAGCAGTGTTATCTGGATGATTTGCAAAATAAATGGTATACTGTGGTATTCAGAAATAAGATCTGTCTGTGAAGTGACTTTCGCTTATTAATAGGATATCAATTTTGTTATAATGGAGGAATAGTTCTACTTCGTTTTTATGTTGTAGAAGGCCATTGGCATTCCACTCTGCAATGTTAAGAACCTTATTGAATTTTGCTTATGAGCGCCGTGAGCATGTTTAGAACCATGCTGTTCTGTGATTTATGAATCTCAAATAAAATGTTTTATAAATAAAAAAGTTCAAACTGAAGTTTGTCTTTTTTAAACGTATAAGTTAATTGGTTATTTTCATTTATCATACCTAATACAAAGGTGTGTATCAACTAAAGTAGAGAAATGCAAAACAATTTTAGTATACAAAAAAAATAAACTATTTTTCCGATAACTTGGGTCTTTAAAACATTGGTACCAATAAACATAAGCACCAGTGTTTTTCTTGTCGCAGATCTCACAGGACAACTTGTAACTTGAGAGAGAGACATACAAAACGGAATGAATTATAATGAATCGATTTATACATTAAAACTCCAAGGGTGATTTTTTTCTAGATGTTTTATAAATACATATGCATGAATATTCAATAAGAAATTTGCTTTCACTACTTTTCTACTTGCACAAATTATTTAAAACATTTTATATGTATATTTACATTATTTAAAACCATTATTAATTGAAATAATTTCATTATCTATCTCAACTGAACACAAAATTAATCTTCTTTCAATAAACGCAGTTCATGTCATGTTTAGTAGACACCTAAACATACCCAAGCATGCTGCTAAATATTTAAAACGTTACTAGCTTTAGCATGATGCTAAATATGTATATAAATAAGGCTGTTGTAGTTTTTTCAAATCTCAAGTGTATTCCCAAAATTGTGACGAATTACAAAACAGAGTCTCTAAAAATATCATCCTGTTTACATGAAATAACTCACCAGCAATCAAATGTGCTATCTGTGTCCAAGCAGCCGCTTCGGGATTGTAGACGTGGCACTGTTTAATTCCCACTTGTCCGTTCCAACCACCTACACAATATACTTTTTTATCCAAAACACAAACTCCCATATTACTACGAGCCAACGGCATTTTGGGCATCTTCACCCATTTACCAACAGACATATCGAGCATTTCGACAGAATCCAATTCCGTAGTACCGTTACTACCACCTAAAAGATAAACAAAGTTTTATATTTTTCAATTGCACACAAATAGATTTTTAAAATTTTAGAAAGTAAATAGTCATAGCCAAACAGTCGGTCACATACAGGCAGACAGACACACAGATAGTCATTCACATACACACCCGAAGGAACCTTCCCGACCAGATGGGAGAGGCAAAACTAGTATGGATACCCAAGGTCAAGCCAGGTGGGGTGGATGACCCCTCATCATACAGACCACTTGGGATGATTGACTTTGCAGGCAATCTGTTCGAAAGATTGATTCTCAGCAGAATGGAAAGAATAATATGGAAAAAGGAGGAAGCAACGAGGGAATCTCCCCGAACCAATTTGGATTTCAGAAAGATATGTCCACCCACCATTCTCTACAAAAAGTGCATGAGAGAGTAGCAGAGGCTCTCAAATTGTCCAACAGAGGAGGATACTGTGCAATTATAGCTCTGGATGTTAAGAATGCCTTCAATTCGGCCAGCTGGGAACACCTCTACCAATCTCTTGGAAAAGAGAAGAAGGTACCGCAATATCTTCTCAAGATATTAAACAACTACCAGAAGAACAAAAAAATAGAGATAATCAATAAAAATGGGCAGATAGAAATAGACCTGTCAGTAGGAGTGGCTCGAACAAGGGACCTTTTCGCTGTATCTACATGTATAACGGGCTTTTTAGATTGAAGCTACCTGATCGAGCACACTCGGTGGGATTTGCAGACGACCTGGCACTAGTGGCCAAAAGAATCTTGGGAAGCAGAGCTATTAGCCAACGAAGCATTAGAAATCATTGCTCGATAGCTGCGAAGCAGGCACCTGCAGCTGGCAGTACAAAAGAGCGAGGCACTGCTAGTAACACAAAGAAGGAAGTACAATCCACCGAATTTCGAAATAAACGGTGAATCAATCCCCACTTAAGAGCGAAATCAAGTACTTAGGAATCTGGCTGGACAATAAATGGTCCTTCAAACAACACATAGAGAAAGCAGCAACAAAGGCGTCGACAGTCTGCACATCACTGTCTAGACTTATGCCAAACATAGGAAGCCCATGACACATGCACTAAGTGGTTACGGTTGTTTCGGATAGTACCTTCATAGGAGAGGACAAAGACCTAACGACAACTGCCGACTGTACGGGGAAGAAGGTGACAACGCAGAGCACACAATATTCGCGTGCTCTGCACACGCAGACGTAGACCTGTCGGGGAAGTCCTCGCATAATCCAGTCACACGAGAAGTGGGAGCAAATCGCTACCTTCATAAGGATGGCGGTTGAAACCAAAGAAGAGAAGGGGAGAGAAATGAGAGGAATAGACTGAAGAAACTGAAAGACTAAGAAATGCAGCATTCGAAGAGGGAGCCGTCAGAATCGGAACAGGCCCCATTGAAGTAATACTGGAAATGAGTACCGATGGGGCTAGGCGCCGAGAGAGGGATTTCAGATGCGGCTAAACAAAAGCCGCAAACGAAAGGGTTTTTAGTCGGTATGCCACAGAGGAGACTCCAACCAACGGCGGCAATGCTTTTCTAGAATTTTACCCTACACCCATTAAAAAAATAGACAGATAGATAATCACATATAAACAGACAGACATTGACTGATGGTCAGAAAATTCAAATGAGAAGAGAAATAACGAGCAGGAATGGAGAGTAAGAGAAAAGAATGGAAAGTAATAAATGGAATATTAGGAGACTTCCATAGAATAAGATGTAAGGGAAATTAATGATAGGATATAAAGAAAGGGAAAGGAGTGAGAGGAGGAGGATGAGATACAAAAAATATTTGCAGCACGTTGATCTAAAGTTGACTAAACATGCACAAGTTAACCTGTTCAATGAAAAAAGCAAACATATATATTTTTCTGGTTTGCAGCTTGATCTTCCTGTAAATGAAAAAAAAGTGGATTTATGGCCGTATGCACCGTTTATAGTACTAAACCCGATTAACTAAACTGGCTTAAATAGTTAAACGCCTTGGTATGCACCGAACGAGGTTTAGTTAAACCTGAAAGAAGTTTGACAACGTAGAAAAATTTAGGGACTATTTTGGGTGAAAAATGTTTACAGTTTAAATAATTAGAATCAACAATTTTTTCTTGACACTCATCTTGTCAAATCTAATCAACCTTTCACGAGACATTGACATAAGTTACTCAAGTGTCAAAAATAACAGTTTAAAGTTAAACCTCCAATGTAGGGCTTTTAATTTTAAACTAGTTCAACTTTTTTTTTTATTCGGTTATTTAACGTCGGTCTATTTCTGCGCAACTTAGGCTAATCACCGACGCCGGGAGCACTCTACCCCTAACCGGAAATTTTGCCGAATCCACTAGTGTTCCAACCAGTGGTAGGGATCTTTATCGAGCTCAACATCCATGGACTCGGGACCTCGGTTTTACGTCTCATCCGAAAGACGGAATATCTCCATTATACCTCGTGCTCATTGGTATAATGCCTGCGAGCTGTGATATGCTACTGACTCTAGTAATCTAAAGTGATTCGCTGCAGGCTGTACGGGCTCTGCGACGGTCTTTCCCCAGTGGTCACCCATCCAAGTACTAACCTCGCTCGACCATGCTTGGTTGTCATTATCGCTTCAGAAGCGTTCCACTACAAAGCTGGGCCGACCAATAGAATCGATGGTGCTTACCAACTCAAAATTATAAACTAGTTTATTGCTTAAATGAGTTCAAGTGTAAATGGTGTATACGGTCATAAGTCTATTTCAAACTTACCTATAGCATATATTTTATCATCAAGGACGGCAATTTTGAAGCGACCTCGGCTTTCTCTCATTTGCGGGAGGTTCTTCCAAGTATTCGCTTCTGGAATGTATTGTTCGACTGATCTCAAGCATTCAGTTCTGTCGTATCCACCTGAAAGTCGATAAGCATTTTAATCGTTGTATTATTCGATATCAATTTTATTTTGTATAAACAGAGAAAAAAATAAAAGTCCAATACAGTTTTCCTCATTCAGCATGCTAAATATGAAATTTTTTGGTATAATACGACCAGAACAGCTAGAGTGTTGGATGTGCGCGAAGGAAGAGAGTGAAAGATGCAGAAATGGAAGATAGAACATTATCGCGTTTGTTCGCTGCAACAGTAGCGTACCAACAAAATAATCAAATACAAATAGCAGGTACATATAGTCTCTCTATTGTATTATTTCAGAAACAGTCTATTATACAGTACGACCAGAAATATAAGAAGGTCATAAATCAACAACCACTTGAGTTTTCACCAGGCGGTCGATTCTACGCAGAATTGTACCTTCCATAGCCATTAAAAACTTTTTTATGATGATGATATTGGGTTAAGATAATAAAGAAAAACCGCTTGATTATAATAATTGAGAATCGTTTATGTATATATATAATATATGATATATAACCCAAAAACATTTATAAACATCACGATAATAAATGCGATTATAGTTTAGAAAGTGTATAATATTTAAGTTGTTTAGAATGAAATTTAATATACACACACTTGTGAAGTTGCCGTTTTTTGCATATAAGTATATGTATACAGCGTGAGTCATGAGGAACTTTACATACTTCTATCATATGTAAAGTCCCTCATGAAGGATATCATGTGGCTACTAAAAAGTGTAAACTCCTCTCCTTTATTAATTTACAGGATGATTTGTGAAATTGACCATAAATTTTAATTGGCTAGTTTGATTTTTCCAATTTTTTCATGATACAGTACAGTACTATCAAGCATTCGACTGATATTAGCTAAACTTAAAAATTCCAGTCTCTTTGCAGCACTGGATACCAGTTTAATTATTTTTACGCCGTTGTCAAAAATAACGGAGAGCCTACTATTATTAAAATGCCAAATTATTTCATGAGATATTTTAATCCGGACCTGGGAATCTTTCAAGGGACACACACACTTTTATTGCTTATCTAAATTTCGAACAATTGACCTTTTTCAAGTACATCATCGTGACGAATTTCTGTCACCGGACAACCTTCACACTAAATTCTAATATAACCTCAAACCAAATAATACAACACGATAAATCTCATAACAATTGCTTTTCTACACTTTTAAATTATTATAGTATCCAACTAATACACACTAGTACCACCGTACATTAACAAAGAATAGTAGTCCAACTCACACTTCGCCTCTTTGAGGTCGATGTTATAAAGTAAAGCCGCTGTCGCAAGAGTGACGATCGAAGATAAGCAGGTGCATCCTAATTACGAGGATCGTACATTCATAGGTTGTTGATTTATAGATTGAGAGTTTGTTACGGGGGCCGGTAAAAACCTACCTTGTTAGAAAACTTTTTTTTAAATGTAACAAAAAAGAAGTGCAGTGAAGTTTTAGTAGTAAAACCAAAGAAAACACAAGAAAGTTCAGTAACAAAAACATATATTGAGGAACATATTGATCCAGGGAAGATTAAAGTTGGAGTATCAGGAATGAAATTTATCAAGGATGGTGGAGTAGCAATAAGTAGTGAAAATAAAGAAGATTTAATCAATGTATCCAGTAAAATGAAACAACAATTAGGCGCAGATTATGAAGTCAAAATACCTGAAAAGAAAAATCCTAAAATTAAAATAGTGAATATGGATGAAAAAATGCTAAATAATGAAGATGACTTTATAGAGAAGATTATTTTGCAAAATACTATAACTACAGCAGAACAAGAAAGAAAAGTAAAAATTATTAAGCTCTATAAAAGCAAAAATGATAAGGTAACTGTAATTTTAGAAGTAGACTCAAATACATATGATCTATTGCAATACAGAGAAAAATTATCTATAGGCTGGAAATCCTATAAATTTTTCGACCATATTAATGTTACTCAATGCTTTAAATGCTACAAATTTGGACATATGGCTAAAGACTGTAAATCCGATAAATATATTTGCCCTAAATGCTCAAATAATCATAAAAATGAAGAGTGTCAATCCCAAGAAAATAGTTGTTGTGTAAACTGTAAGTATGCAGTAGATATATTAAAAGTGCCTAACATTACTTATAATCATATGACAAGAATTGTGATGCATATAAAAGAATATACAGAGAACTGGAACAAAAAATTAGTTATCCAAATATTTACCACTCAAATCAAAGATAGCAGTTAAAAGAAAAATTAATGTACCTAAATATACAAAGTTTTCTAGCTCATAAGACTGAACTTGATGTAACGATAGAAAATTGGAAACCTGTGATACTCTGTTTAGCAGAGAGCCATGTAACAGATGACATTTATGATCATGAATTAGTTTTTGTTGGATACAAGTTAATTAATACAACATCACATAGTAGACACACTGGAGGAACCATGATATACATTAAAGAAGGGATTCCTTCAAAAACTGTATTAAAAAAAATATTACCAAATAATCTGTGGGTAACAGGGGTGGAAATTATAATAAAAGGAAACAAATTTTCAATTTTTTGTCTGTATCATTCGCCTGCAGCGAGCAAATCAAACTTTTTAAAAAACTTAGAAGACCTTTTAGAAGAATTTTCAAACAAAGATGGAACATTTATTTGTATAGGTGATTTCAATATTGATATTTATAAAACTACATACTACTCTGAAAAATTGAAAAGAATCATAACAGAAAATGGGCTATATCAAAATGTAGTAGACTTTACCAGAACAACAACAAATACAACAACAATTATAGACCTTTTGATCACAAATGATAAAAATTTTAAACCTCAAGTACACTTAACCCCACAGATCACACCATTATTACTGCAGACCTAGTTGAATATGAAAATATAAATGACACTATAAAAGTCTATAGAGATTACAACAATTTTGATGATTTGAACTTTCAGTTAGATCTTATGGAAACAATGTGGAATAGAAATTGTACAAACATAGACATAATATCAACGATACTTGTTAAAAATCTTCTAGAAGTGTTAGACAAACATGCTCCAAAAAGACAAAAAATTATTAAGAAAGAATGGTCAAATAAACAATGGTGGACTGCAGATATAGAAAAAAACATAAAGAAAAGAGAAAAATTATACCGCAAGGCCATGATAACAAAAAATAACGATGACTTTAACCAATATAGAGAACAACGAAATAGGGTAGTAAATATAATCAGACAACAAAAAAAGAGATATTATGATATAAAAATTGATATGAATAAAGGAGATGCAAAAGAAATGTGGAAAACCATAAAGAAATTAGTGGGAGGGAAAAGTAGAAGAACAACTACAAATATTTCATTTAATGGAAAAGTATATAGAGACGAGGAAACCATAGCAGAAGAATTTAACAAATATTTTATACAAAGTATTGAAACCATAGCAACCAAGGTTAGTGATGAAGACATAAAAAAAGTCATAGAAGCTTTAGAATTCTGCAGCACAAAAATGGACAAATTTAAATGTATATCATTATCAGAACTAAGAAATGTGGTAAAAAATATTAAGAAAAAAAAACAGCAGTGTAGATGGAATAACAACAAATATACTACAAAAAGCATTTGAAGCAATAGGTGATAGGTTTCTAGATGTAATAAATACTAGTCTCGAATATGGAGATTTTCCTCAAGATTGGAAAAAATCTACAGTAATTCCAATAGAAAAAAAAAAGTAAACACAACACTATGTGAAGAATTCCGACCTATAAATATGGTTCCTTTGTATGAAAAACTGATGGAATTAATTGTGAACAATCAGTTTATAAACTACTTTGAAAGTAACAATCTCCTCACTACTTACCAGGCTGGATTTCGAAAAAACAACTCTTGTGAAACTGCATTACAAACAGTATTAATGAATTGGAAAAGTACTTTGAACCAAAAAAAAATAATTGGGGTGATATTTCTGGATTTTAGACGAGCCTTTGAAACCGTTGATCATCATTTACTTTTAGAAAAATTGAATAAATTTTATGGTGTGCAGGATACAGTGCAAAGGTGGTTTAAAAACTACCTCTCAAAGAGGCCACAAGAAACAAAATATGGGAATTCTATTTCAACGCAGAAAGAAAATGTGTTTGGTGTGCCGCAAGGGACAGTATTGGGTCCCAACCTATTTATTGTGTATATTAACGATATTGTTCTCAAATTAAAAAAATGTAGCATTCAACTATTCGCTGATGATACACTACTATACTTTGTAGGTGAAAATGTTGAAACTGTACTTAAAACTATAAATGAAGAATTGAAGGATATTTTTGATTGGGTGACAAAAAATGGTTTAAGCTCAAACACTGAAAAAACAAAATTCATGATGATTAAAAATAAATTTAGCTCTATACAAACCAAAACAAATTCAGGAATTTTTATAAGCAATCAAAAAATTGAACAAGTAGTGCAATGTAAATATTTAGGTGTTATCATTGACGAAAATTTAACATTCTCTTATCATGCTCAGTATATAACCAAAAAAGTGGCAAGAAAAGTAAATTTGTTAGGTCGATTAAGTGCGTATCTTAGCGAATGGGCAAAAGTGAATATATATAAAACAATTATACTCCCTCATTTCAATTACTGTTCATCGATACTGTTTCTATTAAACAACACAGAACTTAATATATTACAAAAGAAACAAAACCAAGCTATGAGGTATATAACAAGCAGTAATCGATATACAAATATAAACAGGATGTTAGTGGCTACTGGCATCTTAGCGGTGAAGCAAATTATTTTTTTAAATACAATGACTCTTATATATAAAATAAAACATGGTTTATGTGCTGAACATTTATTAGGACATATAAGATACAATACAGATGTCCACAATTATGCCACTCTCACAAGACAGGACTTTTATCTTTCTTCTGTAAGTACATCTCATTGTCAAAATGATGTTTTTCATAGTGGACTTATAAGATTCAATAGTTTGCCACAAATCACAAAAAGTTCCAGAACTATCCAAGTTTTTAAAAAGAAATGTACTCTATATTGTAAGGGAAATGTAAATATTTAATGTACTTATTTGAAAAATGTCAATATGTCAAAATGATTTTTGTAATTGTTTAGCTATATATGCTATTAATAAAGTTATTATATTATTATTAATACATGTTTTCTTTTGGTAAATATTATTATTAAATATTTTCATCGTACTTTACCTAATAATATGTATTTCTAATTCAAAATTAATATATTATTCTTTTTATTCTGAGAATATATGAAATAAAAAGAACTGGTGTTGATATTGAAATTTAAATTAATAAAATAATTATTACTAATTCTGAAAAATATTTATAAATGCAAATGTTAATCTTTCCGACGGCCTAATAGTTAATCTCCTTCCTAAAATGATCATTTATAATTCTAGAAAGTTCCTAATCGGGTAAGAAATCATGCAATGCGCTAAACATGTTTAATAATAGTATATTCTTCAACGAGTGTTGAATAATAGCCATTCTACACAAGTAAAAGACTAAACTTTCTCCACGACTATGCATTAAAAAAAACATAAGTACATAAGTATAGGTAACTCATATTTTAATAGAAACCTTTACCTTTTTAAATGAACTTATAACATTATTAGGAATAATAATAGAGATAACATAAATATAGGTACTTAATTTAGATTCATTCTTTTGCAAAATTTATGGTAAAGTTATTACAATTGCTTATTTTGCGTAGTTAGGTATTTGACGTTTTGATTTGTTAATTTTAGCGTGATTTATAATATCATAGAATGTGATTGGCTAACGAGAGTGAATTCTTTTTCATTCTTCACTGGTGTGAAGAATTTGTATCATTATTCAGCTAAATATGTAAAAATAATTTGTGCATTATTATATAGTCGTGGAGAAAATATTTTCTAATGTTATTTAAATAGAAAGAAATGTTTCCTGAAATCAGATAATACTGATAATGCAACTAATCTAAATATAATCAATAATTTATCTAAATGTGAAATATTTATTCTATATTTATTATAAAATGAAATAATAATTAACACTTTTACATAATCGAAAGTTTTATTTTATATATTTACAAATCTGTGGTTTATTTCTGATGAAGGACCCGCGCGTATTTCTTCAATATTTTTCAGGTGGTCTGAAACATCCTCAATTTCTTCAAAATTTAAAATTCTTTTGGTGGTTTCGTAATGCTGATTGTCATATTCCTCCTCCGAATTGTTTCCTTCGCTTGAATTATCTGCTAAATTCATTATATATTTTTCGACGATCTGATCAATCATAGGCTCTTTCTGCATATACTCAATATCAAACGACAAAGGATGCTGGACCTCCAATCCTCTAAAGAAAAGTTTTGGGAGAATCCATCACATCCTGCAACCTTGTCAAATTTGAACGTTACATTCCTGTCAGCAACATATTTTTTCATTGCACTTCAAACTAATTCTATTGGATTCAGTTCGGGATAATGAAGGGGTAATCTTACAACCTCAAAACCATTGGAAATTAAAATGTCATCGATGGCATATAGTTGATATTTTGGTTTATGATCTTTGATTATTGCATATAATTCTGGCTTACAAAAATCATTGTTGAATGCAATATTTCTTTTTTTCAACCAATCTTGCATATCCTTCTTTTTTGTGGACGAAGTTGACATCTCCTCCACCAATTTATTGTGATACGATGCATTTTCTAATACCACAACACTTCGATTCGGCAAATTTGGTATAAGTCTTTTCTAACGGAATATTAAAAATGTAAATCTGGAAGTTGTAAATACTAATAAATTAATAAACTAAAAATATAACTACGCCACTGCAAATTTGTCGAAGTGCGTTGTCTGACAAACTTTTACCGACTGAGCTCCGTCAGCGTAGCAAAAAGTTTGCTGACGCGCAAACAATTCTCAACACTCTAGCTGTTCTGGTCGACCTATACCAACACGGAATATTTATTGAAACACTTACCGCAAGCAATAAGGGTATTATTAAAATTCCCACATCCGAGGGCGCATCTGTGACATGACATATTTGCTACTGCGCAGTACAAGTCGGGTTTATCTTCGCTCGTTGATCTACTCACATCCGGAGTTAGCACTGGAGATGGGGTAGAAGGTGTATTCAATCTTATAAAAAACGACACAAAAATTATTGTTTATTTTGAAAATGGATAATTGTGTCTCAAGTTTTCATCACATTCATTAATTTAATATGTGTATTTATAGCGATAAATAAAAGTAAGTATTTACTGGTACTTAGTTGTAATTGACAAAACCCGTAGTTCAAAGAGACGTGTCTTGGAGTTCAGCCCGCACGTTCGTTTGTTTAAACCCCAAATGCAGTTAACTAACATCAATTTTAATTTATTTTTTGTGAAAAATAAAATGGAATAAAATCATGAGACTTTTTTTATCAACTCCATCTAATATTATGTTGACCACTTTGAAACCAAAAATAACGAGTTCCTATTTTCTGTGCCTAGATCATGGCTTCACCAAAAATATTTATGTAAAAAAAACAAAAAAAAAGCGTATAATCTCACTTCAGTTGCACCGAAAGCGTTGACAGTTTTCCCCCCAAAGTCATCAGAGCTAAAAAGCTATGTTCTCCGACGCTAGTAACTGCTATAAGGTTCCAATCAGGCTCCAGCTCGTTTTCTAGCTCTTCTCCAATTTCTCGATTATAAATTAACACCCGAGGTTTCAGAGGTTGACCCAATACTTTCCTTTTCGGTTTACTTACACCCTAAAACGAAACAAAATACGAGGATGTATTAAATAAGACAACACTGTATAACAAAAAACATACAGTGTGTAAAAACCAAACGGAATAAATTCATTATTTAGGTGAAATTACAAATTGACATTCTTCAACGTGAAAATGCGATCCATAACTTGAACCCCCTTCGAATAACAGGTATAACCCCCGATTTTTAAATGGGAAGTATAGGCTTGTGATATATCGTTTGAAAGGTCTCTTCATTCTCTATTCAAAAATGTTATAGTTTTCAAGTTTATTGCATTTATTAAGATAGAATAAAATAAAAGCATGTGGTTAACGAAATTAGCTACAATACAATCAAAAACTAAAATGTAATGCAAAACGTAATAAAATGTAAAACACTAAAAAGAACTATAAATGTCAATGAAGTAGATTGCGTTGGTAATTTGGTGGTGCTCCATCCTGCTGAAACTATATCGTATTCACTGGAAGTTCAGGGTTTCCTGGATCAGGATATAAATTAGCCAAACTTGGAATGACATCATTTTGAAGTAGTACCAAATAATGATCGCCATTCAAATTGCCCTCAATGAAAAAAGGACCAGTAGCGGAAATTTTGCCAATTAGCATGACCGTTTAGTGAAAAAGTGCACTCATCAGAAAATATAACGTCTTCTAATTGGATAATATTGTTATCCAACATGTCCATCATTCGCTCACAAAAATAAGTTCTCCCATCAAAATCGTCTTTCATCAGCTCCTGAGTAGGTATTATTTTATAGGGATGAATTTTATTTTCTTTCAATATGTTTACTATCGATGCATGGCTAAAATTGTATGTAGTGGATGCCCGTCTACTCGATGTATGTGGGTTTTCCTCAAACTCAAGCATCACGTATAATTTGATTTCATCACTCATTGAATTGGCAGCTGGTTTTTTTATCTGCCTTACATGACCAAACTCGCGAAACTGCTTCTCTATTCCACTAATTGTTCCTTGGGATATAGGCGGTAAATCAGGAAATTTCTCATGAAATAGGCAAGTTACTTCCTGTTGTGTTCGGGTTTTATCTCTATAACCAATCATTTGTAAAACTGTTATTTTATGCATTTCTGTTAATCTAACCATTTTTCAGAATTGAAGTTAACGAATTTCAAACTAAAATTATAATACTGACAACTTATGTATAATTACAAAACAATTTGCTAAGGCGTTTTAAACCAACTAACGTTGCCACGGAAACTCTTCAAAGTATTTTTAGTGGATACCATCTAAAAAGCACATTGTTTTGGTTTTTGCTTACTTTCTTTTTATCAAGACCTAAACGGGGAATAAGTTTTGGGTATATTGTAATAAGTTTTGAGTATATTATAGCGAATTTCGGTAACCACATGATTTTATTTCAAACGATATATCACAAGCCTATACTTCCCATTAAAAAATTGGTTGTACCTGTCATTCGTAGGGGGTTGGAGGTAGGGATCGCATTTTCACGTTGAAGAATGTCAATTTATAATTTAAATTTGACGTGTTTCGGGATTTTTTATAAATATGTACAGTAACCGAAATAATAATGAATTTATTCCGTTTGGCTTTTACACACTGTTTATTTAAAAAATGATTCTTCAAAGTACTCTCCTTTCTTCCCAAGATCCTTTAGAGGTATACTTGAAAACTGCATTGAGCCAAATTAGGAGAGTGCGATGGCTGAATAAAAACTTCCATCCCTAATTCTTCAATTGTTTTTCGAAAACACTCACCTGTTTGTCTTTCAAGGAAAGTTTCTTGTAATCCTGTACCATTTCTGTGTCGCTGATGTCGCCGGACGGGAGGCCGGAACAGTCTTGAAGCGAATTATCAAGAGCGAGGTATAACATAAAAGTTTTTTCCAAGAGATCAGAAAATTTTAAATTTTCTTCGCTTAACTGGCGTTTTATCCATTCGAGAACCAATCGGCACAACGAGTTTTCGTTTACCAAAGACATTTCCTCTCTGGATTGGTTGAGGACTTCTATACGAGCACAATTTAGGTTCAAGATGTTGATTGTTTTACTTATTTCTCCAAACTGAAAAAAAAATCGTTAAATACTATAAAAAGTTTGTGTTTTTTTCTGTCTTTCTCACCTCTTTGGCAATATATGTATCGACTTGCTGGACAAATTCTTTATTTCTGGCAATTCCCGGTAAAGATCGAATTTCAATACAGTTTTCAACGGAAAGATGTTTCATAAGATGCTGACCGCAAATTTTGGTGACCCTTTCCATTTTTAAATTATTTGCTGACAAAAATACAGCTTTAACCTAAAAAATAAGGCACAGTCAACATTGGAATTGTAAAAATGTGTTTCCTGCCTGTCACTTGGCAGTAAAAGTTTTTCTCCATTTTTGCGAGATGTGGCACAAATTTTATCAAAATGAATAAAATACCATACCATACAACTATTGTCAGATGTATTTCAGCTTCAGAAACTTGGATAAACAAAAATGATTCAAGTGAATTAGCGATTAAATCTTTTATACGAGGAAAAAGTTTCTAAGTATCAAATCAATTGTAGTGGAATATTTTGAAATTATTTAGAGCCCACTTACGTTTTTGTAAGTCACTTGAAGTTTGCCGGTGTATGCATAATCAATTAAAATTTGTAAAGCTGTCGTATCGAAGCCACCGTTTAATTTGTAAGTGACGACGTTTTCGTTTCTTTTCTGATCTTGATCTACTGAGAATAATTCAAATAGATAGGGGGAAACGCTGGCCAATACGGATCGATGGGCATGGAGTTCTGTGTTGCCAACCTATATAAACAATAAAGTGACGGTATAACAAAACTGTAATGACTATCGCAAAAAAATTAAATTAAATATAAATTCGCCGTAAAAGGAACTAAATTTATACAAGAAATATCTTCTTGAATTGATAGACAGTAATTTATCCATATATTTTTAATGTTACTACCGATTGTTTCTTTTAGACTTAAGAAGGAGGAATGATCGATAATTCGGGTGATATTAATGAAATCATTGCGACGTTTTCTTTTTAAATATTATATTATATCTTTAAATGAAGCAGAAGTTTGATTAATGAAAACTAAAATGGTTAGTTTCCAGAAAGAATTATGAAAGATCAAGTTACCAGATTTACTGGAAGATAATGGATAGGAATTTTTTATATTGACAGTTGACAGATGACGTCATCATGGGACCCAGTGCACATTTGTACATTTGTACATTTGGTACTTCGTTTTTAAACTGAACCTCAATTTATGAGTTTTGCCAAATATGATCTTAAAGATTGAATTTTCCATTTTTCATACACATTTTCTTCCTTATTTTTACAAATTATCTATCAATTAAGACCCCGATTTTTCTATTTTCAAAAGCTTTGTTTGTAGATTCAGTATGGCGGAAGGTTGTACTGCTGAGCGAGGGGTACCATTAACCAAAAAGTTAATAAAATAAATTAATAGTAAAAAAACATTTTTAACCAGTATCCATTAAATGCTATAAAAAACAAGAAAACATACTTCAAGGTAATTGTCAATACTGTTGAAAAATTCATCGCCGCTCGTGCTTACTCTGTATCCGTTTGAATTGACCGCTCAAATGATACTGCTATACTGGGGCCCGGTGTTGAAAGATGTTTCTGTTCGATTTCCCGGCATGAATATTTACCATAATTTGTAAAAAATGTGCCTTAACATTCAAACGATATGCTCGACAAAATCAACAGTTTGTTTTTGGAAAGTTACATACCGTTGTTTTTTTCTAGAATTAAAAAACTAGGCAATGATGATAGAATGAAACTGCATTTACTGGTCCTGAACCAGCATTTGGGATATCCAAAACTGCAGCACGGGGTGAGTTCAAACAAAACATGAGAGGTACTGGACTACTGGAGCCACGAGCCAAATCAGGAACACAGCAAACTCCTAGTCAAAAATCTTCGAGTCGCTGATTAACGTAATATTAAACATCAGCAGGGGCAAAATAAGGAAAGTGACGGGATTACTCACCGGTCACTGTTCCCTGAGGAACATGCATACAATTAGCATGCAAGTATATTGGGGTGACGTTCACTGATACCTAAAAGATCTATTGTGCCCCCTTACTTCTACTTAGTTCCTGAGGAAAATCTCAGAGACTAGTATCTCATTTAGTCCCATATCCCTGAGGAATGTTAGGATATCTGCAGGCATTAACTTAGGTAAATGTCCCTCTTCTACCCAGTAATCTCCGAGGTGTTGTGCCTTAGGATTCTGAATTGCTGTGCAGTTCGCAAGTATGTGGATGGAGGATTCTTCTTCCATGCCACAGAATCTACATCCTTCTTCCTCCACTATCTTGAGCTTTTTCAGGTGCCCATTCAGGCGACAATATCCCGTTAGGATCCCTGTTAAAACTCTTAGTGCAGTTTTACTTTGACTTATGCATTCATTTGATCTCAACAGGTTGTAGTCACCTAGAAGAATCTTTGATTGTCTAAGCTCTACTAAATCTTTCCATTGGTCAGATCTTTTTTTCGGCTTTGCCTTTCTTCCAATATTACATTGGAGCTGATACCACAAAAGGGCGAAAGGGTATTTCAGTCACCCTCTTTGCTAGTTCATCTGCTATTTCATTTCCATCTATTCCAGTGTGTTCTGGAATCCAAGGTAAGGCGACTATATTGTTCTCGCCTAGTTCATTGAGTTTGCGTAGATATTCCCACACCATTTTGGAACTGATTACACAAGAGCTCATTGCTTTAATGGCTGCTTGACTATACGACATTATGATAAGCCTTTGCCTTCTACACCCTTTATCAATATTGAGCCGGGCACACTTTCTTTTGCCGTGAATTTTCGATTGAAAGATACTTGGGGTTTTTCCTAAGCTTTCAGAGTGTTTGGTTCCTGGTCCGTACACTTCTATCCCAGTTCCGTGTACAATTGAATGGCATTCTTCCCAAGTCTGGTAATGGTATTTGGGATCCAATTCCTTCTTGTTTCGTTGAAAAGTTATACTTTTTCATCATAACATCTTGATTCATGTCCCAGGTTTTCTGATTTCTAAGAAGTGAGGGGGTGTTTTTTTAATACAATTAGCATATACAGGGATGAATCTATATGTCGGTTGTGCATGGAAAATACACAATATCTTCGAAAGTGAAGCACTGGTCCATTGGAGATATAAACACCTAGGATTAGTGAGTTCAAGGGAGGATTTCTCCGAGAAGGGCCTAGTGAAAAGACTGCTAAGCATGATAAAGACAACTATTTCTTCCACATAAACGGTATAAAAAAGAGCACAAAACGCCTGAAAGCTGAGGTGCCGAGGACTCGAAGCCAGAGACTGGAGGTATCGTACCTACGAATCAATCAATCCTTAATAAATATAGGAAAATTGAACATTTTCTAACACAAGGCCCATCGCACGACAACTACCTTAAATTAAGTCAAACCCATCAATTTATTACATTATACAATGTATATGACATAAAAGTATATATATATAATCGTGAGATTTACCTGTGTAAATAAATTAATGTAACTTGATCTTGAGACAAATAATTCTAAGAAAAAATGTATGTACTTATTTCATAAAATAAATTTACACAGGTAAATCTCATGACATGCTTTTGTTTCGTATGAATTTTATAATTTAGTAGATTGATGGGTTTGATTGAAATAAAATATTTATTTCTTTTTTAGAGCATTCAAACAAAAACTCCTTGTTATGAATTTATATACATCCTAGAATGTATATGAAATCCACCAATCAGCATTTGCGTTTAGTACCCGTCAACTCATCTTTTTTTCAATTTCAAAGAAACGTCAAAATATTTCTATGGTTTTTAAGAAAAATATTAGTAAAAATGAGTAATTCCAATGATGAATCAATAAATAATACTCCACCAGATATTCGCTTAGCCGCAAAGGTGACGTCATTGTTACCTCAAAAATCAAAAAGTAAATATGAATTTTGTTATAAAAAGTTCATGGATTGGACTCTGGTAAACGGAGTTAAAAATAAATCAGAAAATGTCATTACTGCTTATATGAAAGAAATATCGAATAAATACAAGCCCTCAACTCTTTGGACAACATATTCAATGTTAAGAACAATGATAAATATTAAAAGTAACATTGACATTTCAAGTTACCCTAAATTGCGTTTCTTTCTTAAATTACAATCTACCGGATATAAAACTAAAAAATTTAAAATTTCAGCTCCGGAGCAAATAAAAAAGTTTCTCCTAGAAGCACCGGATCAAGAATATTTATTTACAAAAGTTTAAATAAAATAATCCATACAAATTAAAAAAAACAGCATTAATCATTTAAAAATAGTAGTTGTCTACATAATGCTGTATATTATAGTTTTCTACTATTATTACCAAAATAAAATCAATAAATAACAAATTCTATAACATAAATATACTCGGTCAGTGTAAGAAATTACAAGATTTTTTCTTCAAACGTCAGTAAATCTGTCATTTTTCGACTGTGTAGGCGACCGTAAAGTTTCATTTTTCCTCCGCCGGAGCTTTAGTTTTCACTTTCCCGCCAGCGGAGGGAAAAGTGTTATCATAGCAACATAGATAGAAACAAGAAAACAAGCGTCAACAAGTCAAGATTTATTAAACTAAAAACCAAACTAAAACTTTTATTTATCATTCAAATGAATATTGAATGTACAATGCGAAATTGTTGCATTTTGAAAATTAAACCCGCGCAATACCGTTGAAGCATCTTGTTGTGAATTTAGAGTAGCGTTTACAACTGTTGATGTTACCGAGGATTAAGTGCAACTTTTGTCAATTTCAAATTATTACTATCAAAAAGAGACGTTTTTGCATTAATTTGTCGACATTTGAAGAAAAAACAGCATATTTTATTTGGAAGAAAAGTTACTTTTCATGACTTGCTCTCAATTACCAGCCTCACTCCGTTCGGCTGTTAAACACGAGCGCGTCATGAAAATTATCACTTTTCCTCCATATAAAATAATATACTATTTATCTTAATATATATTTATGTAATGGAATCATTTCATTATCTATTGATTTTATTTGATAATTAATCAGGAAAAGATTTCATGTAGTAACTTCTTTTCAAAACTTGTCTAGGGAAAAAACGTTTAATGTACAAAATTATATAAATTTTTTTTAAACTTTTTTACTCCAACTTTCGCGAAAATCATAAATGACAAGATTTTAATTATAGCTTTTGGCTAAATTAAGAGTATTTTGAAAAATTCTTGATCATTTTAGAAAAAATTGAAAAGCTTATTCAAATGTAAGTGGTGCCAATAAACTTTGGAAGAATTTTTCAAAGCAAGGTGAAAGTTTGACATTTATTACTAGGTTGGACAGACAAACCGAATGAACATGGTCTTGATATAGAAGAAAATTCGAAGAAAAGTGAAAGATAAAATTAATGAAAATTAAAATAATATCAATTGAATACAATTTAACTTTTCCTATTATTTAAGTAGATATACTACATCAGTTCTGGACCACTTGAAGTGGAAGTATGTAACAAACATCGTAAACGTACATTCAGTCCAACGATATCGTCAAATGCCTTCTCGGAGTTATAAATGTACTAAAATAGTTTTGTTTGTAGTTGGAAAGTGCATTAAAACTTTAAAAAATCAAATAAAAAAGGTGATTATCAAAAAAATTTTATATAATATAACCTGTTAGCTCCTTTTACGGTAACGAATCAAAAAAATAAAAAACAAAAGATAAAATAAAAAAATTACCGTCACCTAACACTTCACGTATCGTTCTAAAACAAAGAAAATTAAAGGCTTTCTGGAATAAGAACGACATAAAGATTATGAAAAAAATATTTTTACCTAATTTTTTTCGACGTTGGAATTAACTGCAACTAATTTTAGTTTGATTTTTTTTCCTTTTTTCATGCAATTTTATTATAAATCTTTTTTCGAGTTAATTCTACTACTAGTTTTTTATTACTGACTTAAAATCTACTCACTACTGGTCAAATTAATTTCAAATTTGATGATTTTAGAGCTGTCCAGTAGTGTAACTGACTGTTTACAATAACAATTTTTACAGTTTCAAATAATCACGATATGTATATGCCATTTATATACGAATTCATTTCAGTACATTATATCCCGGAACCAGCAGAAAACGTAAACAGTTCTATAATATTACTGGAAATTTAAAAAATGACTAGTTCTAATTCGCAATATTAGAGGTCCCTATATGCAAACAACTTAACCAAAATGAATTCAAATAATTGTACATTTTCTCAGGTAAAATAAAATAAAAGTTATTTTTGCTTTTTGCATACAGGGACTACCATCGCAGGAATTTTGAGAAGTTGGTTCTTCCCTATCTTTTACACTTTAGTTCCGAGACACACTGTAAATTAGAGATCATTTCCAAACTGTTTTCTTCGCTTTAAGTGTCGATACATGTTCCAGATTTTTTTTGAAGTGGATTAACGTTAGCTCGAAACAATTTTTATGCCTTATACGTAAAATGGAAGCTACCTATAAGAGAAATTCTCTGCTAAATACTGGATTTTTATTGTAAAAATTGAAATTCCAGCTTTGAAAGTACATTTTTTCATAAAATTTAAATGAAAATTGTAATAAAATATATCATGAAGTTGAAAAAAAATGTATAATATATAAATATTTATGGATAGAAGCAGATCTATTTAACTAGACTTTAAGGAGCAGGATTAAAAATGTATGCAAGGAAAATTTGGAAAAGGAAAAGTAGAAATATCAGAACGGATGAAATTGGATGGGTTTTCAATAGAAATTGAATATAAATAACATTCTATTGTCCAAAAAGAGAGTTCTGGAGAAAAACCCTTTCAGATGTTTTAGGACAAGATGAGTGGAGTCACAGTACATTTGTCTAAAGCTTTATTAAAAATGTACCAGCAAAGCTATGAACTACAACAGTGAATCACATAAAACATTCTTCCATTTTACAATTGCGAAAAAATTGTAACAGAACAAACACTTTCTATATATTTTTAATGAATAAGATGTCGTTATGGTAAACAATACTCCTCAAGTCAAAAATTTTGTAGGTTACAACTTGACACTACTACTTTTGATTTATTTTTTTTTAAATATGTATAAATAAATCCAAGTGATTATTTGAATCTTGAAAAATATGCTGTTTGGCACAGTCAGGCACATACGTAAAGAATAACATCACAGAAGTGGCGATTTTTTCTCATCATATTCAAAGATTTCAGTAAATAGACTTGGAGAGCTTCGTCGAAATATTCCAAATGAATTGGATCTTCCTCCTCTTCTTCCTCGATTTCTTCGACCTCTCCATTCCTTTGGGGTTCTTTAGGGGTACCTGAAATTAATAGTTTTTATTAATAAAGAATGAAAAACGAAGAGTCTCTTGTTTTCTATTTTACATTTACAAGTATTTCTCACATTACTCTTTCATACCATAAAGATGATTAAAGAGTTAGGTAACATCTTGCATATATTGCAATATATCTCTAACGCTTGACTAAATGAATCTGAATTTGAAGTTCACTAGTATCCAATTTAAACTATACATCTTTTAAAAATTTCATTTAAACTTTAATAGTTATTTAACCAACAAGTGTATCAATAAGGGCTATTAACAATTGAGATATTTGAATGTTTGAGATTGCTAATAGCCCTTTTAATACCCTGTAAAGTTCGATGATAAGTAAAACACAAGTTGAGCTTCAGCTTGATCTATTTAGACTTCAGTCAGCCCAACTGACCTCAGAAGAGTTCAAGTTATTAATTATATTTCTAAAATGTCTTGTCCTAATCAAAACTATATATTTATGCTTACTAACACTTTTATATCATTGTGGATAAACATATCTATCCAATATTATAAAAGTGTTAATTCAGCTATTTCTGAATGATTTACTAAATTATACGAGGGGCACTACAACTGGTGTTAGTAACAAAACTCTTCTGTCGACTGTACTTCTGTGCAAGTTGTATTCTTTTTTTTTTCAACATATAAAAACCAAGAATATGTATTTGTTTGTCATAGGTAAGTACTGCCAAAAATAAATCATGCCATTGAAATGTCACAGGGGTCGCCGGTTTAAATGTCACTTTCTTCGTTTTTCTTAAATTGTTTGTATGTTTCAACACTAATAATTATTAAAGTTTTGTAGAATAATATAATAAAAACTATAGGTAAGTCAAAAACTAGAAGTATTCTATATTAGAAGTCAGTTTTACGGCTTTTTTTAAATATTATTGTATGTTTTGTTGCCTATACCAAAATCGTTTATTAATAGAGAATCATAAATGAATGATTTTGTGTAAATTAATATTATTACAGGAGGACACTTTTTCAACTTGTCCCCCATACAAGACGGTTCTCTTTCTTTTTACTCTCCATAGTTTTTGCGTTGTATTTTCAATATTTTTCAAAAACTTTAAAAACATCATACAAATACAATGAAGCATAACCTCAAATGTGTGTGACTTTTGATTTGTCATACACGGAACCACAGGTATTTGGATTTACTAAGATAGAACTTATCTGATTGGTCGGCTTAAGGTCGATAGGCGTGTAGGGGCTAGTACGTCACACTGCATTACACCAATGAGAGCAGCCTTTACAAAGAGCGCGTAAAATTGTATGTTTTAAATGAAAATTATGTACGTCAAAAAATAATAGTTCAATACTATTAAACGCTTTACAAAATTAGAAAAATCAATTTCCAAAGAGCAGACCGTCCACTAAGAAGCAACAACTACTTCTCGGGCTATATGCCCCGACAGACATTGAATTACACTTCTAAAGTAAACGGGGTTGGTATATCTGTTAAGATAGAACCAACCATTCTGGTTTGCGATTAGAAGGAATAACATCACTTGTGGACCGGTTTCGGCGTTTTTGCGCCTCATCAGCACAAGGTAGATGCTATTCGTCCAGAAGCTCTGAGAGCATAATCCTGGACTAGAGACTACGTTGATACCACACCAATACATTAGCCTTAGTAAAGGAAATGTTGAGAGTGCGATATCGGCGACATCTCTACATCTAATCACAAACGGTCTGCTCTTTGGAAATTGATTTTTCTAATTTTGTAAAGCGTTTAATAGTATTGAACTATTATTTTTTGACGTCTATAGATCACGCTTTACTAATATGACAATTATTTACAGGTAACTGTAATTAAGTGAAAATTATGTAATTTATTGCATTATTCATATTGTTGCGAGGTCACCAACTCAAAGCCGGCCTTGTCTCTCGACTCTAAATTTTGGTGGCTGCGCGCCCCCTTACGAGAACATTCGAGTACAATGCTTTGTTTGTGCATAGGGCGAGCGCTGAAGGTACTGGAATTTTCTAGAGTTGAGAAGGACTATATATACGCGGGTTTTGAGTGCGTGAATAATTATTGAAACAGTTAGTTCGGAATTAGTGAAACGGACAGTAAAGAGTTAGTTCGCAGACAGTTTACAGAAGTAATCGGACAGTAAATAAAATAGTGAAGATAAATAGTGTAATATTCAAGTGGTGAAAATAAATTAGAACTTATACCGAGTGTAAATAAATTAGTAGACATTAAGTAGAGCGCGTATATAAATTAAGTTTAATACAGTGTGTGTTTCTATAAATAAATCAATAGTAATTAGCCATAGTAGTGTGTATGATTTTATCCCAACCGTAAAAAAACTATCTAAATAAATAAGAAAAACATAACAATATTATAAAAAAATAAAGATATATAATTACTTCATATATGTAGTAGTTTGTAGACATGGAGATCACGATTATACTGTTTTTGAAAATTAGAGGTCTTTCCCATTGGAACACTCATTTGACATCGGAAAGAGTGAAACCTGGCCTGGAATTGAGTAGGCAGTATTTGCCAGAAATGGATCAAAGCGAACTTCTGCTGACAGTTTTGTTTTTGTGGTTAAACTGATTTACTTTACGAATTTCTTTGGGCTGGTGCTTTGTTTGTGAATATTATTGTAGAAATGTGGAGCCAGGATTTTTCAACAGTGGAACAAAAACAGATAATAATCCAGATAACAGCAATAGCGAAGAGAATTCCAATTGTCAAAATCAATTTCGACGTAAGTTTTCAAAAACTAGGGAAGCAAGGGTCATAGGCAGGAGCACCTATCCGTAGCTCTAGGCGCCGACGTTGCCAAATTTCAAGAAAATGACATTTAAAAAATGTGGAGAATGAGGTGTTAAGTGTTTTTTTTCGTTTTATATATCTTAGCTCTTACTTTTTCAAGAAGGGGAAGGAAAAATAACCATTCCATACACCCTTCACCTTAATGAACCTTCAAGGGGAAAGATTAATGGAAAAAAAAACACTCAACCTCATTTTATTCTCAACATTTTTTAAATGTCACTTTCTTGAAATTTGGCTACGTCGGCGCCTAGAGCTACGGACAGATGCTCCTGTCATAGGCTACTTGAAGGAAGGGGCGTGACGTCAAGTTGAAAGCGCGAGCATACTTTCCGCACTTTTGATAATTTTTTTGAATAGATATCGTGCTAAAAAAAATAAAAATATACGGCGACATTCTTTCATAAAATACTATCAAATAAAGCAATAAAACAAATTTATTGAAAAGGCCCATTCCCAGTTTAATCTGTAAATTTAGTTAAATTCTCGGTTTAGTCTGTATATTTAATTAAATTCTCATTTAAAACTGTTAACTCCTCAGCTTAAAATGTAAATTTTGAATAAATTCCCAGTTAAAACTGTGGATTAGGTTAAATTCTCAAGTTTGGTTCAAGATCCTATTAAAACTGGAAATTTGAATAATAATGAGTTAACCCTGCAAATTTTAGTTAACTTCCCAGTTTAATAAATATTAATAAAAAATTTACATAACGTACGATAAAAAAATTTAGCAACATCCTTTAGTTACTCTCGCATATACAGAGTGAGTTTTAAGTATGTAACTCCTCAATTATCTCGGAAACGGATAGCACGATTTTTATAGATTTTGGTGTGCAAGGATCTTGTGATATGGCCGATATTATGGCAATAAGGCATTATATCCAGAATACCTTTATAGAATAAAGCAAACTGATTCTCCAAATTGTTCCTGTGGGGAGTATGGTGATCTAGAACATGTTATCCTTGAATGTCCAATTAATCTTATTCATCTAAATAACTTCTTTCGTCAGTTATATGATAATAACATAGAGCAACCAATAAATTTGAATAGTTTATTAACAAAAAGACAGTGTTTTCAACTACTATATGATTATATTAGAAAAGCTGGTTTAAAATTGTAATGAAACAATTATTGTAATTTATGTATTCCTTTCTACTGTTTACCTATCCATGGATTAACACCTATGTTTGTTTAAACCCGCCTGGGTGGTCCTCTGGGCAAAGAAAAATAATTTCTTTGTGTATCCTAGTACCAAATATGATAAAAAAATGAAAATTAAAAAAAAATATAAATATAAAAATATATAGGTATATATAGAAAAAAAAATAAAAAAGGCAAAATGAATTATATAATTAAAAAAAATGAAGGAATAAAAAAAAGAAAGATAAAGATGAAAATAATGAGAAAAAATAAATAAATAGAAAAATAAAATTGAAAATAACAAGTTAAGAAAAAGCGAATAATATTGATTTGAGTGTATTGAACTAGAAAGACTATACACTGTGTCCGTAAAGTATGGAACAAATTCATTTTTAGCTAAACAGACCATTTTAAGAAATAATCCTGAAACACGTCGATTTTTGATTTTAATTTACCGTATTTTAAAATAATAATCCAATATACAGGGTGAATTACTTTCGAGTAATGACGTCACCGTCATTTTTTTTAAATGGAACACCCCCATTTTGTTTCAATTTTCGGATTACTCTAGCTGAGCTGATTCCAAAAATGTATCACATGTTGATTCCAATTGGTACAGGGTGAACAAAAATACAATAGTTTTGTGTGTGCTCATAAAGTAACGCGTAACATTCTTTATTAGTTAAATTAACAATATTATCAAAAATACTTATGAAATACATGACTTTATAAATGTTCGAACTGCAGCCCTTGCTGTATTTGACAGTAACCCAAACGGTGTACAAATTCTTGTTGAACCTTGTTTATTGTGTCTTGAGAAATATTGTTTATTGCTGTCCGAATTCTCTCTTTTAATTCTTGAATATTTGCTGGTTTCGTTTGATACACAACATTCTTCAGATGGCCCCACATAAAATAATCCAAAGGATTGAAATCTGGTGACCTCGCTGGCCATTCAATAGGTCCACGTCTACCAATCCACCTGTTCGGAAAAATTTCATCTAGGTACCTTCTAAGATCTACAGCATAATGTGGAGGTGCACCATCCTGTTGAAACCATAAACTTTCATCAAAACCTCCAGGATTACGTCTGCTGGGAAACAAATTACGTAAAGTAGGTACGAATACCCCCTTAAAAACTCAAGGTACGTTGCCCCGTTTAAATTACCTTCGATAAAGTAGGGTCCGATGATTCGATTTCTTACAATTCCAGCACATACATTTACCTTTTGCGGGTATTGTCTATGATGCTCACGCATCCATTGGAGGTTTTCTTTTGCCCAGTATCTACAATTCTGACGGTTAACCTCGCCATTTAACGTGAAAGTGGCCTCATCAGAAAAAATAATGTTTTGTATCAAGAGAGGGTCTCGGTGACATTTATCCATCATTTTTTTCGCAAAATTGGATTCTTCTATCGGGATCATCTTCGTTTAATTCCTGCACAAGTTTGATTTTATAAGGATGCCATTTTTCAAGCTTTAATAGTTTGTGTACCGTTGTTTTGCTAACACCGATATCGCGACTAACTTTACGCACAAAAGTGTGCGCATCTTCTTCAAAACTAAGTAAAACTTCTAATGCTGTATCAGCATTTGCAGAGGTACGACCTGATTTGCGTACATTTTCAACCGTACCAGTTTCTCGGAATTTCTTTTCAATCTTACTGACTGTTGAACGCGTTATAGGTCTTTCTGGATATTTACCATTAAACAAATTGCACACTTCCATCTGAGTTCGCGATCTGTCTCCATACACAATCATCATAAGTATTTCAATTTTTTGTTTTACACTTAACTCCATTTCTACTTCTAATTAAATCTAAGCAATAATTGAAACATTCACGAATACCAAAAATTTTGTAGTACTTAACTGTCACTGAACATCAATAAATTACTAAACAAATAATGACATTTCACAAAAAATTAGACGACTATGTTTTTTTTAAATTGATAAGAAATAATTTCTTTCATATTCTGTCTGATAGACCACAAGTACAACTTCAGGGTGTTACATTTAAACCAATTGCCGCTAGACAGAAAGTATTTTTGATAATATTGTTAATTTAACTAATAAAGAATGTTACGCGTTACTTTATGAGCACACACAAAACTATTGTATTTTTGTCCACCCTGTACCAATTGGAATCAACATGTGATACATTTTTGGAATCAGCTCAGCTAGAGTAATCCGAAAATTGAGACAAAATGGGGGTGTTCCATTTAAAAAAAATAACGGTGACGTCATTACTCGAAAGTAATTCACCCTGTATATAAGATTATTATTTTAAAATACGGTAAATTAAAATCAAAAATCGACGTGTTTCAGGATTATTTCTTAAAATGGTCTGTTTAGCTAAAAATGAATTTGTTCCATACTTTACGGACACAGTGTATAAATACGTACATACGAAGATATTGGCCAGTTGGTTTACTCCAGTGCCAAAAAAAAGATATTATGGTGGTATTTACATTGTTGTCAGATCTTTCCCTTTTCCGGAATAATAATGAACTTGGTTATTTCAGATTGATCACCCTGTATATTTTTTACCTTTTGAAATCCTTAGGAAATACTGGATATTTTTCATGTAATGTTCCCTATACAAGTTAAAATAACACATTTAGATGGCTCTGATTGAATAAACTCGTTTAATTTGAATACTCTTGAATAATTTATATCCTAATAGAAATAACATAGCAAGGTCTACTGCCAGTAAATTAGTAAAAAGTTTAACGAAACTGGCACAGTAAAAGATTTATCCAAATCATGGCGAAGAAAAACTACAGCAACTGAAGACAAATCTTTAAATGTTTGTTTCATGTTGGAGGTATGTCCAATGTCCGCATTTGAGTAGCAGAAAAATTAGGAATTTTAGAAAACATACAGTAAAGGCGATTACAGCAGATGCTCAAAACGTTGTCCGTTTACTTCAAACAAGCCATGCGATTTTTAAAAATTTGCAATACCTACATTTTGCAACATCCCTGACTGCTCAATTCTTCTTATCTATGTGGTAATCCTATCTTCTAATTCCTGAATATTGGCAGGTTTTGTTTTATAAACGATGTTTTTCAAGTGACCCTACAGGAAATAGTCTAAAGGATTCATATCGGGTGATCGTGGGGGCCATTCGATAAAACCATGCCTTTCAATCCATCTTCTGGGAAACACATTAGTTAGATATTCCCTCACCACACTTGCTTAGTGAGGTGGAGCAATATCTTGTTGCAGCCAAATATTGTCGTTTGGGATATTGTTATTGTCTGAAAGGTTCGAATAATGTAATTTCTACATTAAAATCTCATTGAAAATGCTTGGATTTGGAAATAATCGAGCCAGCTCAGGTATAATACTATTTTCCAATAAATCTAAATACGCCGGACCATTTAAGTTTCCCTCAAATAAAAAGGGACCAATTATTTTCTTCAAAATCTATAAAAATCGTGCGATCCGATCCCGAGATAATGAAGGCGTTCCATACTTAAACTCACTCTGTAAAAAGCATTGCAATACCTCTAACGCTACCATTTGAATGTGAATTCCAGTATAGTTTTCAATTTAAACTATAAATTTTCTTTAGGAAGCCATTTTAGATTTAAAATCATGTTTAATCCCCAGTTAAAACTGTGAATTTGGTTTTATTTTTAGTTTAATCTATAAGTTTGGTTAAATTCCCAGTTGAAGCGGTAAATTTGGTTATTCCCAGTTTAAAAATTTATATAAAAACGTATATGTGCGAAGATCAAGAACACATAGAACAAGATGTAGGTATTATTTTACTATCAAGATCACCCTGTATATGGAGTTTATAAACGACATATCGAGGAAAGACCATTGAATTTCGGACTACCTGCATAAAGGGAACAACTGCCTGTGGTGAAATCAACGACAAATAGGTAGATACGACTTTTACTTTTCCAAATTTATGTTACATCTGCAATGTATCTAAGAATAGGATGTTCGAACAATTAAAGATACATTGACGAATATATCCATTCGATTGTTATAAACAACTAAAATTACGAGTGTATACCAACCTAAATATAGAGATTATCGAACTGAGCATTTATATACCTATTCAAAACTAACAACTCGTTCAAAAGTCAAGGTGTATGTAGGTCATTAGCCTCGTAATTTGTAAATTTAAACTCTCAGGTGTAGGTCTTTTTATTATTTAAGTTGAATAATTGATAGATTATGTTCGATAACTTATTCTTATGTAAATTTTTGTTTCGTGAATATTAAGAAAGGAATAGGCAAGTTTATTGATCTATTATATTTTTTTAAAAGTAGGTAAATTCACTATTTTTACCTTTTATTGCGCACTTTACTAAAAATAAACCTTATTTTTAAATTCTATGGAGAGAAACAAAATTGTATCAGACTAAATACCTGTCGGAAAAGTATTCCTTGGTTAAACCGAATACAAAGTATTGTTAATTCTTTTATATTGTCTGTAGCAAAACAGGGTGGCCAGACGAAAACGAAACAGAGCCATTATCAGGAACTGCGTCAACGTTTTAAAAAAACGCAGAGACCCGCGATTTTAAATATTTAAATGACATCAGTGGTCGAGTAAGGTATCATTTTATAGCCTCTTTACAACAGTCTTTAATTTTTAAAATTCGGCCTATCGCTTTTTAATAAATTACATTTTAATGTTTAAATTATGTTTAGTTGTTTACTTACTTCTTAGTTAAATTAAATGTTCAAATTGATGACCACCCACGTCCATACAATAATAAAGATTTTGTTCGAAACGTTCTAGCACATTCCGAAGAATTTCCGGAGTGACTCGATGGCACTCCTCGACAATTCTTTGTCGCAAATCTTCTAAAGAGGCTGGTTGTGTTTTGTGGATTTTACTTTTGAGGTAACCCCACAAAAAAATCAAGGAGCGACAAATCTGGTGACTGTGGAGGCCATTCTATGCTACCTCTGCTCCCAATCCAGTGCCATGGAAAATGTTGGTGTAAATACTGACGAACAATCAAAGCATAATGCGGAGGAGCACCGTTAAATTATCTTCACTATACTGTTGGTCATTTTCAATAATATCTGTAGGTCAATAGCATCTTCCAGTAATTGCAAATACATTTCTCCAGTCAAATTACCAGATAAAAAATATGGACCCACCAGCTGATCACCGAAAAGGCCAGCCCATACATTTAATTTTTGCGGTTGCTGTGTATGCACCGCCTGGAAAATTCTTGGGATAGAATCAGAGTAGCGGCAATGATGACGATTTACATTACCGTTAATAAAAAAGCTGCATTCATCGGAGAAACAGATATTAAAAAGAAACTGTGGAACATTCTCTGCTCGCTCACTCATTATTTTGCAAAATTGCAAACGGCGGTCATAATCATCCTCATTGAGTTCCTGCACTAAATGTATTTTATGCAGATGGAATTTGTTCTTCTTCAAAATGGTTTGAACGCTAGTTCGATTTATCCCAGACACAGATGCTAATTGCCTTGTACTTAACGTAGGATCTAGATGAACATTGAACATGTCCCAAAACTGCAACTTCACTAGCTTCATTAGAGAAATTAAATACGTACCTTTTCACGTGAAGTTTTACGAACACGTAAACGTGGATTTATGTACGTACCAGTAGCATAAACTACCACAGTTTAAACACAAAAATACGTGAGAAAACGTATCTCAGCAGCTGCACCGAGTTTTTGTTGTTTGTTTGAATTTTGGTTGCTTATTCAGTTTAAGTAGTTTAACTATCAATTCAAAAATAATGGAAGATCTACTCCTAGCAGCCGCTATTGGAGAACTTGATAATGATATGGGTGATGACATGGATGATGCTGTACTACTTCACATCCTGGGAAATGTAGGTAAGGAGAACAATTTACCAAATGTTGACTTTAACGTAACCTCAACGATTTTAGTGAAGAAGAATCCAGGGAATTATTTCGTTTTGAAAAAAATGTTATTCCTCGAATAGCGGCTGCCCTCGAAATACCAAATAAAATTGTTACTGAAGGTCGGGATGCAGTGGAAGGTGGGAGTATGGCTTGCTTTAGAGTATGAAAATTAAGTTACTTTTTATAAATTATAAACTAAAAAAAGAAAACCTAAAATTAATTAACCTTATTTGATTCTGTCTATCAAAATAAAGCATAAAGAAAATCAAATGACTACTTGAGAAAAAAGTAAAGCAGTAGTTCTGTCAATTTGATAAACACCTTTTTTGTAGGAATTGAAGGCCTCTGCATTTTATTAAGAAGGCTCGCATATCCAAATCGCCCAAGTGACCAGAAATACATATTCGGACGTACAGAGCCTGCTTTGTCAAGAATAATTCAATAATTTCATTTGATTTAAACCAAGGAAATAGTATTATTTTGGATATGTCGATTATTTGTTTTGTAATTGTTACCTTTCCGGTACTATACCTATGATCCCGCTGGGGTATTCGGCTCGATACGGATAACGTTTAGTCTGTACGCAAAGATACGTAAGCTTACGGAGCACGTGCGTACGTGAACGCAAATTTGCCGTTGCTGCGAATGCGCAAAGTTCAAAATCTACGTTTACGTATACGCATAAGGACGTGTTTAATCTCTCTATTAACTGCAGGCAGTCTATTTTCTCGTTTTTTATTAAAGTTTGTCCCAATAGAGTTGATAGCACGGATCGGGGGTTCGGACCATAAAATAGTTGTAAACCATAAGCGCGACGGAACTACCTGCCCCGTAACCTATGACAGTGATATTTCGGACTTATAAACTTCAAGACAATACGAAATGGACCTCGACAACAATGGTCTTCTACAATATACCTGGCAGCTCTACTCAACTTGAAACTTGTTTATTAAGTGACTGTACAAAACTGGTTAGAATTACCCAAACTTGTTAGAACCACCCAGTACAGTTAAACAGGGATTTGCATACATAATGTGCTATCAATATCACTGAAATGAAGTATAGCTACATTTCCAGTCTCTTGAAATTTTTTCACTAATTCTAGAACATGCTTCCTACTGACATGTTCCATCTTGATATTTTTCATTAAATAACTGAGCCGTTACATTTGCACACTTATTATTCATAAAATAAAGCGAAATTATAACTACCCTATCCGCAATGGAATAAACCATGGTATTTAATTTTCAAAAACAAAACAAAACTTCGCTTCTATTACAAAAACGATGCAAAGCAAGAAAATCAACATTTAAAGCATTGACGTACTCAACGACTCATGTGTAATTTTGACAAAAATGAAAAAAAAAATCCAATTTTAAAAACTCTTATTAAAAACTAAACAAGTAAATAATTTAAATTTTAAAATGTAATTTATTAAAAAGTATTAGGTCGAATTTGAAAATTTAAAGACTGTTGTAAAGAGAATTAAAAGGGCTTTAAAATGATGCCTTACTCGACCCCTAATGTCATTTAAATATTTTAAAATATTATGGAAGGGTATTTCAAGGCCGAAACTCACTTAACAGCACGGCACCTGACAAGCATCGTCACAGCACCGTCGAGTGGTCAACTTGACGGTTGTGTATGGGTTCACTTAACGCATCGACACGGGATCAGCACCGCCGCGATACCCGACTATAGGCTTCACTTTATATTTTCAGAGAATTGTATTGTACTGTACTAACCGAAATGTGCTGATAAGTGAGCGTACGACGTCGGCAAAGGATCAACACACCACAAGCACGCCGTCCGCAAAATATTCTCTCTGAGAAATGTGATGTGGTTAGTCCTCTTCAGGGTTTGGTTGAATAAAAAGGCAAGTGAGTTTACGGTCGCGGTAGGGTCAGCTGTGGCTGGGCACCCAAGGATGGCCATTTGGTCAATTTCCGCAATGTATTGCGGTTCCGATCATTGCGGAAATTAAGATGCAGGAAAAAACCACAGAAAACCTGCATCCATTATCCTGGAATAGGAAGGGAAGGTGTTTGATTGTACATATTTCATAATGGTGATCACTTCAGGTACTGAAAAGACCTTGGACAGAGCCGTTGTAGTTGTAGTATGCCGGTATGAGATATCGGAGAGTCTCAATTACCGTCCTACGGGAGGAAGGGAGTGCATTCATCAAGATAACGCAAGTTATCTCGAGGATTTTTGGACTTCCGTAGGGAAGTCGAATGTCATGGGAGGTTTTTGTAGAATTATGGGAGCGGTTGCCTCGGGTTTTGAGGGTGGAAGTTGCCTTTTCGGGCATTTTGGGTCGTATGTGGGGTGATCGCCACCACAGTTCCTACAAGAAGGTTTTTTGTCCTTGTTGCATTTGTCGGATCTGTGTTCGTCACTACCACAGTTTGGCCAAGCTTTACAATCGGTGACGGAGTGGCATAATTTTGTACATTGAGTAAAATATTTTTGGAGTGGGTTGGCATTATGAAACTTCGCATCTGTGCTTAAGGCCGTAAAAGAAAATTCCGTTGGAGAGTGCCTAGTGGAGTTGAGATTAATCAGAGTTTGTGATGACTCTGATTAGGGAAGTTGGATACTTTGTGGCTTTGGAGACGATCCTCCAGCATTTTAGGAAGTTGATTTGAAGATCTTTGAAAAGATCAAAGATTTCTTCATTGGAGATGTTTTTGTCGACGTTGGAGATGTCAAAAGAGAAGTTTGGGTGATGTTTTTAGCTGGGAGGTGCTTCCTGGAGACAGAAGTTTGAGAGTGGAGAGATATGCATACCACTTTGTTATATCCTATGGTATTTTGGATTTTCAGCTGAAGAATTTTGGGGCAAATGTTCCTCGGAATTTTGAGGAGGGCAATACAGTTTGGGTTGGCTGTCACGTAAGAGATATGGCCTCTGAATATTTCATTTTTGTTCAGAAGGATGAAGAGTTCCTTCTGAGAGCAGAATTTGGGAAGGAGGTTTCGTAGTTTGAGGGTTTGAAGCGGAGTTGTTGATGGTGATGAGGTGTTGGATGAAGATTTGAGCGAAGAAGTCCGAACTGAGGCTGCTTCGTCGATTTGGTGCTTCGTGAACTGAGGAGGCCTGGGAAGAACGAGAAGATTACTCATGTAATTGGGGTACGTAGAGACTTCATTGAAGACGCTTGCTTTCATTGAATGGAAACGTTTTTCGGCTTTCCTAGGGGAGAGATCTTTATGGGAGGTATGAGTATTGACGAAATTGGGGCGAATTTAAGCAGCCGGTAAGGGAAGATGGTGGAACAGGAGTTTCAATCGACGGGCGGGGTTTTGATTTTTTTGAGCTGCTGGAAGGTGTCTCGGAGGTTTTTTGGACGGAAGATTTGGAAGTTTTAGTTGGAAGTTCGGGAAATTCGTCGTAAGTGTCGTAGACTTTCTTTTTCTTTGTCTTTGTCACTGGTTCTTGTCATGGTTAGGAAGAGGAAGGGAGTGTTTTCTTACCCTGGATTGCGTTGCACTGAGTAGCACCGGAGTAGTACATATTTTTAGAGCGGTTTCTGAAAAGAAACCGACCCCAGGTGCTGTTTTTTCGTAGATTTTTTGTATGGTTTTTCAAGTCCTGTCCTATTTTTCACACCGCGACAAGTAACAGTGTGTACCAGTGACCGTTAATTATGCCATATGCCTGCTCGAAAGTAAAACCGGTACTGAGTGAGACCTTTCAGAAAACCAATCCTATGGATATCTACAATCAACACTCTCTCTTCTAACACGCTCAATAACCCATCACCACTGTGCTGACACGCCTATAGTCTGTTTGAAATAGACAGAGAGTAATAAAACCTAATTTAACATGCAAAACCCTTACCGGATGGGCAACTAAGACTCGAAAATTTTTAAACGATTTACATTATAATTCACATCTTTATTCTTTTATTTGCCTACCCATTTCAACACTACAGCGGACTAAATCCTGAAAAGATGAATTTGTTCAGCTCGCAATCTCCCGCCGAGAAAAAAGATTGAGCTTTTGGAATTAAGAAAATGTTAAGAAAAATCGTTTTTTAATTTATTTGAGAATGAAACGGGAAAGAAGGAAGAATTAATAATAATTGCCGACTATTTTTCTTCTTTAAATCCCACTGAAGTGTATGTACATCAATATTACCCAATCGATATGCACTCATTTTTTTTCTGTACTGTTTGTGGCGTTTTATTTTTACAGTGAATAGAAGTTTCAACAAAAATTTAAAACGTGTTAGATCAAGTGTCCTTGCAAGCTCGAGACCATGACCATGAACTGTGAATCCCAACAGAGCAGAATAGAGGGGAAGGTAATTTACGTCACTGATCTCGTACCTGTCGGAGAGTATCGACTATTATAGCTTTCATTCGGTAAATTCGAGAATAGACAGTATTGGAATCTATTTCTATATACATTGCGTTCACAATAAGATTTCTTGGGCGTGGGAAGAAATAAAAATTTGTTATATTGGCAAAAAGACGCCTAAAATTAGGGGAGCGAACAAAATGCTCAAAAGGTAACGTTGTGATCCTGTTTTCAAGAAATTAAAATATTCTTGATTTTCTATTTACAGTCTGTTTGAAATTGACAGAGAGCAATAAAACCTAATTTAACATGGAAACCCATTACCGGGTGGGCAGCTAAAGCTCTAGAATTTCAGAACGATTTACATTATAATTCATATATTTGCCTTCCCCACCCAGTACAACGCCAGTATACAATAGAAATCCGATCTTCGGGACGCTTGTAATTGCAAGTATGATAGTAGTAGGAATATTAAATGAAAAACATGAATGCGACAAAGACTAGCCATATAATACAATAACAATTAATAATAATACGTTCATCACAGAGTTAATTATAATAATGTTGAGATATAATAATCAATTATTTTTATATTATGATTTACTAGAACTATAGAGCTTATTTACAACACGGGGTTATTAATATTATTCGAAAATGATAAATCTGATGAATTTTCATCTGGTCCCAACTTTATAACTATTGGCTCTTTGGTTTGTTCCATTAAATTGTCTAATTTTCGCTGCTCTTCTTTGATTACATGTTCTACGCATATTAGCCATCTCTCTGCATTAACTTGTTCCTTGCCACCAATCCTTTCACCCAAGCCCATATTAACTCTATAGGGTTTAGCTCGCAATGGTATGGTGGAAGTCAAAGTATTATAATATTCCGTTTTTTTGACACTTCGTCAATAGTATATCTTAGGAAACGATGTTTATTTATATTTACAATTGTCAGCGGTTCCTTTTTTTAGCAATGTAATTTCCTTATCTAAAAGCCACTAAACGATATCAGCTTCTTTCTAAGCGGTGGTAGGAAATTTCTCACATCTCATTGAATGATAAGGAGCGTTGTCCAAAACATTTAGCGAGTTGGGCGGAATTAGAGTAATCATTTGTGAAAAATATCAGCATTCATATATTCGTGATAGTCTCCGGTGTGAATTGACTCAAATGCTAAAAAACCATCTTTCAAAAACCCCTCTGTACTTCCAATATGCGTAATTATCAGTCGTTTTCCTTTTCCATTGAGAAAATCTCTTATCGATTGCAAATAATTCCGTCTCCAATATACAATTTCATCTTTTTCGATTAAAAGCGAAAAGCGAAAAGATTCATCTCTCGCAGAATTTTTTCCAATTTCAGAAATAATGGCGAAACTCAAATAAGCTATTATTTTTCGGCACATGCTTTTAGGATATTGCTTAAAAATAAAATACACAATTATTGAGATTTTTAAAATCACAAGCAGGTACGCCCCTGGGATGGTCATTTTACAAGGGTTTATTGCTCTCTGCCTTTTTCAAATATAGTATAGTTTTACCGTTAAAGAACAAAAATAAATACTAATTGGCAATTTTTTACAGGCTTCAACAATGTGTCATATAGTTTCTAAATCCTACGTTTTGTATTCTTGCATTCATCATCAACTTTTTTTCAGTATTTTTGAAAACTTTAAATTCATTATCCATGCATTCAATAATTTGGTAATAACTATGCACACTTTTAAAAATCACCACTAGATGGCGTTGTTTAATTCCATTTTTATTTTTTATCATTATATAAAACCAGAAGCGCATAAAGGGTTTATTATATAACCCATATTTAATATTTTTATCTATCTAATAAATATATATTAATTTGATTATCTTTTTTATCGTTTGATATTAGAAATACTTTCATTATAATGATAATTAGATTGACAAATTAATCCTTTTTAATACGTCAAGATTAGTTTCTTAATTTTCTTGTTCAAATATCTATGTTTGTAACGAAGGGAGGTTGAAGTACGGCACCATGTGTCATTTTTCTCAACATAAACTCCTGAACAAAATTAACACCCCATTTCAATTAATCCAAATATTTATAATATAAACAGAAAGTATCACTAATAATCCAATCAATGAAGTAAAAATTTTCATGAGATCGAATAATTCGAAAATGCTAGGATCCACTTAAAACTTTTTGCAAATTGTTAGAAAGTTGTTGATCGCTCTATAATACAAGTTTGGTAGTGTGGTAATTGGACCGTAATTAGTTATAAACAATAAATAAACAATTATAAAATAAATTGAATAACTAGAGAAATACTTAATCCATTTTCACCAAAATTGATAGGTGGTGGTTTTTTTGGACGCTGATTACGATTCCAGCCTCGGTTAAAATGAAAAAGCAAAATGACGAATGGAAAACCGCGGGTTTTCACAATTTTCATGGAAGTTATGGTCTTAATCTTAAAAAATAATAATTATACAGGCACACCTTTTTTAGAGCTAAAATTTCAAAATATTTTTACAGTGTATGAACCAAAATCTCATAGGTCTCCTTGTATACCTATTGTTAAAAATTAGTTAAAACCAAACTTTCCACACATATACATTAAAAATTTACACAAAGTTGCTTTTCTGTAACATTTTTTTTTTAATAATATTTGACTGATTAAAAATCACTGTTTATACAGGGAGGAACATGAGGAACTGTACATACTCCTATCTCGTATGGAGACCTATATGGGGAATGTCAAATGACCATTAAAAAGTGTCTGCTCTGAATTTCTGATGAATCATTAAAGAAATGTTATACAGGGTGACGTTTTAGTATTATACAAAACAGTGTGTACCTTTTGGAAGCCGATTCGGAAATGAATAAAACATTTGTATTGTTAAAAATATAGCACGAACTATGGTACTACTAGTTATTAAAAGTGTAAGTTGGGAATTCTGGAACCGTTGGCGATACTTGACACTGAACACTGTTTACACTACCACTACACCAACACTAACACTTTACACTATCTTACGCGCGTTTCGATAACCAAGTTATCTAGATAACTTGGTGTTAGTGTTGGTGTAGTGGTAGTGTAAACAGTGTTCAGTATTAAAAGTGTAATTTTTGTACGAAAAATTATATTTTTGCAAGAAAAATTATATTTTTGCAAGAAAATTATATTTTTTGAAATTTATGGCCCATGTTGCTAAACTTTTAATTTATAGTTGAATTTGATTTTCTTGTTAAAAATTGAGCAATCGTGTGGGGGCAAAAATAAATACGCCATTTTTGTTGTCTATCTGTTTACTTTGTAAGATCCTTATTAGAGTTTTGAAAATCCATATACAGTGTGAAATTTTTTATATGAACAAAACAAACTAATTTTCCAAGACCGGTCCTGATTTTTTTCTAGTTTGAATAAATCAGTTAATTAGGTGATAGTAGATTAACGTTTTACCAAGATATGAGACAAATCGAAATTACCGTTCAAAAGTTATGATCAAAAGAAATATCAGTCAAAATTCACAATTCCCCCTGTATATTATTAAAATATAGGAGCAGACACTTTTTAATGGCCATTTGACATTCCCCATAGGGGTCTCCATACGCGGTAGGAGTATGTACAGTTCCTCATGATACACCCTGTATTTGCAATTTTGACAGATTCCAAGTTTTACACTTGAAAATTTCACACCATATTTGAATTCAGTAACATAAAATACATAAGAACATGCAAATATTTTAGCTAATTGATTTTTTTTGGTAATTTTACAGCTAGTTGGCAGCTGTCAAGTGCCAAAATTAGAAATTGGGCATCAAATTTCAAATAAGCGACATAAAATAAAGAAGAATATGCACTTTTTTTAGCATATTAATTTCACATTTTTGATTTGACAGCTGTCAAGTGTCGCGATTAAATATTTGACATCAAATTTGAACTAAGCGACATAAAATACATAAGATTATATACCTCCATCCGTTTCTAACCAATAAAATGCCATTTTGCGACCAATCGGAAGCAAATTATACTGGATATTTTTTGACATAAATGAATATACCCCGGCCCACCTATCACAGCTAATTTTTAATGTTGTCACATTAACGTCACATTTTTATTAATTAACATGGATTTCAATCGATTTGGTGATATTTCAATAGAAAATACCCGAAAAAACGCCTAATACGCCATAATTATTTTGAAAATCTTCCATTTCGTTGTATGTTTTCGTCTTTTTCGGTATATAATCTGACCATATACCACACGAGGTATATATTTTGTTTTGAATATTTTTTTGACATTTTTGTGTAAAATATTCACCTCTTGTGATATAACTAGTGAATATGTAGTTCTTTTAGCTTATTTATTTTTCATTGGACATTTGTCAGCTAGTTGACAGTTTAGCATTGACGTAACGCGAAAAAAAGGCCATTTTTGCCTGCAGCTTTTTTGGCTAGTGATATGCAGATTTTTAACGACTCATTTAAAAGCTATGAATAATTTCCACACATTCAATTCACCTACAGTTACGTCAGAAGAAAACTGAATTATTTCAGGTTAAAACAGGCAATAAGGATAATAAAGCTAAACGGTAAATTTAAAATGGTAATATTTCGTTTCAAACGTATCATAAAAAATAAAATGGAAATTATTGGGAAAACAGCGGCTAAAAGTTGAATGCCCACCTTAGGGCTTCAAAAATGAATACTTTTTCCACAGCGGGCCCAAGAGGGGATTTTTTTTTAAACAATTATTTTTGCCAATTTTCAAAACTTCGCCGTTTTTTCATCAAGTATCCAATAGGGCGTGAACTTATTGATGATCAGTAGGGGTATATGTGTACTATGTACCACTTTTTACAATAGGATTTTTGTTTCAAACACTCAATGCTAAACGTCAACCATTTTTTGGCCTAAAAACAATTTTTTTTGGCCATATGTTAAAAGGTTCTTAAATTGTTAGTAATTTGTGCCAAGTCAATGTTCCAATAGTACACATTTACAATCTATTCCCATTGCATCAATCGTACAAAAAAAACATGCATTTGAAATGTCATCTCAACGGGCTTCAATTATAATAAATACCAAATAAAGAAACATAGGGAACATCACCCTGTATAACAAATTTCGTTTAATTTTGAATAAACCAGACGCTGATATGCAAAAAAATGGAGGTAAAAAAACAGTTCAACATATTGAAAAAAGTATTACACGGGAAACGAGTTTCTAAATAACAATTCCGCTGAGTCGGAAGAAACCCACGCGCTAGGAAAAAAAACCTGATTTAGCAAACCTGCCGAAGGGAAGGTAGACCAATCTGAAAGTAACATGTGAACCAAAGTAAAAAAGCTGACTTTGGGAAATGCACAAAGCCAGGGGAACAAAGGAAAAAAAAGTGGCAGTTGAACGGAAGTCACGGTTGCATCTGGTTGCGAGTTCGGGTTCGCGGTTCTTTTTTTTTGGTTCTCTAAGTGTTTAATTAATTTATATTTGAAAGTAGTGTGTGAACTTAGAAAAAGTTTCTTTTCAATTTTTAAAGCAAATTCTCAAGGGAGCGTCTACTGAAAGCGCTCTTTGTGTTTTTCGATAACAGGGGTGGTGATACGGAATAAGTTTCGCTGGAGACTCGAGACGTAGATTTTGTTTTCAGGTGGAGAACATCAAAACATAAATTCTACAATCGGTACCAAGGTGTTCTCTGGTGTTGCAGGAGTTACAGTGATCTCGGAGACACTGGTGCCGTGTTACACAATTAAGCCTATATGCTTTTTTAAGCAAAAACAGATTTTTCGTAAAATTTAGAAAATCTCTTAAAAATGAGGATTTTTTGGGTAAAAATCGAAATTTTCCATGTTCACTATCTCGGAAGGGGTGCATCTCATGAAAAACTGAAAGAGAACTTTCCGTTTCAAAAACCAGCAATTTTTCCAATATCCAATGGCCATGCATAGACCTCGTACGTATAACGACCGGTTCCGTACGAGTATCGAAACCAATTTCCTACAAAACATTTTAGAGCCACCACCAAAAGGTACTTTAGGTACTTCCTTCTTGCCTTCGCCAGACATGCTCACGTTCATCTGGAGAACAGAACTTGTTTCCAATCACTGTTGGTTCAATCCTTATGTAGTCTTGCAAAATTAAATTTCTGAACTTTGTGTTGATTTTTTTTCAGATTGCTGGTGATGCTTGGATCAACGTCTTCGCCCTTGCCCTGGTACGAGTACACGAGTACGAGTCTCACCATGCGACTGATGCTGGAATTATGTCTTTCTAACAAACCAGCAGCACATCGCATTGCATATCCTTCATCCAGGAGAGTTGATGCTCGCACATTGACAAATTTGTTTGGGGTGATAAAAACAATAACAATCAAAACCTTGCTTCTATCAATACAAAATTTCAACACAGTTTTCGTCTAAAACGAGGTGATTTTATAGTCGCTGTCTAACAAGGTCCATGGTCTACTTGTCGAACAGTAAGTTGTCAATGAATAAAAAATTTCGAGAAAAATATGAGTGGTCCGTTAATTTTGTCCAGGAGTTTATGAAGACCAAGTATAGAAAACTGACCACTTAAAATAAGGAATAGGGGAAAAAAATGTTCAGGAAAAAATTATATTTGGTAAATATTTAAACATTTGTAGTCTCCTCTCGGTCGCAAGAAGTAGTTGTTTCCGATTTGGAAACGACAAATGAATTATTAACAAGGAATTTTTTACGATCACTATCCAAAGTAGGCTTTTGCACATTTAAATCTAACAGGAGAGTTGACGTTTTCTGCTACCTGTCATAATTTGACACCATTGGCTCTATAGAACGAATAAGTTACTTAAGCGCTTGCCTATTTTCCAGAGTCAACTTAAAAACCATGAGAGGAAAAGTAGTAGCGTTGTTGAAGGTTATATTAATATTGATGATTTAAATAAAATAGAAATTTTTCAAAAAAAATTCCTTAAATCTACGTCGTCAATTCAAGAAAATTTAAATTTTACGTAAAATATTTATTGTTAATTATTTTCAGCAAAAGAATCTGGTGTTTGTAATTTTCAAAATTGCACATTTAATTGTATAATTTTCAATGATAAAAATAATTCTGGCTAGTTCAAGTGACTACTATTTGTTTATTTTCTGTATTGCCAATATAAATAATTCTAATTAGTTTCTTGAGTTCTGTAATATGTTCAATAAAATGTTCAAAAACCATATACAATGTGTTCATTTGAAAAGGAACCACCCTTAATGTCCCAAAAATGGGACATATTAAAAATAAACGCCGAAACACGTCAACTTTTAACTTGAGGGGGACACTTTTTGGCGCTAATGTCATGAACGTCAGATTAACCCCCTCCCTACTGAAGATACCCCTTACATTTTTCAAATGGCATTAGGTATCAAGTCATACCTCATTTAAAAGGTCTGGCAAATCTCTATTAAATCATTCTTTTTTGCCTTTGATACCAGCCTTCCATTGTTATTTAATCGTTGTTTAAAATTGGCTCTTTTTCAACTTTTATTGCCCGAATGTTAACGGTGGTCACTTTGTGCACATGATTAAATAGCAGTTTTTTCTTGTTAACAGTTGTCTTTTTACTATTTGTAAATTTTTCAATCTTTAAAGAGTCTTTCTGTCATAACATAATACGGGGGCATACGAAAAGTTGAAAGAGAGCCAATTTTAAACAACGATTAAATAACAATGGAAGGCTGGTATCAAAGGCAAAACAAAATGCCTGAATAGAGATTTACCAGACCTTTTAAATGAGGTATGACTAATGCCATTTGAAAAAATGTAAGGGGTATCTCCAGTAGGGAGGGGGTGAATCTGACGTTTATAACATTAGCGCCAAAAAGTGTCCCCCTCAAGTTAAAAGTTGACGTGTTTCGGCATTTCTTTCTCATATGTCCCATTTTTGAAATATTAAGGGTGGGTCCTTTTCAAATGAACACAGTGTATATATTGTTATGGTTATTATTATTTGTATATTATTATTTTCTTTATTTTATTGTTTTAACTTACCCTTACCCTAGCTCACCTAGAACTCTGACTCTCTTTGATTAATTATTTTGTTTTATATAAATGTTAAGACTTTGAATCAACTATATAATTTTATGGGTCCAACAATTTTATTAGTTTATTTTTTATTTTTTTTATATTAAATGTTATTAGAAAAGAAATTTTGTGACGCCCATGGAAAGCATACCTTACTAGAAACATTGACCTGACCACGTGTTTTATTTTAAAATTTTAATATCTATGATCTGTGTTGTCAGTTGCAAACAGTCTAGTTTGAAGTGATTTAATGGTCTGTCTGAACAAAATAAAAGTTTCACTATCAAGACAAAATAAAATGCAATGGATCTCAATTAAACAATTTAATAATAATAGGATGAGTGCATTTATATGAAAAATTACATGAATATCAATTCCACTTTAACTAATAACGTAACAAAGAAAAAACAATGAGAACGCAGAAACAAACTTAACCTAAAATAAAATAGTTCTTTCGATTTCGAGGTAAGTTATAATTTAGAATTCAATTAAAATAAAGCTTGTTAATGATTTAAATTTTTTTCTAGATGTACATTTGATTAAATTCTTTTATTGGTACCAATAAATGTCACTAACCTTCCACTACATTCGGAGTACTGACTCGATGAAGGTTTTTCAATTTGCAGGATTGCAATATAGACTGGAATATTGAGAATTCAAATTCTCCTGGAACACAGGACCAACTCCACGTCTTCTTACAGGTATATGACTTTTTTTCTTTTTTAAATTTTGACTTTCACTTCAGTTTTTTCTACTTTCTAACTCTTTTTCTTTAATTTTTATTTTTTTTTTGAATTCCCAAATACTTTTACTGTCCCTTTTCAAAATTCCACTTCCCGAACTCCCTTTTTAAAACTCAATAATCCTCGTTGCTAAGTGAATTTTTTTCGTATCACTTGATTTTTTTCTCCTTGTTAAAATTCTAAAATTTCTTATTTAATGTCTCTTATAGTCCTTAATACCTGTCTTTTCACTAATATATTTCTTCTTACCCTTTATACCATTAATAAATTCACAAGTTTAAACCTTTAAATTGTCCTTTTTAAGAAAAATCCCTGATAATATGAGTTAATCTTTAACATGTGATACAAAATTTTCTACAATCAATAATTTAATTTGCATTCATGTAATCTTCTAAAAAATGCATAATGAATCTATACTATTACTTGTCTTAAATAAACCCAGTCTAATTTTATTATTATGAACCCTTTTTTTTAAACTATAATAATCTTCCAATCACAACACAGCATTATTTATTTTCAAACAACAATTTCTGATATCAAAATTCTTTGATTCTGGCTAATCGTTATGTCTTTTCATAGCATGACAAATATTCATTGTTGTTGTCATCTTGACAGTGACAACTCAGCCATAATTTAGGTTATAATTATGTCAAACTATATTTTCATTTTTCTAAAAATTTGATTTCAGGTGTAGGTTATACATTTCTGGGATTAAACAATATTTTTCCTATTCAAGATAGAATAGATGAGGCTTTTACTTGATGAAGATCCATACTACTGATGAAATAAAACAAATTAATTTGTTTAAATCTTCATTATTTATCAAGATTTAAACAAATTAATTTGTTTTATTTCATCACTATTCAAGATAATTTAAATGAAGAATTATGAAATCAATTTGTTTGTTATTTCAAATAATTGTATAAATAATTATTAGATTTTTATCAAAATTAAGGTAAGTATTTCCTTCTCATTTATGAATTCCAATAAATAATGATATTTTATAAAGATTTAATTTTTGCATTCGGTTTTATTGTAAGCTTTTTAAGAATAAACACGGTTGATTCAATCAAGTCTTATTATCATTGACTGGTATTTCCCCACTATATTCTTTCCCAATTTCCCTATTTTTGTTATTATTCTTATTTTAATGATTTGATGCCATTTCAATATATATTTAATATCGTGTGATCATAGAAAAAACCTTGTGTGTAATTCGAGCAGAAAGCTCTTTGTCGCTTAACACTTTTCGCTCTTAATACACAACTATTTTAATATGAAAGTGAAAGGAACAAAATGTAAAACAACGACACGTGCAGTGGTTTGGTAATGTACTGGATAAGTGAAAAATTATAACAATTGTTATTAATCAAGTCGTCGCAGGTTTTTAAGTAGATGGATTTAACCTTGATAATACTCTAAATTTGTTTTTTTTTCGTTTTGATATTCAGATTGTTCAAGGTTGGTTTATACGTTAAACAACAATTAATTAATTTTTAATCTAAAATTTGTTACAATAAAAATCTAACAAGTACTAAATTCAATTCAAAATATACTACTTTATAGGAATATTTAGCAGCAAAGTTGATAATTAGAAAGAAAAACGATATATTGTATAATTTTTTGTTATCTAGAAAAGAAAACTGCCAATTACTAGTTTTAAATAGTTTTTTTTTATGATAAACATAAAATATTTTGTAGAAGGCAGATAATCGATACAAAAATATGGGTTGTTTGAAAAGTTTGTGCCACGCTTTTTATCGGTTACAGGCTACACTCAAATATTTTTTCCAATCAAATGTGTCAAATTTTACTTAGGTCAAATTTCATTTCAACCCTTTGAAGGCTGGTCGAACAAGCGTTGAATATGATCCACGAAGTGGATGTCCATAAACAGCAATTGCACCAAAAATCATTGAGCAAATACATATGATGATTAGTGAAGATCCAAATTTGACTAGAGCCTGATTCATCATAGAAGTAGAACAACGTCCAGCAATTTGGAACAGCAGACTTGTAGTGGGAAGTGAGGCGAATTCACTGTTTGTTCCAGGGGTTTTCCTCCCTATTCCTTAAATCCATCAAAGGTACATCTTAAAATTAATGAACCCTATTTTAAATTACACCCTATAGGTACCGGAGCGTAAAGATCCGATCCCTATGACTACATCTTTGTAACTCTCTTCTTTCTTGCAATTTAAAAACTAAACACAGAGACAAAAACATCTGCTAAACACTTGTTCTGAATTCCTGAACATTCTTTCCCACACATAATATATTGCATAAAGTATATTCTCATGTCCAAAATATCATAAGTGGTGTCTGGACAATTTCGAAAGTAGGAGGTGGAGCGATCGTTAAGTAATTCTGTTGACACACATATTACTGACTCAATACAGGGTGCGTCAGATCATTTTATTTTATGAAATGCAACATACTCCCCCCCTTGAAGCATTTGCTTCAATTATACTTCGAACGGCAACGGACACAACTTCGTAATCGTACGAGTGTAAACTCCGTCACTAGTTTTTATTTTTGCCATTCGAACCTTATTATCAGATCCCGGAAAAACCTCAATGATACGAGCTAATGGCCACTTAAATGGAGGCACATTATCTTCCTTAACTAGCACAATCATAACTTTTTCCAAATTTTTATATTCTTTAAACCACTTAGGTCTATTTTGTAATCTTGAAAGATATTCTACCGACCATCTTTTCCAAAAATTTTGTTTCATTTTAGTGCAAAGCTGCCAAAATTTTAACCTATTATTAGGTATGTTCGATATATCCTTCTCAGGTACCGATATTAAAGGTTCCCCAATTAAAAAGTGAGCGGGTGTTAGGCAACTTAAATCAGCCGGATCTGAAGAAAGAGGGCAAAGTAGCCTAGAATTAAGTATAGCCTCAATCTGAGCTAGAACAGTTGTCATTTCCTCAAACGTTAAAATAAATTCACCAACAACTTTACGCAAACGAACCTTTATTGATTTTATTTCCGCCTCCCACAATCCTCCCCAGTGAACGCTTGCTTATCAAAAATTCGTCTTTCGTAGATTATTAGTACCCTAAAAATTAGTTGCGTTATCACTACAGATAGCACTAGGAAGACCGCGTTGCGCAATAAACCTTTTTAGTGTATACAAAAACGCATCCGAACTCAAACTGCTTACTAGTTCCATGTGAACCGCCTTGGAACCCATGCTCACAAACAACGCTACGTAAGCTTTGGATGTAATTGAGCCGCGAAGCCTAGACTGTTTAACATTAATAGGCCCACCAAAATCTAAACCGACCTTAAGAAATGGACGCTCCATGGAAACTCTATCAAGAGGGAGCGCTCCCATAAGTTGAGAAGAAGTTGTTGCCCTTAATTTAAAACACGTAAAACAGTTTTTTAAGACTCATTTGACTTCACTAAGACCATTAATAGGCCAATACATTAACCGAAAATTTGCCAAGACTGCTTGAGACCCTGCATGAAATAATTTAATATGTTCTAATCTCATGAGAAGCCTAGTCACAAGATTTTTAGCCGGCAGTATTATTGGAAATTTTTGATTGTAATCAATATCTGCCTTTGAATTTATTTTATGAAATGCAGCTTGCAGTATTACCTCCTATAGCTCCTGTGATACACAGGCAAGCCAACCTTTGGATGTTAACCAGGGCCAACTATATTTTGCCTACTATTGTACTGTCTTCCTAGGCTATCACTCAATAATTCTTGTAATGGGTAGTTAATTATTTAGGTTAGAATTTATGCTTATTGTTAAATTATAGGTTATTAACTTTAGTTTGATTATAATTTATTTATCGAAATAAGTAACAATTGCAAAATAAGCAGACACGCGCTAGATTGAAAGAATGTGTAGGCTGGCAATTGTTGCTTTGGGTTTTTGTTCAGAGAGTTGAAATTTGTCGAAGAAAGATGTGTTTTATTTAAAGAACGTCAACCCTAATTAAAAGGAACCTAACCCAATAATTTAACATCATTAGAGTCTTATCATCATGGTGTACAGTTTTGCAGCCCCAGTTCATCATTAAAGCTCTTGTCGCCATGTTAAGCATTATCTCAACAAGTTAGTCCCAGAGAAGATTGATATCTAGGGTTATTCTTAGAAACTTCAATTCATTGTTTCAGACCATATCTGCTCCTTCGAAAATTATGTTTCGTAAATGATTGTGGCTCTTTGTTTCTCATTCTAGGTGACGCTGCCATCCTGTTGTACAAGCGACATGTCTGTATCGACCCGGTATTTCGCGACGGTTTTGTATAGTATGGTGATAAAAAAAATTGACCATGTTTTTTGTGTGTACTATATAAAATTTATTTATGAACTTATCTCATCACCTTCTGTTTCTCAAAAAATATTATATTGCTCGATTACAATTGCTCTTTATATAACATATTAATTTCTATTTATATCATTTGATATCATTAAATTTTATCAACGAATACGTTATGCAATGAAAAATTGTTTTTGTAAAATGAGGTAAATAGATCTTACGTTTATATGACGCAAGATACATGGATGCTGGAACTTCAGCAAAAACAGAGTAGATGTTTGATACAATAAAAATTTAGATGATGATACATTCAAATAGGATGCAGTATAAGGGAATTTTTATCTCAAAAATTGCATATTCAACCCCCTACCCTCACTTTATTCTTTTTTTCTTTCAGCTATGTCGGTAGCAACCAAACCTGTAAACGGTAAAATTTCCTATCCACCAAGTGAACTCCTCCCCCTCTGTATCCAGCTCTTCGTTTACTTTTGGATTCATGCGGGCGACAGTTTATACAGATCTGGTCACTTTTTTACCGACCATAGGGAAATGGTATTCTCACCTATACATTTTTGTGATGAATTCACTAATAGCGATTTATTGGACCGTAAGTCTAATCCAAGAATCACAGAAGCACACCAAACAGAATTTACGGCCTGGTCTGTGAGCCAAAGTAAATTCCCATGTTATCTACTTCAATTCTCGAAGCTTCGTGTCTTCTATAAAGTCCACAAGTTTGACTGGAGGGAGTTTCAGTAGTTGTAATGGTTGTATCAATTCCTCTCCAAAGTGCTTCCGTACATGTAAGTTCTCGCAGAAGCAGAGTATGTGAATAGGTGTTTCATCACCAAGTTCACATTTTCTGCACATAGGTTCACTAACTTTGTCCATTTTGTAAAGATGTTTCCTCAAGGTGCAGTGTTCAGTCACCAGGTCGGTAACTGTCTTCAAATGTCTCTTACCCAGTTTCAATAGCCTGGTTGAGAGTTCCTTGTCTACCTTGTTCAGTAAATTCTTTGTATGAAGGTGCCCTTCTGTCACCCTTCATTTGAATTGGTGTTCCCTATCTAGCCAGTTCCCGATGCAATATTTTGTGATTCCACAAAGTCTCCTTTAGAGCCTTCTCTAGCTAACTGGTCCGCCATGGATATCTCTTGCCAGTGATTCTTTGCAGTTTTTCACCAGTCTAGACCTAGTTGTTGGATTACTGATAGCTTTGCAGAGCCTGGCTATCAGTAAATCCCAGTACATCTGGTCCTGAAGTTTTGTAGGGGTCAAATGAGTGAAATGAGGAAAAACCACAACCCTCCCAATATATGGAGGACCTGAGGTTTGGCATAGGACGTCTAGTAGTAAGGACGGGTCTAGACAAGGAACTCTAGAATAACATGAGGTAGTAGTGGAGACTCTTAGAAGCACATAAGCCCCATATTTATCTTATGACAAATAAAGCATTTGATTGGAACAAAAAGTCAAGTTCTGCTTGCGTTGCATGAACTTTTCAACTTACCCATATATTTTGGATTTCTGATATTTCATTTATATTTTTTATCTATTCTAGACTACGACTTTTTATTTTTCAGAAAAATTCATCTCTACGTCATAACAATCTATTCCTTATCAAATACAGCATAAACAATAAAAAATACTCATGATATATTTACAGCGTACATTCCATTTAAAAAAATCACATGTTTATTGATTAATTACTTCATTGCTTATACCTGTGAAAACATTGATAAATTGAGTAAACAAAATATATCCTTAATCGATTTATTATTTAAGGAAGCTGTCCGATAAGACGTGCTATTGAAAATACCGACAATTATTCAATTATTTAGATAGATATCGAATAATAGATTTATACTATTGTAACGCCTTAAAGTATTTTCAAAAACGATGACAGTTCACTTAGAAGAAACAACTACTTCTCTTACAGACATTGAATTACACTTCTAAGTTAAAGGGGGTCGGTATGATCTACAAGAGTTAACCAACCATTCTGGTTTGCAATTAGAAGGGACAACATATTTGCGCCTCATCAGTACAAGGTAGATATTCTCCGACTCAGAGCTCTGTGAGCTTAATCCCGGACTAAAGACGATACTGAAATGACAATCAATACATATCTTCAAGTAAAGGAAATGCTAAAGTTGTGATAACAGCGACATCTTCACTTCCAACCGCAAACCACAATTTACAGGAAACTGTAATAAGACAATTATTTAGAAATTACAACTAATAATTATATACAGATTGCGAAGAAATTTAATCGACCATAGGATTTCAACAAGTAACCCGAAGATAATATAAGGAATATTACTTGAAAGAGAGGGATAGTACACGGTGAGCGTTGTGAAAGTTTGGAATAATCCAGTTCCCTTTCCACCACAATATTCTCAACTGGTTAGATCTTCGATCATTAAACAGACTAGATGAATAACCCGCTATACTGACAACACCTTTGTTTGTAACCAACATCTAAGGGGTCGTTGCACTAACATACTAGTTAACGAGGATAACTAATCGAGGTTTATAATCTTGAGCGAGTTCAGGTTCTGTGAGATACTAGCATTAAATCGGCTTAACAATACCGTGCAACACAAAATTTACATTTGATACAACCATTATATCACTTGGAATGAAATGGACAGTACATAGTCTAGCTTCCTTCGGAATAATCTCTTTTCCATTGATATTTTTTCTGGGATTCAGAATCTATGTCTGAAAGGGGTCTTACTCTGTCTTATGTATTTTTTTGTATATCATCTAGTTGTAGATGTAGATTCCCAGGAGTATATTTGATTGTTACTAGATCTTTTCAATGGTTCGATCTTGCCGTTTTAACGGTTTAACCCATTTCTTCCGACATTATACTCGAGAAATAAACTGTTTTGCAAATATTTTTTATAAAATCACCCGAATAAGTATATTATAGGTATCATTAGAATATGTTTACAGTTCCAGGAAAATGGAATTTTATCCGGAAAAAATTGTTTCCGGCTAATTTGAACAAAATTTATCATATCACACAATACACAAACTATACGTGTTTATAGTGCAAATAGTATTTCTCAGTACCTTATCTTGTACTGAAATAAAATATCATTGTATGACCAGCGTTGGGCAAATGTATGGAGATACGATAAGGCATTGAAAAAAATTTTACTTTCTCAAAAATTAGCCATCACTGTATTGTTTTTATTAAAAAAAACAGTTTTGGATAGTAACCTTGAATGTCTAATATTTCAATTACGAAAGACTATAAAAATTATCAACTGTGAAAGATAATATTGATGTCGATAGCATAAAATTACCACCTTCGAGAGGTACTGGTGAAACATGACAAGGTGAATTTTAGTAAATAAAAAAATATATTAAAATTCAAAATAATCATATTGTGATAATCGAAGAAATCTAGGTCAGTTTGTTTAGCCTCAAGATGGAATAATCAATATTTACAGTATGTTTCAAAACAATGAAGAATTGCATGAATTTAAGTTGGTAGTATGTATGTGAAAAAAAACGAGGAACTTGGACCATTGTAGAGATCTAATAAGGAAGACAATCAAAAATATTCCTGGGAAACTAGCCAGATACTTTGGGTTATTTTTACATGACATTTATTGTAAAATATACGTTATAATAATTATTAAGTGTAGTGAAGTTTTGATGGGTTGCAATAATTTTAATGTAAACTAAAAATATATCCGAACAAACGGTAAGTGCAGAAAATCCGTCGATTGTACCTATTGGTTGCAAAGGAATCAATTTTCGCTTTAATTAGCGAAAACCAATTTCGACCCTTTATGAAATAGTGTGCAAAGATTAATGGCCCTTCCACCAATAGAAACGCAAAACTTCTGCCGCCAGAGCAATTGTCAGATGGGGGTATTGTTTCGACGGAGCGTAAATAAAAATTGAATAGAGTTTAGATTCAGAGGAACGTAAGAAGAATCCTCCATTTATACTTGCGGAAGGCATGGCACTATAGAATCCCAGAGAACAACATGGGAGACTTCTGGACAGAACAGGAGGACTTGCCTATATTGAAACCTGCAGATATTCTAAAATTCTTTTCCGCCGATACGTTGATCAAAAGTCGAATTTTATTGAAAAAAATATTAAATTAGATTATACTGACCTTGCATAGAAAGTTCTGAACTAGATAGTTATACCATTTTATTGAATATATTAAAATTTAATAAAATTCAGATTACCATTAGTATGCAAGTATGCATTTCGAAGATATTAATATAAAATACATGTTTATTTAAAAAATATATATATCTAAAATAAAAATATAATTAAGTGTGTTATGTTATGTCAACAAATGTCGAGAATTCTAAATCACTTTCACCAGTCACTAGGTTAATGTTTCTAGAATATCCTTGTCGTCATTGTCCAAATACAATTTTTTCAAATATATTGTTAAATGTCATATAATATTTGTCTTAAATTTTGTTTTCACATTTTGGATAGCGTTTTTCCAATTGTCAATAGTTATTTGGTTAAATGCACATCTTGTTACATAAATAACACGAAAAGCGGACTTGGGGGTCATCCATAAATTACATCACACGTTAAAGGAGGGGGGGGTTTCACCGGAATGTGACATTGTGTGACAAGAGTCGTTTATTGTTTCCTAACTAGTCGTTTATTGTTTCATAACTAGTCGTTCGTTCATTGTTTCCTAACTAGTCGTTTATTGTTTCCTAACTAGTTGTTTGTTGTTTCCTAACTAGTTGTTTATTGTTTTCTAACTAGTCGTTTGTTTTCTCTGTTATCTAAAATATTTGACTTGATGTTGATTTTATTAAAGATTATTTTGTGAAAATAACTTTTTTCATTTGATTAGTTTTAAATACATACATAAAACTGAAAATGTGTGACATCACATCATGGGGGAGGGGGGTTCTAAAAATGAGACAACATGAGACAAGGACGGTGGGAGGGGTTAGAAAGTCCTAATATTCGTGTAACGTAATTTATGGATGGTCCCTTAGGGGAAAAGTTATTTCCTCAAGAAATTATGTGCCTATAATAGTTCTATAAGGTTAGGTATACAACTTAGTATATTGTAATTTATATCCGAAATTTTTTGCGATATTTTTATTTTAGTATATATTACTCCCTTTTTAATTGTTGGTAATTTGAAATATCATAAAAGGTTACCTATTTATTTCACCTGGTAATCTCATGAATTCAACTTCATTAAAGTTTGTTCTTTAGACAAGAAAATATTATTTTATTCTAAGAATTCTGCAATTGGAATAATAATTGTTAATGTATTTTAGATCGTCTTAATTTATAATACTCGTTGGTATGGAGAATTTAAACGTGGATGGATTAATTTTAACGACCATCTAAGAACAGGTCCACCAACAACGGCAGTCACTCAGGAAAACGTCGATGCTGTACTTAAGCTGATCCAAGAAGATCAACATGTCACATACCGTAAATTTGGAGCATGATTGGGCATTTCAAAGACCACAATTCAAAAAATTTTACGTTGGATACCGCATTTGTTGACGGAAGAACAGAAAGCGCTTGGAGTGAATTGGTGTCAAAAAACTCTAAACCGGTTTAACGCAGGAAACTCAAAAAATGTATACAGTATTGTCAGTGGTGATGAATTCTGGATTTACTTTTATGAAACGGAAATAAACGTCAGTCGGCTGTTTGGGTGTTCCAAGATGAACCAAAACCGAGGAAAGTTATCTGTTCTCGAATTGAAGACATAAGTGGATGAAGGTGTCATGTCACATTCTTATAGTTCTGAGTAAATTAACAAAACGTGTTTTGATCGGGAACTTTTATATTATGTTTTTGATTGAAATAGGTAATTCATTATAAATTAGGTCACTTTAGGTTTTTGGTAATACCATGAGTGATTAAAAATTAATTTCCGATAATTCCACTCGTTCTTCGAACTCGTGGAATTATTAACAACAAGCTTGAATGGAAAGTATCACTTATAATCTCCCTAGAGCACGAATTATTTCCGGAAATTTTCTCGAAGTGCGAATTTTCTTAAAAAATTCGGAACTGAAGAAAATTTCCGGAATATTAATTCATGCTCGCGGGAGATTCGGTAAGAAAATTTTATACCAAAACTTTTTTAAAATATAAATTAAATTGGTGACATATTATTATTTATGACAGCTGTCAAGCCAGAGGGAAATTTCCACTTATTAATTTCCCTCTACGCTGGGAAATTTCCGAAGAAATTAGGTTATTGTCATAGCAACATGTCAAAATGCAGGCATCTGATTGGCTAAAATTAACTGGTATAAAATTTTCCGGTTAATTTTTAAGCACAAGCGATATTTAGGGAGAATATTTCTCGAATAAAAATACAAATTACTGTATATCTCCACTATATTCAGATAGATAATGTAACGTCTCAACTTAAAAATCTCAATAAAAAACAAATTATTTATTTATTGAAACAGTAACGTAATACATTTTTGTCAATTTCCCGTTCTATTATATCTCCGAATCGATTCATGACCTCTAAGAAACTCTTGACGTTTCAAGTTTATTATTTTAACGTTGTTTGACAATGGTTGTCATGGCAACGTGGAATTATCGCTGGGTTGTCATGGCAACGTGGAATATCCGCTAAATTTCCATTTAATAATTTAGCATTCGTTGCATTGAAACAACATGTATGAGTGAAATATTATGTGATATACTTTAATTACATAGAAACATTTGTCTTGAAAAAATGGATTTTTGTGTACATAACACCTTTATCCACTAACTGTAAACTAGTAATTGTATATGCTTTTTGGCAGATAAAGGGGTCATCATACATATACTTTTACAAAACAAGAAAAATTCTTTATTAAAAACATAAACTTGAAAGTATACAAGAGTAATAACTGAACAGGATTCTATTTTATTTTTTGTCTTGGGATTGTCTGCATTTTGATCTAAAACTTCTTGATAGTACAATCTATAGCCGGGATCAAAAAATTTGAACTGGTCTCGTAAATTAGACATTTTATCAGTTGTTAGACCTCCACATTTGAGTAACTATCCTAATGTAACCATTCCTATTTCAACTTCTCTTGTTCCTTTATTATGTAGATCCACTTGCAAATATGGAGTGTTAGGATCTAGACTGCTTTTATAAAAATGGTAGCCAAATCGTTCAACACGTAACCATTTAACGTTGTCCCGTAAATTTATTTTGCCGGAAATTGTATTAGTCACCTTCTTAAATAAATGAAGCATGGTTGGCAATGCCTCAAAGTGAAAAAAGATCAACATACACGCTATATTTAGTATTGACAGAAACGATAATTCCTCGATATTGATCTGATGCTTTCGAAGCACTTTTTCAATCACTCAATCAACTCTACCTTTATTCGTAATGTTCTCGGTCCACGTAAAATGGTGAACAGAATTTGTAATGCAATGGATAGTTGTACAGCTCCATCTGTCTCGAATAAAAAGCTTTTGATGTATCGGCAGGGTTTGTTGAATATCCATCGTTATGTAGCATACATTTTTGGCAACGGATGGTACTTGCCTATCATACTTTTGGGACTCGTAAGCAAATTCCCAGTCTTTATGATCTAAATTCTCTCCAGCATCGCATACACTACATGTATCGCATTTTGGACAGCGAAAATATAAATTGAACTTGGTTTCAAAAATCTTTCTAAAAAAGGCATTATCCAAGTTTGGCTCTGTACATTCTTCTAAGTCCTACAAATGTGACATAACACCTTTATTCGCTAATAGGACTAGTAGTAAGTGTGACATAGCACTTTTATCACGAAAATATCTCTTTAAATATTAGGAAATTTAAAGACAGGAATTAGACATTATGGGTGACCTAAAATAGCACTTACTCAATTTTTAATCAAATGTGACATGACACCTTTATCCACTTATGTCTTCAATAGTTTTCAAAAAGAAGATGGCGACATTTGTATCAGAAGCGAGTCATGTAACAACAATTCCTCTGCAAGATCAAATAACTGTTACTGCTGATTTGTACATATCGATTTATTTGCCGGAAGTAATTGCTCAGTTTCGAAAAACCAATCCCCAACGACGAATGATCCTCCATAAAGACAATGCAAGTTCAAACACAGCTCAAAAAACAATTGAGTTCCCCATACTCCATACAGTCCCGACCAACGTCCTATATAACGACTTTTTTACTTCTCCCCAGAAGAAGCAGTAGTCAACGCCTTCAAAAACTCTATTTTGAATGTACCAACAAGCTAGAGGAATAACTGCTTCCTGAATTGATTCTAAAAGATGCAAAAATGCATTTCTCTTCGTGGAGAATACTTTGAGAAATAATAGTGTTAAGAATATACTGTTTTTTGTAGCTCTATATGCAAAATAAAAGACAATCCTCGTATATCTTGCATGGGACTTTGCATTTATAACTACTTAAAATGAACAAAAGTTTTATCTTTAGTTTGAAAAGTTTTTACAACATACATCATCTGATAAGAAGACATTTTCTGTTCTACCCTTCTCCCTCCCAAGTACTTTTACCGGCAATATGAGAGCGCATGTCAAATTTATGACAATAAATTTACAAAAAATGTACCTAATTATTAAAATTAAAATAAATATTTTAAAATAATTTCAAATTGTCGTTAGAAAATATAGTTTATAACTAGTCCAAAACTATCTTTACATCAATTTTCAATCCACGTATTATCTACAAAAAAAAACTTACCGTTTACAGTAGTGAACGACATTTTGGTCTTCTGAAAACAAAATAGCCAAAAATTAGTTGATACACCAATTGTATATTATATACATATTTCTCTTTGAAGCTTATATTTTAGAACATCTAATCTAAGAGAATCTAAATCTTTCAATTACATTACTGTTATAGTTAAAAGTGTCTTCTTTCAACTTGATCCCAACGAAATTATGGGTCTAATTGTTATGGCACACACCTTAATTATTAATTTCAAATACAAATTGTATATTATTTATTATTGAAAAACAATACGAATGTGTGTATATTCGTAAAATATATCAATTCATAAGTATATTTACCTCACTGAAGGACAAACGTATGCGTGGGTATGTTTAAAATAAATCTGAACTACAATTACAAAGTAAATATGTTTATTTATTTGCTAATGTCATCATGAGAAATAGATTCAGGAAATTGTCCATACCGGGTATAAATTAATTCTGTGCCACCCCTGTAACTTTCAAATGGGTTGAACAAAAACTTTGTTAATTTAAATATAAAGTCCTGTATGTTATCAACTTTTTGGATTCTACGTTCCAATTAAATGTCATTTTGTGTAGAATATCCTATTGTTGCAGTTAGTGGTATTCTGGATATATCTGTTGGTAGTACAGCAGAACGAAAAGGGAGAAATGCACAATAAATCCTTTAATTCATGTAAAACAGTACATTCATACATTGATAATTATTATTTATTTAATTACTGACATTAACAATGTCATAACAACATAAAACAAAATATATTATGGATCACCTAATGCCCGTATTTATAAACAAGACTCAAGGCTAAGCACGACCTTAAGCATTTATGTTTGACTTTCCTTCCATGTAAAATGTGTCAAAAACTAATGCTCATAAACTAACTTGATTTGCAGCTTCACATAGAGCCATATACTCCGCTTCTCTAGTACTGAGCGCCACTTTTTTGTTTGTGGGATTGCCAACTTACAGAAGCACCTGCAAATTTAATCGCATAACCTGTATATGTATGGCGCTCCTCTGAGCAGCTGCCCCAATCTGCATCAGCATAAGCTACGCGCTCACTAGAACACTTTCTGAAACATAGATAGTAGATATCGATAAGTACATTACTGCTCCAATAAGTTCTTGATACCGGTAGTTATTATCCATATTTCCAATTCTTTCTCTAGCTTTCTCTAGTTGTGGTTCCAATGGAGTTCCTATGACTTTGCAGTTTTCCATACCAAATCATTTTAATAATACTTCTACATACTTCTTTTGATTCAGAGAAATCGTTTTAGTTTTAGTAGACATATGAGTCAAATTTTGATCTTTTGAAATTAATATTCGAAAGATATGAATGAATCTTCTGATTCTACAAACGGGCAGATTGCTTCAAACCATATATGGTCTTCTTCAATTTGCATACTTTGTTTCCGGGAATCTCATATCCGGGAGGTTGTTCCATATATATATCTTCTTTCAAATCACCATTTAGAAGAGCAGTTGTAATATCTATATGATCAACCTCCAGATCTAATTTCACAGCGAGCCCAAAAAGTAAACGAATTGAAGACAATCTTACAACTGGTGCAAAAGCTTCGAAACAGTCTTCTCCATATTTCTGAGAAAACCCTTTTGCTACCAGCCTAGCCTTATATATTTGAATAGATCCATCTGTCCCTGTTTTCATTTTAAAAATCCATTTGCTTTTCACAACGTTTTTCACTGTTTAATGGACTATTATCTGATATGGTCATTTCTGGGATTCCAAATGTAGCAAAAAATTCCATCAGCTGTAAGATAATATTACTCATTTCCAATGAGCACAGAGTAACTAATTGCTCTATCCAGTTCAAATAATAATCAACAATTATTTAATATTATTGCATGTCTAATTATTTGAAATGAACTTTGTGCCATTTCTCGTAGCTGCAATTCGGTGCAATCTTTTCACAATTTCGTACTGCTTACTCAATAACTTTTGATAATCCGGACCAAAAACAAACTTATTGCATGCGACTTCTCACCACTCCTAGGTGTGGTACATGAGATGAGACTTCTTTAATTGTATTGCTTTCACAACCATAGATGTTACTGCATCCACTTTCATTTCCTATTTTAATTGCTCTATTCCTTCTAGTGATATAACCATATAACGGGTTTCAATTGAATGTACCACCTCTTTTAACTCTTCTCCAGGAGATTCGAGATATGCATAAGTGTGTCCGAAATATACCATTCTTTTCCAGGTTTATACTGGAACAGCTGGATAAACATTCGCTGTAATCTAGGACTCACTTGACAATATTCTTTTTCATGTGATACTGCAGTGGTTAGTGATCACTATGAACAGTTACCATACGGCCATATACAACACTAGCTACTCGTTTCTCCCTTGTAAAAATTTCATCGTACGCCTAAGATAGAAGGAAATTTGTACTAACAACTCGTTATAAAAATTCAGTTATACTTGAAAAAAATTCCTATGGCGCCCGGTATTGCAAATCTTCAGCTTTGTCCTATCTGCCAAATCCTCATTCTCGGACAATTAATTAAAGTATGCCATTAAGTGTAAATAATCAACTCTTCATTTCCATGTATTATTTCATCGTGGCATACAATTTATTGCGCTAATAAAAAATAAAAGCAATTTACAAAAAATATATAAGTGTCAGCCTTGAGCTGCAATAGCCGCCTAATGTAGTAGTCACTATATCTATAAGCTATGACTACTTAGGTTGTCATCGAATTTGTTTGACGTTTATAAGTAGAATTAGCAAATTGGTCAGACCATAAAGCCAAAATATATATGACGTTACGAACACGTGTATAAGTATAACTATGTATTTTTAGTAATGTGCTCTGTATAGAGAGGCAAACTGTAGTTAATTATTGTTATTACATTACCTTTATATATCGAAAATGAATGCCACTTGTTTTTCAGTTTATTCATACTATAAAATTAATCAAAAAATCAATGGCATCCATTAGTTAATTATTCTAAATTATAACTTTTACATCAAATTTGGAAAATTATTAACAAATGAGGTATCGGCGTAAAATGTATGCCACTAATGTTTTTAACATCTACTAAGATAGCAAAATATAAACTCTCTCGGCACACATAAGTTAATTGATTTTTTCACCTTTTTATCAATTTTTAACCCTCGCTTATCAACCCTTAGTATCACTTGGATTTGTATGCCATGTTTTTTTTATGATAATAGTAGTTTGTGCAATTAGTGTGGATATGATGGCCATATCGCACGAGGACGAAGTTTGAGCACGACGCCGTAGGCGGAGTGCTCAATTGTCCGAGAGCGATATGGACAATCCACACGAGTCGAACAGTATATTTTTTCGACGACCCACTTAAGAAAAATTCTAGAAAATAAACATTTTATTAAACTATAATATAACTTCAAATTAAAAATTTTTAATAATTTTACTATTATTATTATTTAGAAATAAAATTAAAATTAAAAAAAAAATTTACCAACGGGGAATCGAACTCTGATCTACCGCGTGAGAGGCTGGGATACTTACCACTGGACTACCGATGAATATACTAATCAACTATCTATAACGTCAAATGTATTACATAAAAACTAACGTTTGTCAGGAGTACCCTTAAATATTCAATTTATTCTGTTTCTATCCGTTATACGTCTCCTTTGCGGCTAAGCGAATATCTGGTGGAAAATTATTTATTGATTCATCACTGGAATCACTCATTTTTACTAATATTTTTCTTAAAAACTATAGAAATATTTTGACAAGTTATTTTGACGTTTCTATGAAATTGAAAAAATATTAGTTGGCGGGTACTAAACGCAAATGCTGATTGGTGGATTTCATATACGTTCTAGGATGTATATGAAATCATATCCGTTCAGTTAACCAGAATGGCCTACATTTACATTCTGTAAATTGTGCAGAAAATGGATAATATACATGTGGGTGTAGAAAAAGTACTTAGTACACTAGTTCATTGATCTATTTTCGGGAAAATTCGTAAATTTTAAATGTTCACTATAGCGTCGATTATCCAGTTTGGGTTTTGGGGAATAGCCTTATTCTACTTGTTATTGTTAGGCTTCCATTCGAAATAATGAAGCCTACATGTGTCATGGGCTACAGGTCTATTAGCGACAAAATTGTCCCCGAGGCTATATTATGTCTAACTATTATAGTTAAGTCACAATAATCGTTTTCACCATGCTTTTAGTATAGTGAGGATTTAGCAGAGATGACAAAGCTGAGGATTTGCAATACCGGGAGACATAGGAATTTTTTTCAAGTATAAATACTACTGAATTTTTATAAGGAGTTGTTAGTACAAATTTCCTTCTATCATAGGCGTACGATGAAATTTTTACAGGGTAATAGGAGTAGCTAGTATTGTATATGGTAACTGTTCATAGTGATCACAAACCACGAAAAAGAATATTAGTCAAGTGAGTCCTAGATTGCAGCGAATGCTTATCCAGCTGTTCCAGTATAAAACTGGGAAAGAAATGTATTTTTCTGAAACACTAAGTCGAGCATATCTCGAAGAGGTGGTACATTCAATCGAAACCCGTTGTATGGTAATATCACTAGAAGGAATAGACCAATTAAAATAGGAAATGAGAGTGGATGCAGTTAATGGTTGTGAAAGCAATACAATTAAAGAAGTGGCTGATGAGATATTGTTTTTTGAAAAATGAACAAAATTAGTCATTATATTTTGTCTCTCATCTATGTACCACACCTAGGAGCGGTGAGAAGTCACATGCAAAATGTTTGTTTGTGAAAAGATTGCACCAAATTGCAGACACGAGAAATGCCACATTGTTCATTTCAAATAATTAGACATAGTATAATATTAAATAATTTTTGATTATTAGACGAACTGGATAGAGCAAGTAGTGCTCTGTGCTCATTGGAAATATTATCTTAGAGCTGATGGAATTTTTTGTGACATTTGGATTCCCAGAAATGACCATATCGGATAATATTCCATTCCATTCCAAAGTGATGCTTTTACAATTGTATTAAATTTTATAACATGTTACCAATGGAATTAAAAAATTTAAAAAACACATTAACATTCAAAAAGAAAATAAAGCAAATTCTAGTTTCTATAAAGCCATATTGCTTGGATGACATAAATGAAGCCAATATCCGCAAACACTACAAAACATGTTAAGTACCACTTGTTTGTATTGTTGGTGTTTGTACTATTTTTATCTGTTTGTAGTATTTTTATTTGTTTGTTCATATTATGTACTTGACTTGTACCACACAATTTTTTAAATATGTAACCATGTATTCTGTAAGATTGGTATGAATAAATGAATTTGAAAACAGTGAAATATATAGAAATTTTGCTAATGAATATAGTTTAAAATCTACTTTCAGCAGTCCATACTTCCTCAAAAGTAATGGATTAGCCGAAAAAGCAGTGCTCCAAATTGACAAGTGCCTAAACTTTTTTGGGTTTTTTTTAAATTTGGCTCCAAATTTTCTCACTATATAGCTGTAATCTGTTATATAGTTTGTTAGTTTTCGACATTTTAATTTAAGAATGTGAGAAGCATTAAGAATTTGGTGTTTGATCTATATTTAATTCCATAGGGGTCCTCTGGTATATTATTTTTTATTTCAGTTTTTTTATTATGGATGAATTTGGTGACAAGTTGCTTATTTTACTAGTAGCAAAGTATACAATATTGTATGATTATTATTGCCAAATTAAGGACAACGTGAAAGGTAAATACTTTCCTTCTTGTTTCAAAGTCCTTAGTTTGAAATAGTTATTTGTTTTAGTAGGTAGAAAAGCACAAGATTTAATGCCGCGGCTGGTGTCTCCAGCCAAGGCATTTAATCTTCTTTTCTGCCATGTGAAACATATAATTTTTTCTCCAAATTCGCAAAATCCAAATAATTAAATTCACTCCATCATCTAGTCTTCACCTAATGTCATTGTCAATTTTTAATTCCAATTTGTTTCAAATTATTACTTGGAACGTTGCATAGCAGCAAACTTTTTCTGACTAGGCAGTAAAAAAGACACTTTTATGCCTGTCAAGTGTCATTAAAAAGCCACTTTTCATGTCATTTGGAGAAAAAGTATAACATTGGTCATGATTATTCCAACAAAGTTGATCAGGTAGCGATTTTTAGAGTAATCCATCGTTTCCTAATTCTGCTGAGCTTGCTAATCTTGATATAACAGCATAACCTAATTTTATTTGATATATGACTTCAATAGTTATTTATTCATCTTCGATTTCAATTTAGTTTAATAGTTCCTGGTGGTTCATTCTTTTTCAAGATACAAATGTCTAAAATATGGTATATCATTATATATATATTTTTAACATGATATTTGTCATAAATGACAGTTAATGGCGACTGCGCTACCACAGCGCTCACATCAATCAGTTGCATTAAGCAGGAAATTGATTATCGCTCTGGTAGCGCTACGTTGGGATGAACGCGACATATATTTGTTAAAGCTGGGAAATGCGAGCCTAAATAACCAAACTTTGTATGTCATTGTCAACTGTCAATCACATAATAAAAATCCTCTAAATCCATCAAATCTTTTTATGATTGACGTTACATTTGAAATTTGATCAAAGCAGGCCCAAATACTTCATACTTCTTATGTCATACATGTAACATCTTATATGAGCATCGAGATGAGCATAAACCCACTATAAAAAAATAATGTTTCCAAAAATTCACCCTGACAAAAAAAGTTATAAGAGAAAACAACAAAGAATATAAAAAATAGTCAAAAGACTAGAAAAATTTCAAGATAAATGAACAGAAAGAAGAGTAAAGTATGAAAAAATGAAATTTCTGTCAAGGTACAAATGAGTCAACAAAATTCAAAAGTAGCATAATTGAGAGGATAATATAACCTGAAGGTTTCCAGGACATTTTCAATAGTTGCTGAAACTTAACAACGAAGATATAACAAAAGAGGTACTCCAAGATATCAGAATGTAGATCTATATTACTTACGTTATTCATCGATAACTGGCAAGTGTTTGAAACTATCAAATTATGATGTTTGTTCTGGAAAACCAACAGATTTAAATTTTGTCAAGAATATTTTTAGCTCTAAGCAGTAACAATAGGTCAATAATATAGTAATAAATAAACCATATTATGCTAAATAACAACTACAATGTCATCGAAAACAATAGTTACAATGATAAATACTAGTTCGAAGTAGAACTAAGATGAATACTAGTTCATGGCAGAAATTCAATAAAAAAATTATGACATTGATCCCCATAAAATTTTACTGAATTGAATAGGTAATGTGTATATATTAACCGTATATTATAATTTTTTGTTGTGATATATTATAGAGTAGGTGACCATGTCCAAAAACTATTTGTGATGTCTGCTGTCCACTTCATGACACAACTATTGTAATATATAATTAAGGCCACTATGTATAAAGGGTGACTTGATAGATATGTGAATGTCACGTCTGTCACTTTTCCGGATCTTGACAAGTATTAAATAAAATACCATTTTTAGTGATTTAAACAGTTATTTATAGTAAAATTAATACCTATTTAGAGGTACCAGCCGTTTTAGTAACTTAACGTATGCGGCTTCTTGAACCATCTGACATTAACATGAAATCAAAATTTGAGGTAACTTCAAAAACGTGACATCTAATAAATTAGTTACGACGTTCATTTTTGTTGGTAATTTTTTGTTTCAACCGATTTATTAATAATAAATAAGGATGGTCTTATTCTAAATGGGTATAAAATTTACTATATATTTGAATATATTACAATGGCGACGAGGAAAAAGTATTTTGAATATTAGTTGAAAATGCAAGATCAACAGGGAGCTGCTGCTCCAGCAGTTTATCGGAGTACAATTGGGTCTATTGCAGAATATAAAATTGGTGATGATTGGAACACGTGGGAAGAAAGGTTGGATCAGTATTTTGAAGATGTCAAAAAGGTGCCGGTACTTTTAACCAAAGATTATATCTTTTAACTCTTATTGGCGAACAAGCATATAAAGTACTGAGGGATATATGTGACCCCTTTTTACCAAAGAATAAAAGTTATCAAGATATTTGTGATATTCTTAAAGGGCAGTTCTCATGGAGAGTATCAATATTTAAAGAAAGAATTGAAATGTTATAAATGAAACTAACTGTTTCTAATTAATTCCACTATTTAATGAAAAAATTATGAAAATTATGAAAGGATATTGATAATTATTTCGATATAATATATATGAAACTAACTGTTTCTAATTAATTCCACTATTTAATGAAAAAATTATGGAAGGATATTGATAATTTTCATAATTTTTTCATTAAATATTGGAATTAATTAGAAACAGTTTCATTTATAACATTAATATGAGTAGATTCCACAAAGTAAGGGTCCAAACAGTAAATTCAATTGAAAGAATTGAATTTTAAACAAGGTGAACATGAGTCAGTCCGACAATGGTATGTGCGTATAAAAAATAAAGCTAGTGACTGCAAGTTTTGTAATTTGCTAAATAACTTTCTGAAGGACAGATTTGTGTCGGGGTTACTTAAAGGCTCTGTGTTAGATCATGTTTGTGAAGAAGAGCATACACGAACATTTGAAGAATTGCTTGAAGTAGCATTAAAAAAAGAAGCTGCACTACGGCCTTCTTACCTTCCAATTCCAATCTCAGTAAATAGATTGCAAGCTAGTCCAAGTCAATTTAAAATCCAGAAATTAAGGTATACCGATGAAAATGGACAAGGAAATAGAAAGGTAAAGGAGGGTAGGCATTTCTCAGGAGGAGCAGTGACTGCAAAACTTTGTAGAAGTTGTGGAAAAGGTAATCATAATTATACTAGATGTCAGTATAAACAATACACTTGTAAAATATGTAAAGAAGTGGGCCATTTAGCTAAAGTTTGTCCAGTTAAAACAAATTTCATTGAGGTTTCTGAGGGTAGCGTAGAGGCTGAAAATATAGATTTTATCGACATGTTTTATGTTAATAGCAAAGATGATATTAATCCAGTTAAATTGAATGTTATTATCAATAATAAACAAATTTCAATGGAATTGGATTCTGGTGCTTTATCTGTGCTGTCTGAAGAATTGTTTGAAAAACATTTTTTTGATTGTATTTTAAAGCCTACCTCTGTCAGATTTAAATGTTATGACGGTAGTATTATAATTCCTAAAGGTGAAATATTTGTACAAATTGTTTTTTACAACTAAGTCAAAGAAAACTGTAAATTAATAATTGTCAAGAACGGTTCAACACCATTGTTTGGTCGAGATTTAATTAAACTTTTTGGGCTCAAACTCAATTTACAGAAAGAGGTCAGTGACATTCAGCTCAATATGATTACCGGTGAAGTCAAAGTTGATAAAGACTTGCATATTTTATTAGACAAGTACTGAGATTTGTTTAAAAGTGAATTGGGGTGTTATAAATTTGGAAACATTGGGCTAAAATTGGTTCCGGGGACAAAACCAATATTCTGTAAACCCCGTCCAATTCCATTCACTTTTAAGAAAACAATTAATTCTGAACTGGATGAGTTGGAAAGACAGGGTGTCATTTCATTGATTGAAAACTCTGATTGGGGTACTCCATTGGTGCCGGTGATTAAGGAAAATGATAAAATCCGACTGTGTGCAGATTATAAAACAACGGTTAATAAATTTTTAGAGGATAATAAACACCCTCTTCCTAAAATAGATGAGTTATTTGCCGCACTCCAAGGTGGAGAGCATTATACTAAACTTGATTCTTCAGTAGCATACAACCAATTGGTGCTGACAGAGGAAACCAAGAAGTCATTAGCAAGGCGGTATTTGTGGTGGGCTAGTTTAGGTAAGGACATTGAGAACTTTGTCAAAAATTGTGATGCTTGCATGTCATATTCAAAAACACCAAATAAGGTACCGCTCATAAAATTTCCGTAAAGTAAATATGCCTTTGATAGAGTACACATAGATTTTGTAGGGCCATTTAAAAATGAGGTTTATTTATTAATTGTAGATTATTTCTCTAAATGGCCAGAAGTTTATAAAATGAATAAAATGGACACACGTAAGAAGTCTCAATAGAGTCTAAAACAACGCAAAACACACAATTCGACGTTATACCATCCAAATACGCGGAATCTCACTTTACAACTCCCCCAAAGGGTCAATGGAACTCGGAATCACTCAAAATTTCCCAATTCTACTATAAAGATCACAAGATAACTTAATAATTGACATAATCACTCAAATTAACCTGAAAACTAGAACTAGCTTGCAATTCGACCATTTTCTATGCTCTACCTCTCAAATACAGACAAAAACACGTAAGAAATCTCGATAGAGTCTAAAGCAACGCAAAACACACAATTCGACGTTATACCATCCAAAGACGCGGAGTCTCACGTTACAACTCCCCCGAAGGGTCAATGGAACTCGGAATCACTCAAAACTTCTCAATTCTACTATTAAGATCACAAGATAACTTAATAATTGACAAACTCACTCAAATTAACCTGAAAACAAGAACCAGCTTGCAATTCGACCATTTTCCATTCTCTACCTCTCATATACAGACAAAAACACGTAAGAAGTCTCAATAGAGTCTAAAACAACGCAAAACACACAATTCGACGTTATTCCTTCCAAATACGCGGAATCTCACGTTACAACTCCCCCAAAGGGACAATGGAACTCGGAATCACTCAAAACTTCTCAATTCTACTATAAAGATCACAAGATAACTTAATAATTGACAAACTCACTCAAATTAACCTGAAAACAAGAACCAGCTTGCAATTCGACCATTTTCCATTCTCTACCTCTCATATACAGACAAAAACACGTAAGAAGTCTCAATAGAGTCTAAAACAACGCAAAACACACAATTCGACGTTATTCCTTCCAAATATGCGGAATCTCACGTTACAACTCCCCCAAAGGGTCAATGGAACTTTGAATCACTCAAAACTTCTCAATTCTACTATAAAGATCACAAGATATCTTAATAATTGACAAACTCACTCAAATATACCTGAAAACAAGAACCAGCTTGCCACCACTTTCCATTCTCTACTTCTCATAAACAGACAAAAACACGTAAGAAGTCTCAATAGAGTCTAAAACAACGCAAAACACACAATTCGACGTTATACCATCCAAATACGCGGAATCTCAAGTTACAACTCCCCCAAAGGGACAATGGAACTCGGAATCACTCAAAACTTCTCAATTCTACTATAAAGATCACAAGATAACTTAATAATTGACAAACTCACTCAAATATACCTGAAAACAAGAACTAGCTTGCAATTCGACCATTTTCCATGCTCTACCTCTCAAATACAGACAAAAACACGTAAGAAGTCTCAATAGAGTCTAAAACAACGCAAAACACACAATTCGACGTTATACCATCCAAATACGCGGAATCTCACGTTACAACTCCCCCAAAGGGTCAACGGAACTCGGAATCACTCAAAACTTCTCAATTCTACTATAAAGATCACAAGATAACTTAATAATTGACAAACTCACTCAAATATACCTGAAAACAAGAACTAGCTTGCAATTCGACCATTTTCCATTCTCTACCTCTCAAATACAGACAAAAACACGTAAGAAGTCTCAATAGAGTCTAAAACAACGCAAAACACACAATTCGACGTTATACCATCCAAATACGCGGAATCTCACGTTACAACTCCCCCAAAGGGTCAATGGAACTCGGAATCACTCAAAACTTCTCAATTCTACTATAAAGATCACAAGATAACTTAATAATTGACAAACTCACTCAAATATACCTGAAAACAAGAACCAGCTTGCAATTCGACCATTTTCCATTCTCTACCTCTCATATACAGACAAAAACACGTAAGAAGTCTCAATAGAGTCTAAAACAACGCAAAACACACAATTCGATGTTATTCCTTCCAAATACGCGGAATCTCACGTTACAACTCCCCCAAAGGGTCAATGGAACTTTGAATCACTCAAAACTTCTCAATTCTACTATAAAGATCACAAGATATCTTAATAATTGACAAACTCACTCAAATATACCTGAAAACAAGAACCAGCTTGCAATTCGACCACTTTCCATTCTCTACTTCTCATAAACAGACAAAAACACGTAAGAAGTCTCAATAGAGTCTAAAACAACGCAAAACACACAATTCGACGTTATACCATCCAAATACGCGGAATCTCAAGTTACAACTCCCCCAAAGGGACAATGGAACTCGGAATCACTCAAAACTTCTCAATTCTACTATGAAGATCACAAGATAACTTAATAATTGACAAACTCACTCAAATATACCTGAAAACAAGAACTAGCTTGCAATTCGACCATTTTCCATGCTCTACCTCTCAAATACAGACAAAAACACGTAAGAAGTCTCAATAGAGTCTAAAACAACGCAAAACACACAATTCGACATTATACCATCCAAATACGCGGAATCTCACGTTACAACTCCCCCAAAGGGTCAATGGAACTCGGAATCACTCAAAACTTCTCAATTCTACTATAAAGATCACAAGATAACTTAATAATTGACAAACTCACTCAAATATACCTGAAAACAAGAACTAGCTTGCAATTCGACCATTTTCCATTCTCTACCTCTCAAATACAGACAAAAACACGTAAGAAGTCTCAATAGAGTCTAAAACAACGCAAAACACACAATACGACGTTATACCATCCAAATACGCGAAATCTCACGTTACAACTCCCCCAAAGGGTCAATGGAACTCTGAATCACTCAAAACTTCTCAATTCTACTATAAAGATCACAAGATATCTTAATAATTGACAAACTCACTCAAATATACCTGAAAACAAGAACCAGCTTGCAATTAGACCATTTTCCATTATCTACTTCTCATATACAGACAAAAACACAAAAGAAGTCTCAATAGAGTCTAAAACAACGCAAAACACACAATTCGACGTTATACCATCCAAATACGCGGAATCTCAAGTTACAACTCCCCCAAAGGGTCAATGGAACTCGGAATCACTTAAAACTTCTCAATTCTATTATAAAGATCACAAGATAACTTAATAATTGACAAACTCACTCAAATATACCTGAAAACAAGAACTAGCTTGCAATTCGACCATTTTCCATTCTCAACCTCTCAAGTACAGACAAAAACACGTAAGAAGTCTCAATAGAGACTAAAACAACGCAAAACACACAATATGACGTTATACCATCCAAATACGCGGAATCACACGTTACAACTCCCCCAAAGGGTCAATGGAACTCGGAATCACTCAAAACTTCTCAATTCTACTATAAAGATCACGAGATATCACTCAAATATACCTGAAAACAAGAACCAGCTTGCAACTAGACCACTTTCCATTCTCTACTTCTCACAAGTACTTTGTAAAAATTAAGGGAATGTTTTGCTCGTTTTGGACTTCCCAATACTCTTGTTTCAGATAATGGTCCTCAACTGGTTAGTGTTGAATTTGAGGAATTTTGTGTCAAAAACGGTATTAATCATAATAGTTCAATACTATTAAACGCTTTACAAAATTAGAAAAATTAATTTCCAAAGAGCAGACCGTCCACTAAGAAGCAACAACTACTTCTCGGGCTATATGCCCCGACAGACATTGAATTACACTTCTAAAGTAAACGGGGTTGGTATATCTGTTAAGATAGAACCAACCATTCTGGTTTGCGATTAGAAGGAATAACATCACTTGTGGACCGGTTTCGGCGTTTTTGCGCCTCATCAGCACAAGGTAGATGCTATTCGTCCAGAAGGTCTGAGAGCAGACTTTGGAAACTCTTGTAAATAAATATTTGTTTTCATATAGGAATACTTCACATTATTTAACAGGAGAAGCTCCTTCCAAATTAATGTTTTCGCGTAAAATTAGAACACAACTTGATTTTTTAACTCTACCAGTTTCAGAGAAAAATATTCAAAGACAAATTGAGTATCATCATGGTAATAGAAATGTAGAGTTTTCGTTAGGGGAACTATTTATGTCAGAGACTACAGAAATAAACCCGGATGGACGAAGGCAGTAGATTAAGGTGGTTGAGACATTCAAATCAAATCATTAAATTGGGTCGATTTTACGAGGGGCTAGATACATCGGAAACAGATTTAAGTGTTAACCGAGAAATACATTACAATCCAAAAGTATGTATACCCAAAGATAGTAGTGATGAGCAGCATGTCACTTCCTCTGACTGTACAGAATTAAACGATCAACAGGTACCATGTGTTGTGTCCTAAAATTCTGTGAATTCGGAGAGTGGGTCCAGGAGGGTTTCTCAAAGTGAACATGTGTCGACAGTACGAAAAACAGAGAATGTTTTATTATATCCTGATAATAACTGTAGTGCTGATAAAGATGATATTAGTGAGTTTGAGTCGAAAGATATTGGTAGTCCGAACATGAAGAGCAGATCTTGCCGTAATGTTAAACCTCCAAATCATTCAAATTTGTAAAGGTTGCCTAAAGCCTGGGGGGTGAGAAGTGTGATGTCTGCTGTCCACTTCATGACACAACTATTGTAATATATAATCAAGGCCACTATGTATAAAGGTTGACTTGATAGATATGTGAATGTCAAGTCTGTCACTTTTCCGGATCTTGACAAGTATTAAATAGAATACCATTTTTAGCGATTTAATCCGTTATTTATATTTGAATATATTACACTATTCTTAAATATTATATACATTTTGAACCACAATTAAATTTGAAATCAGTTCCTTGTATTGCTTTGTCATATAACCACAACTCCTTACAACTGTTTTAATGTATTCATGTTCTGAAGTAAATTAGAATGACATACCTATTTCTGTAAATTTTAATTATATTTCTAATTTGACTTATTTGGTATAGGTACATGTACATAAATATAATCGGCCATTACATTCCACTGTACAAAGTCTTAAGATTAGTGGTTGAACTAGTTGAAAATGATGTCATATATTATATTACTCATTCAGGAACTTACATAAATTATTAAGAGTACTAAAATTAACTAATCATTATAAATTTGTATTCAAGAGTAACAATTGTTATCAATATCAGTAACAATAACATTCCTTTGTCTTAATAATTAATAAATAATATAAGTACCTAGTACTTCAGTTTATTTTTGTGTAATTAAATCAATTTACCAAATCTAATTCCAATTAATCACAATATTATATATTATACTTTTCAGTCACATGTTCGAGTTCACTAAATTTATGTTGAATTATTTTAAGTGGTTTATAATTTTAATGTTCCCTCCAAAATTCTCAGCAGATATATTTTATTATTTAAGAAGATACACTCTTATGTTGGAATATACTTGGTGAAAACAATCATTCAAGATACTACAAAATATCAACTTAAACACTTATTTATTCGTACAAACAAGCCTTTTAAAAATTGAAAATGCATTATTTTGAAATGCGTAGATACTTACAAGCATGCTTTATCCCTATTTATGAAGCTATCATTAACAACTCTATAATAATCATGTTATACGCGTATGTGGTCTTTGTAATTCGAACTAGAATTTCGATTTCTAGCAATGAAACCTACTAAGGGCTCATTTAAGATTAAGATCCTTATTTATCATATGGTTTCAGTTTACATCATTATCGTTCATTAAATGCAAAGTTCAATTAAATTAAAGAATATTTTATAGATAAGTATATTATTATCACTTACTTGTTTTAAATATGCTTGAAAAAACAACTGTGGGCCACTGATTCAATGTTATAAATAAAGGGAAACAAAAAACCGTAACTTTACATGAGAAATGTGCTTCAATACTTGAGTTGCCATATTATTAAACAACAGTTTCAAAGAGTCATGCGCCAACGTCTCCAATCTGCTAAATCGACAAAATTAGAAATCAACTGAATATAAACTGAATATAAGAAATGATTTACTAGAATTCAGCAGAAAAATGTAAAACCAGCTAAACAATTGATCGCTAAGATCATGAACATATCTATAAACGAACTGGGCTGACTTAATAAACTATTTCAAATAAGACAGAAAAATCCGAACATCCAGAAAAAAATAGTATTCTTCTTTATTTATTAATTTCTGCTAACCCTTCAAAGGTGGCAAATGGATTGCAGAAACCTGTTCATTCACACTTACAGCTTTACATCATAGATGGCCAATCGAAGTGTGGATAGAAATCTGTTATGTTCTTTATTTCGTAATTCTACTGTACAACAGATGTCAGAATATGGTGAGAAAATTGATTTTTGACTAAAAATGGCAGTCATATATTTCATTTTTTAAAAGTAGAAGGAATATTTTTTTGGTTACGTATTTATAATGTAGTAGGTATACCCAATACTAGGTATCTTTATACAATGCTAATACCATCAATTTTTAAAAATTAAATGATACAAATATGTAAATTAATTTGTTAGTGTAATTCGCAAAAGCACAGCAAAAACTAAAATATCGTTTGGTTATTGATAATGTAAAAAATACAAACATACGAGGGACGGTCATGTTGAGATATTTAGGTTGTTAGTAAACTAGTCATTCTTGTAAAATGGAAGATAAGAAAAATAAGAAGAATAACCTTACTTTTTTAAGTTTCCATGAACTCACGAGGTAGAGTAGTATTTTCTTTGTATTACTTACGTTTATTTTTATCATTATTAAAACATTCAAGTTATCAAAGTATGTTTTTTCATAACCCAAAATAACAGGTTATGGGCCTAGAATTACGCGAGAAACTGAGTGTGAATAAAATAGTTTAAAATATGAATACCCCGGTAATTTTCCCACAGTTAACCTCAGGAAACTTCAATAATTGGAAGTTTCGGGTCAGAGTATTTCTAGAAGAAAAGCAAAAAGCAAGTATCTGTTGCATTGGAGACATCAGTAGAAGACTTCAATACTGAAAAGGAGAAAACGGAATTCAAGGTAAATGATGCAAAAGCAAAATCGATTATTGTTCAACATGCATATTAAACAAGCATCTTGACATTGTTAAGGATTCAAAAACTGCCAAGCACATGATGAGGGCACTAGAAGATGTTTTCGAGAGAAAGAGTGTTTTTTTGAAGCTAACATTGAAGAAAAAGTTATGAACCCTTAAATGCCCAACAGATAAATTAGAAGATCACTTTCAGAAATTTGATAGCTTAATTAGAGAACTGGAAAGTATAGGGAACAAATACGAAGAATCAGATAGAGTGTGCCACTTTCTTTTAAGTCTCAGTGAAGAGTACGATCCAGTAATTACAGCCTCTTAACACAGATATAACTATGGATTTTGTTGAAGCAAGACTGCTCGCGGTGAAGAACTAAAGTTGAAAACAAAATATATAGAAGCAGCGCCGGGACAGATAATGAGGTAGCATTCAAAGGGCACACACAAATCAGTATGTATGTTATAAATGTGGCAAGCCAGGTCACAAAATAGCAGAATGCTTAAAGGCAGAAGGGGAAATAGAAGGACATCTAGAGGAGTGCACGGAAAAACAAGTCAACAGGCAACTCAAGCAGCAGAAGATGATTCAGTTGCATTCATAGCATTAAATTGTGCGAATCTGTCGCCGAAGGAAAGCTGGTTTATTTTGGATTCGGTTGCCACAGAACACCTAGTCACAAGTGAGCTGGAGAAATTTATGACAAATATTACAGATTTGGAAGCAGGAGTGAAGATTGCACTGCGACAGAACTGGACAATAAAGAAGCTAGACATTCCTACAGCTTTCTTGAATAGAAAGTGAGATATTCATTTATCCACCTGAAGGCTTAAAGACAACGTCTGCAGTACTTAAACTGAATCGTGCGTTATATGGATTAAAAGCATCGCCGAAAGTATGGAATGAAACTTTCAACAACTTTGCCCAAAAGAATAACTCCTGAAGATCAAGATATGATTCTTGTCTCTATTGCGGAAAATCTGCTTATATGATAATTTATGTTGATGACATCCTATTAATAGGAAGTAAAAAAGATACCGAAAAGGTGAGTTTGATATTGAAATAAGAATTTGAAGCATAAGAATTAGTAACTTCTTGGGAATGTCTATTACTAAGAGTAAAGGTCAATTGACAATAACTCAAGAAACATTTATAGATAGGCTTTTAGAAAATTTTAACATGGAAAAATCAAATCCAAAGAATACACCAATGGAAAAAGGTTTCCAATACAATCCAGAGAGTGACGTTATTGAAATCCCATATAGGCAATTGATTGGGTGATTAATGTAATTATCCATAATGACAAGACCGGATATAACATTCGCAGTTTCTTATTTGAGCAGATTGTTGGACAAACCAACGCAAGAAACATGGAATGCAGGCAAAAGAATACTTCGATACCGATACCTAAAAGGTTCAAAAAACCTAGGATTAACCTATAATTTGTACAAACACAAATGCAACATACTAAGTGCATATTCTGACTCAGATTGGGCATTCGATAAAATGGACAGGAAAAGTATTAGCGGCTGCATTATTTTACATGGTATTAATCCTATCTTTTGGTTTTCTAAGTAAGCAAGCATGTGTCGCTCTATCTACGACAGGAGCGGCATATGTAGCTGCAGGCTTTTGCGCTCAAGATTGAATCAATCTTGAGGGAATTATGGGTGATTTGAAATTAAATGTAAATGTTAAACTTTATTGTGATAACAAAGGTTCAATACTAATGTCAAAAAGCTATGAGAATTCAAAAAGAACAAAACAGATATAAAAGCACATTATTTGAAAGATAGGTAGGCCAAAAGGAAATATCTATTGAATATGTTCCATCCAATGAAAACCTTGCTGACATTTTGACAAAGTCGTTAGGCAAGGAAACATTCTTAAAGCATAGACATAACATATTATTATTATAATTTTTATTTGTTATTAATTCTGAGTGTAATATGTTATTGACAAATTGTAAACAAACATATATAAAGACTGATTCATAACTTGCGATTGCGATGTATGCGATTTTCATGTAACTCTTCAAATCAAGGAGGAGTGTTGAGATATTTAGGTTGTTAGTAAGTAATCACTTTTGTAAAATAGAATATAAGAAAAAGAAGTTTCTATGAACTCACGTGGTAGAGTTTTTGTATAATTTACGTTTATTTTATCATTATTAAAACACTCAAGTTAACAAAGTATGTTCTTTCATAACCCAAAATAACAGGTCAAAGTGTTTGCTTGAAAAAAAAAACATTGTGTGAATGTTCTGTTTGAAAACCAAAGCTGCTTCATGAATATATACCTAATTTTTTGATAACAATGCCAAATAGAATTAGCTGAAAGATGAAGATGAAATCCATATCTATGTAGAAAACTCAAGGCCTGCTTAGTTATGCAATACATACAACACGTAACACTTGGCACTGGATGATATCTCAAAAGACAAAATCATTAGAAGATAAAAAAGATAGCCATGGTAACATTTGTAGACATTGAGGGTGCCTTCAACAATGCATCTAAGACGTCAATCAGTGAAGCTCTAGAAAGAAAAGGTTGTTAATATACGATTGGTATAGACACAACTATATAAAGGTTTTGTCAAGAATACAAGGAAACCTCAGCACACATACTGTGCTACTGTTTAGGCTTGACTAAATTAATTTTTTCGTCTTCGACACTGGAAAGAGCAACGACATATGAATATCTGGGAACTCTATTGACAATAGATGGGAAGATAGAAGCAGAAATAACAAATAGGGAGAATCAATCAACGAGACTGTACTACACACTAAATAAGACAATACTGGGACATAGAGATATTGATATGGAAGTGAAAATGAAGATCCACAATACAATAACGATACCAATATGCAAGTGAAAATTAGACACTAAGAAAGAAGGATGAAGCAAAGATGAACACCATTTTGATAAAGCACCTAAAAGAAGAATAGCAGGGAAAACAAAGTGGGGCAAATATAGAAATTAAGAGATAAGACAAATAACAAAACAAGAATCGATAATAAGAAAAATAAAGAGAAAACAATTAAATTGAAATGGACATATTGTCAGAATGAAAACAGATAGAAGTACTATTCACAGAAGAAGGGGTAGACCGAGAAGAAAGTGGATAGACCAAATAAAGGAGATACGGAATAAGAAGGAAAAACTTTCTAGATGAAATGAAAGTGGAAGCATTGGGTACAAGAGGAACCGGAATCCTCGCCCGACACCTGAAAAGGTTGAAGGAGAAGAGGAGAAGTTTTCGACTTTCACCGATAGCGGAGGGAAAACCACAACCCTCTCCATATATGGATGTCCTGAAATCTGACCTATGTAGTCAGGAATAGGGACGGGACTAGACAAGGAATCTTAAATAACTATAGCAATGGCTCTAAAACTTCGAATGTTCTCAAAGGAAGCTATGAGTATAATTGAATGCTGGATGGGAATCGAGTTAAATGTATGTGCAGTTGAAATAGTTTCCAAGAAAATTGTACACAACTTTACTGTAAACGTCAGATTTTACGAGGTATTCAGTTCAACAACCGTTCAGGTTGTATATGCGTATCTTAGTTATGAGTCGTACGTCATACACTTTCGAATTATCTTGCATTATTTTAGATTACGTTTGAATGTGTCTCTCAATTAATGATGATATTCGACTCGTAAGCTAACAATTATTTCATTGTTTGAAATAAAAAGTAGAGTAGGCGAATGATAAAAAATATACTTATTATTTATTTTCACTGATAGCCTGCACATCTTTTATAAACAAATATATACATTATACGTATATATATGCAAATATTTGCTGATTAAAAGGATTCAAATTATAATTTCCTTCTATTTTGGAATTTCTACATTTTTATATTTTTAATACAAAAAAAGAGACAGGGTGCTTGTTTAATAAAGCTTTTTAACAAAACTGGAGCATATATAGGAATTACGACACACGTTGTATGTATATATATTGGGGAGAAATTCACTGAGACTTAAAAGATCTATTGTGCCCAGTTCCCGAGGAAGTAGCTCATTTAGTCCTATTTCCCGGAGGAATTTTAGGATATCTGCAGGCTTTAACCTGGGTAAATGTCCCTCTTCTATTCAGTAATCTCCTAGGTGTTGTGCCCTAGGATTCTGAATTACTGTGCAATTCGCAAGTATGTGGATGGAGGTTTCTTCTTCCATGCCACAGTGATAATGGTGATAATTGGTCTCACTATACCAGTGTATATCCAGCTCAGTATTTTTGGACTACAACCCCAATTTCTCACTGCCAGATTCCTGCACACCATTAGAGCCATTTTTGCTTTGTATATAATCTCCTTTACGTGTTTGTTCCACAGGAGTTTACTGTGTAGAGTCATACCTATATACTTGACTTCTTGTCTCCCTTCAACCTCGCTCCCATCAAGTTCAATGGTTTTGAGGTTGAAGTTCCTTTTCTTAGTGAAGGTTAAGATGGTTTTGGTGGGGTTGATGTTAATTCTATTTGTATAGTTCAGACCCTTTTGTACGATGTCACAAAGGGTATTTTCGAATTTTCCCCTGGCTGTTATGACAATATCATCGGCATATCCTTGGCAGGATATTCCGAGGTCAGTCAAACCACACAGGAGTTCGTCAACCGTCATGTTCCACATTAATGGGATGGGGATGCTACTCCTCCCTGTGGACATCCTCTGGTTGTACAGATAGAGACAATGTCTTTGATCGTCCTCGTCTCTTCTACTCTAGTGGATAGCAGTTCCGACATCAATTTGGATGTTGTACTGTCTACAACTTTTCTGTTTAATGCTCATGAGAAGTATTGTCAAAAGCTCCTTCTATATCCAAAAATGCGCATACTACGGTTTCTTGGTTGTCTAGAGCACCTCGGAAATCCTCCGTTTTGAGCACAAACGATGTTAGACTAATTGGTCTTAAGGATTTGGGGTTTGTTGTGTCCATTTTTCCAGCTTTTGGAATGAAGGTTACTATTGCCCTTCTCCATGCTTCTGGTATATAACCCAGTTCTAAGCTGCTTCGACTAATTCTAACCAAATGTTGTAGAATTTCGTCTTGACCTTGCTGGAGCAATGCTGGGAAAATCCCATCGGCTCATCGGACTGTTATGATCTTCGAGAGGATTATCTCCCCTATTTGGGCTACTCCCATTTTCGGTATATTCACCGACTGGCTTCCTGAAAGCCATAATTTTGGTAGTTATGAAGATAATTAATAAGTTTAAACCTGGCACAGTGTAAATATTAACTTTTAACCATTTTTGAATAAAATTAATATTCGTACCGCCTCTGTGTCTGTATGTAGTGACCTATAATGTTGATTTATTTTCTAACGTAGATATGTTCAGTGTTGTTTCTATGTTACTGTGGGTGGTATTCATGAAATGATTATTTGTTGGCATTTGAAAAGGGACAGGGGTACCCGGAAACGATGGGATTCCACAATAATAGCTTCATTGATTTCTAAGAGATGCATGCATTTGATTATTTCAATGTAGGTAATATTTTGTAGAAGGTAATTTTCAGTTTAAACATGACGGCCTAACATAAAACGATAATAAATATGATTTGATTTAAAATATTACATTCTTCAAAAAACAGTTTAACATCGACTGTCTTGTGAAACTAGTTTATACATTTACAATCTATATTTTTAATAAACCAATTTCATAAGAATTGCGGTGGTATTATTTATTAATGTTATGTATCATACAGAGTTCAATATACGTTACATAAAATTATTTAATAATTTTTATCCACAATCACATTATAATTGGAGTTTTATCCACTTTTTCCACTAGTGGGATAATGAAAAATACAATCTTAAATAGCAACCATTCAACTCCTCCCAAAATTTTAAAAATTAATTTCCAGTTATTTATGTTCATTTAAAAACCAGCAGGAGTGATTTGAATTTAATTTGGCAATTCTGTAGATCTCTGATTGGTCAGATTGCACCCAGTTTCAAACAGCACTTTTTAGCATTGACATCTCGTGATAATTGACTGTTCTGACCTGACATATATAATATATTTGTTTTTATCGTCGCCTTCGTTCCCTTGTTATTTCATCAATTTTACTAAGTTCTCCACTCTATTTCGTTAAAACAGTTCTTTTCAGAACTCCTGTTTGTTGAATTTCTGCGATTGTTTACATCTCATCTCAACCCGACATCTTAAGAATCATTTTCAGTGCAAAAGGGCTATCTATGATGGGCTAGTTTCCGCGACAAGTCAATCAAGGCATATTTCATAGATTTTGAACACGACTATTTCGGAACATGCTCTTCAGTAACAAATCTAGTAACTTCTAGTGGTGTGGGTAAGGCTTCTGAGATTACTCCTCCTGGTTTTTAAATGAACAGCTGAGTACGATAATTACGCACTTTTCTAACTTTTTCAACCAAAGCGTCTTTTAATTCAGAACTTTTTACACTTTTTTAAACTGATTTCTGTACGATAATTCGGTCCAAGTCAAAATGGTTTTAAACTTTTTACACTCGATTAAAATCAAGTTAACCCAGAGACCCTGTCATAAGTGACATTTGATATGTATATATAACCTCATTTTTAAATTAAAATTTGATTTTTGTGTCCATATATTAGGTTTTTGTTTAATAAAAAATGGCATGCAACGATAATGGAATATTTCAATTAGAATTAGAAGCTGATTACAGCTAAATATTCCACCAAATAGTAAATCCTTGATATAATAGCACTGAGGAACACAACAGTATTGATTCGAGTGCCTACTTAATCTACTAACTTTTGCAACGTACAACTTCAAAACAAAGCCAAAGGCAACGTCTAAACTACAATCAATCAATGGAAATCTTATGTAAAAGATAATTGAGGTTATACAACAATATACAAAGAAGTAGTTCAGATATCGCCGCTACGTTGCTAAAATCTTAATTTGAATCCCCAATACAAACAAAATACGATTGTCAATTCTTAAACGTTTATTGAGGTTATGTATTTAATACTATATTTAATATAATTTGCACTACTGAAGTGTCCCATAATTATTATTTCAAACTTTGTAAACTGACACCACGTGATCAAAAAAACTTAACTATTTGCACTTTAACCGGTGTGAATTATCGTACTCGTCTAATATAAGGGAAGTAAGTAACAGAAGGTTCGAGAGTAGTAATAGTATATTATTCAACAAGCATATAATGATGGCTATTATTCACGAAGGTGCGTTTATGTCGCGAGTCGCAGGCGAGTGACATAAACACCTAAGTGAATATTAGCCATTATATGCGAGTAGAAATCGATATTTTGTCCACCACTATTAGTTACCTGTTTATAAATGAATTATTTTTTTCTCTTCCCTCCAATATAGAAAGGGATTGTAGGCTTTCATATCCACTTTTTTTGGCAATAAATTTAAGGACACTATTTATTCTGCTTCTCTAATTTTTCGCGGAGTAACATTCATTTCAGTGTCTGATTCGCTTTCCATATTATATTTTTTAGTAATTTCAATTCAAATTCAGTTTAATAAATTAAAACTCTTGCAATCAGCTATAAATTATTCAAAACGTCAGTTTCTTAGTTTTGACGTTGACATCTATACGCTCCATATTATATACAACAGCTTGAGAAATTATTATAAATGTCTCCGTAGCATGATTGTTTAGGTGTCTGAATTCGTGAAATGAAGAATTGTACGCTGAAGGTTCGAATGCGGGTGACGACGAAAATTTTTGAATATTATATTGTAACATTTTGTCTATAAATAACCCTCAATATAGGTACTATTTACCGTGTCACGTGACCTGTTCATTATCCACACCTATTATTGACTGGTGAATAATGTACGACATTATACTTGAAGAAGCACACGTAAAATGTAAACATTATCAAGTAGTCGTGGACAAATATACTTACATCCCGTGAAGTATATAAGATGTTTTTCTCCTTTCCGCAGAATTTATTCTTAGATTTTTATTAATTTAATTCGATACTTTTCGCATGGAATTATGGACAGCTTTGTCCGGTTTCTATGAGTCATAAGCATTGTTATTTTATCAACAACGTCAAGCTGACATTTTATTATCAAAAATTGGGAGAACTTGAAATGATTTGTAAAATAGCCCAATGGATATAGGAGAATTAGCAGATTCGCTTCTGTCGCTGCTTCCAGAAAAATCAAGGAAGAGGTATGAAGCAACGTATGAATACTTAAAGAAATGGTACCAAACAAAGACTGCTACTGCAGTTTCAGAAACCGTACTTTTGGCGTACTTTCACGAAAAATCTACTGTATTAAAATCTCCATCAAGCTTATGGCATGAATATTCCATGCTGAAGTCCACTCTTTTCATAGAGGAAAACATATAGATTTGATATTTCCAAGTATCCTAAACTTTGAGCATTTTTGAAAAGAAGAAATGACGGATATAAACCCAAAATATCTAATGTGTATGCCAGGGAAGATGTAAATTAATTCCTGTTTAAAGCCCCCGATGACATTTATTTAATGATGAAGGTTGTAATGATAATGGGAATTGCTGGAGCGTGCCGTTCTAGTGAACTCTGTGCAATGAAAATGGACAATGTTGAATTAAGGCATGAAGTCATAATTGTTACTATTCTTGACTCCAAAAATGGAATGGCACGTAAATGTACAGTGACTAATGCCCACTTGCACCATTACGTTTAATGACAGTTTAACGTTAAACTGAGATTATACCCTTGCAACGTGTGTTAACTGCACTTTAATTATGTTTTAGCTCTAGTCCAATTAAACTGTCAATTTTCGCGAGTTAGGAGTCGGTTTGTACAAAATAACCTCCAATTCCAAATGAAGATGCGGCAGCATTAAATTCTTCTTCAATTTTCAACCAAGTCCAAATTTTTCATTTGTAGAGGTCTGATTAGTTATCTTGTTTTCGACAATGTGTTTGAATTTTTCTACTATACTGCTGAGCAACAACTTTTCATCGGCAGTAAAATTGGGTCCCCGAGTCTTTTTTGATGTCATTGCTACGTCGATTTATAAATAATATTTAATTATTATTTAAAGTTTTTGATTAATTTTGTTAAATAATCATCGTTTTCTTCTTAATACACCAAAAATATACATACAACTTTTTATTTAATTAAACAGACTTTTACAGAAAAAGATTTCAATGACTTGTGACTGACAAGACGATTTTTCTTGTTACTTGAAAATCAATATAAATCATAAAATAAAAACATAAAATTAAGATAGCTTAGAAAAACAAAACTATTTTAACAATTTTCCTACGACTTATTGAACTTTACAATACAAATACAAACGTCAACAATGTCAAACTAATCAACGTATGACAGCAGTCAACTGAATTATCGAGGTTGCCAGATCAATTTCAAATGTAATCTAAGGTTAGTTAACTTTACGAATCTCCGACATTGAGCAAACCATACAATTTGTAACCATAGTTAACAAACCGCCGTTTAAGAGAGTAACGGTGCAGGTGGCTGTAAAAGTGACAATGAGAAGGTTTGTTATTTCAAAATAGTTTGAAATAACATTGCGTTATAATATCCCAAATGACGAATTTTAATCCTCTCTTCTTCATGCGATATCAAAATGGAAAGTGCTTAAATTAGCCTGTCGGAAAAAAACTCGATTTCTTAAATTTCAAGTAAAATTGCTAAATTTCTGAACTTTGAGAACTTTAAGGAGTATACTGGACACTTAGAAGAACGTCGGCCACTTTATTAGCGAATACTGGAGTTGATGTCTTAGCTTTAAAGCGACATGGCGGATGGAAATCTGCAATTTTTGCGGAAAGTTATGTAGCGGAGAGCGTCAACAATAAAAAGGAAGTTGTAAATAAAATTTTATACAATATAATGAAGCCAGAAGTCTCCTGCAATACTTCAAGAGTGACAGAAAACTTGGTTAGAGATGGAGGAATTATGGAGTCAGAACATTTCATACAAATTAAGAAGAAACGAGAAAACATTTATCCAAATTTTGTAAATAATGTTCATAATTGTACTACATATTAATACTCATATAAATAAATAAGATACACGTTTTATATGGCATATATTATGACCACTCAAGTCGACTTACAGCCCGTCGTCAAGGTCAATAGATACCTTTTTGGTAATTTTTACTTACGTCCTTCAAAACAGAGTCAAAATTCGTTGTTTACAATATAGGAAGGAGAAATAGTTATTTGTATATTTAGAGCGTAAAGTAACAGATTGCGCAAATACGCCGAAACCGGTCTACAAGTGAGTTCTAATTACAAACCAGAATGGTTGGTTCTATCTTGCAGATATACCAACCCCGTTTACTTTAGGAGTGTAATTCAATGTCTGTCGGGGTATATAGCCCGAGAAGAAGTTGTTGCTTCTTAGTGAAAAATGCTTTTCAAAATTTTGTAAAAAGCGTTATAATAGTATTAAACTATTAACTTTGACTTGCATTTTTAATAATTAAAACAGTTTTTTATATCATCTTAGGTTATAATAGAAGTGGATTATGATTTAAGATAGTGCTCTGACGTTTTAGTTGTCATATTATTTATTAATGTTAAAAATCAAGTTGACATTATCATATTGTAATAAGCGAGCGAAAAAGATTCCTTTTTTTGTTAACATTGGGATTTTCTGCTCAGTGGAATTGATTTAGCCGGAACTGGTTTTACTATTTTATTAATTGAAAAATGATTACAAACGACAAACAACTTCCAATGTGACAATCTGACAATAATGATAAGTACATACTACTCAACTTATATCTAAAAAAAAACTAGAAATCAATGGATACATTATTCACCATTGCAATCAATGGAAGGCGCTCTACGCACTTTTCTCAACATGCTCTAGAGCGTAAAGTAAAAATCCTCGGCATTTGTCAACTTTACGGTTTCATTTGAATATAGTAATTAGTCATTTTACGCGCGACTCTAGGAAAACAGATAATATAAAAATTTACTACGCCTTTGGAATTTTTATGATGTTAACAGTAAGAAACAGTAACATCAAATGAGCTCTCGGTGTCGATGGGCGGGGTTTGTCAAAGCGCATCTTATGGCCGAGTGCCAACCTAGGATGGTATAGTTATAATAGTAGTAGTGTTAATAATACATTGTACATTGGATTAAATTTTGTGGTAAAGTTGAACATTTTTTAGGAAATGTAGGACATTATTTGCTTCGTTGAGGCTACTCAGCAATTATTGTAAATTGGAATTAAAGTGTCTAGGTATTGGTGACATTCAGTGAGAATGTGTTTGATTGTGATGTAGCATTGAGAATTTAAACAATATGAGACTCAATTCTTGAACTTATACGGATGTCAGTAGAATAAGAATTAAATTCGAACGAAAGATTCGAATACGAACATCAATCTTAATTCTTGGATGGTATGCGGAAAAATTTCCGTATACGCATATATATTCCGTATACGTTTTATTCAAATAAACAGTTTGAGAACTTCTCTTTTCTTTTTTTTCTATCTTCTTTTTTTTGTAATATCCCGGCGGAAAATTTTCTGAGCATATTTTCTACTTTTTTGTATGTGTGCCGAAGCAAATGTAAAATGTGTCAAAAAGTATAGTATATATGCCTACTAAAACTCAAAACTATACAAAAGAAAGCGAGTAAAAATAATAAAAATAAACAAACATTATGTAAAAGTGTGGTTGGAGGTTATAGAAAATCTCAATTCGTATACGGAAAATCAAATTCGCCTAGCTTGATCCATTCGAGACCCATTCGAGACCCATTCAAGAATACAAATACTCGATTCAATTCGAATTTTTTCCGAATACCGCCAAATCCGTATACGGGTTTATTTCAAGAATTGGGTAACCGTGGGTATGTTTGGTGTGTCCAATTCGTAGTCTTCTTATCACTGCTTAATTTGTCCTCGAAAGTTCTGAAGGATCGGTAAGGTATGGGTGATTTATTGAAGGTGTAGACATGAATTGATGGAATCCCAGTGATGTGCTTTCCAAATATGTTAATAATTTCCAATTTCTAATACTTAACTCGATCTTGAGGATAAAATAAAAGAAAGTTGTTACCAAAAAAACTGTCAAAATTAAATTCAATACCATCAAGTTATAATAAAATTCCTTGAAATTCAAAATAAAAGAGCAAACATATTATTTAGGACACCCTATTTGCCTTTTCAATTTATCAAAAGTAAATAAAATTTTTCCGTCCAATTAAAATGTATAAAAGCCAGTGATGTCAATATTTGCATTCAATGTATTACCATTCAAAAAATAAAGATAATGTTTATGCTTACTATTTACTTCTCATATCTCGATTAGTTTTTTTTTCAATGATCACATTATGCGTCGAATAAATTTAAAAAAATATATTTCTATGAATTAACTTTCTTATTTCGATAAATATCTTTTTTTTTATCTACTTCATGGACGTGGAGAAAACAAAAATTTTAATAGGTACTTTTTTTAGCGTTTTTAGCATTGGAACTAATTTGAAACTCAGCACACTTATCTGGGATGGATGATAATTTTCACCCAATATCCTAATAATAATATAAAGAACTTTTTTCAAATTATGGTACTAATCTAGTAGGTAAAAAAAGTACCTGTAATTGATAAATAAAAATGTATAATTGATGCAAATTTATTCTATCATATTCAGAGTAACCAAATAATATATTGCGCCAGAGCTGTCCAGCATGAGGCCAGCGGACTTTTAAATGTATAAATTACCTTCAAATACCAATCATGCACAATTCTCACATTAATGATAAAATACAAATAAAACAACGTGTGACGCCATTGGCGGATTGAAGGCAGCAGCTAAGTTACTGGAAATCGAACTGATCTTGCTCGATCACCCTCGGCATATACCCCGAAAAGTAGTTGTTTTTTATCGTAAAGTGGTAACTATTTTGTAAAATTACTTTTTGAAGGAGCAGAACCTCACATGAAGTTAGACTCGGCGATCCCGGTTAGATGATATGTTGTTCAATTTAGTAAACTCTTTACTTACCCAAGAAAATAACGAGGGAACATTAAGTTTTTAATGACTGTTGGGAATCAGACTATTTTATTACAAACAACAATAATAAACTTCACTGCATTATTCTTTTTGTTAATTATTTTGGGAAATTAAACCACAATATTTTTTATATTGTTTATATGCAAGTACTATCGGTTTCCAATTATTATAATATGAAAGGACATCACACTACGTTACACGGCAGAACGTTTCGGCAATATACAGGGGAGTCAAGAATAACGATAATTACATAAGTAGGTATTATAAGAAAAAACTAAAACAACAAACATTTTTTTAAAAATTTAACACCGATAAAACAAGTGCATTATTATCACTTCTCCTTTTTGGTTGTGCCCTCATTTTTTTCTTGAGTCAAGTGGTTTTTCAAAAATCCATGAAACCGCAAAATTATGGATTTTTCAACATCGGTTTTTGCGAAAAATATCACGAGGAACATTTTTGTAGATAATGACCTGATCTTCATTTTTCCCCTATATAAAATGCCATATTTTAGGAGATATTGGCGGGAAACCAATATTTGGAACTTTGGGGCCGGGAATAGCCCCCAAAATGGCGATTAGGTGTGTGAAATTTCTGGATGTTCAATTACTAGTCAAACCCTACCCTTCACGGGAAATTCATGGACCGGTAGATATAATCACTTCTGGGACCCTTTATTTACTGGACTACACTGCGAATAAACCTTTTAGTGATGGAGTAATGATTAAAAATTGTACAATAAAAATGGCAAAATAATTCAATGAAACAAAATTTGCCGAAAAATTCGAAACAGTCAGAGTCGCATCAAACAATTGCAGGAGGGGTGGACCATATTAATCAATATGACGAAACCAAAAAACTGCTTGTCACGGCTAAAATGTAAATATTCCTCGCTTAGCCTGGAAGCTTCAGATGATTTATCTTATCCCTCTCTATGGTACAAGCAAGGGACGGATATTTTTGGAGCTGTCAATAGGGTGGTGTTAGACTAAGGGGGATTCGATAAATTTTCCAATATTGTTACTGATGGAGCTAGACCAGAGCTATGATAGGAACTGAAATTGGATTTGCAGGTCGCTTGAAACAAAACCACATCAACTGCCCTGTGATTGACTGTATTGTTCAACAAGAGGCTCTATGTCGAGAAAGTTGTTGTTATAATAAATTTTATTAGGGGGCAATCGTGTTTTGACTGACAGTCACATGGGAACCTGTTATTTCCTTAAAGGTGAAGTCAACTCCAGCACCAAGGAATTATAATTGTAGATGCACAATTTTTAGCAGACCTTTGGGCTTTGTTTTATTGACTTCATTTTTTACCATTCCCCAAAAATAGAAATCAAGTGGTGTAACATCGGGAGTCCTCGGAGGCCACAGTTCAAAAAGACTGTTTCTTCCTATCCAGCGCACATGATAATTTTGGTTCAACCATTGACGAACAAGCCTTGAATTGTAGATGGATGCACCGTCTTGCTGCAAATACATATCCTGTCGCACATTAAGAGGAAGATTTTCAATTGCATGCCGAAATTCCCAATCGAGGAAGTTAACAAAGCGATTGGCATTCAATGATTCATTGAAGAAAAAAAGACCTAAAATCCCACAATAGACATTGACTTTCTGGGAATATTGGTCTTTACAATTGATAACCCAGTAAGTATTATACAATTTTGATGGGATACAATCCCATTAGTGGTGAATGTTGCCTCATCGGTGAACATAATCTTCTTCAGAAACTGTCATTATTTAAAAAATTACCTTGGGCCCAATAACAATAGTCTAATCTTTCATTTTCATCACCTTCTTTCAATGTATGTAAGAACTTCGATTTATAGGGCTTGAGCTTGTGACGTACAAAACATCTTCTGATTTTATCCTCACTAATATTCAGTTAAGAGGATAAAATTCGAAGACTCATGCATGGATCTGCTCGATTTGCCGCCAATATATCGTTATCCTCAAGATGATGATGACCATACCGATGAACTTTAATAATACTGCCAGTTTCGTTGAAAAGATCATTTACAGCAGCTGCTTTTTCACGAGTAATGGGAGCACGTTGGGGATGTCTCTGTCTCTGCTACTATGCATTATCACCAAACAACCGGATTATTTCGATTTTTTCTCTAATAGTCAATCGCATTTTATTTCTTTGATCACTGATTAGAACTTAGCAGACATTGAAAAAATTGTCAAAATAATACTTTCCATGTCACGCTGATGATCAAATTACAAAATATTTTGTAATAATTTTGTGTGTGGGCCAAAAAACTGAAGAAATTAAAAATGCGAATTTTGTGATGAATTTCGGTATGTGGGGTTGAAACGATATTCTGAACTTTTTCCAATATTTTTTTTTCGACATTTCTAACGCGAAGCAAAATATCGAGAAGTGGTCCGGTTTGGGAAATCGTAGTAGGCTGAGGTTAAAGTCCAGATTTCAGTTGATTAACTTGAAAGATGAGGCCTATCAACATGTATGACTCTACAAAAATCCGAATCTGTAATTCTTGAAACAGCGAAAATATGGGGGTGTCTTCATCTTAAATGCGACACACTGCACTCATATATCCACTTTGCGATTCGAATTTGGAGCTACAAGGAAAACAGTACCAACTTATTTGGATACAGCAATTAATTTAAGAATAAACCATAGAAACAGATCATTTTCATTACTTTCAAGCTGCAAATATTATTTTGAAGAAAGTACACTAAATTGGTGTAATAAAAAAGTGTGTATAGTTGACGTAAAACATATTGTGCGATCTTAAAGTTGTCGGCTTTTTGTTTGACTCTAATACGAGGATACCGTCATAGTCCAGTCAATATTATAATTTAAAATGCTTAGTTGAGGATAAATTTATTAAATATTATTCTTTCAACTAATAATCGTTGAAATGTATTTAATAATTTTTAATTATTAAATAAATTTGTCGACTGTCTAACGATTATTTTTAACCCGCAATTATGGAGCGTCATCGTACTTTTTAAGATACTTAGCGTAAATGTATAGAAAAAAATACATTTATTAGTAAATCTCTACCTAAACGATGACTCGAGCACACTGCCAGACAATTAACACTACCTTATATCTCGTTTTATTAAGAAGAATTAGAAATATAAAATTGAAATAATTTATTATTTTTTACATCTTTGACTGAACTATAACTAGTTATCTTTGAAAGGGGTTGATTTTACGATGGCCACACGTGTTGACTCATTAGTTGGTAGTCTGACATCAAGAAAGAGTGTAGTGTTTTTCTGATTTAATTGTAAGTATATTTATTAGCAATAAAATTAAAAAATCGAATGGGATACAAAAAGGGCTCAGTTCACGTTTGGTATCCCTTTTAAACCGAACGCCCTTCCAACAATTATGTAACATCAAATACAATATAGAATTATGTTCGGTAAATAGACAAAAATAATATTAATACCTTTCAGAGTTTAGCTCCGCAACATAACTTAAAGGGGATATACGATTAGATATCTGCACTATAAGTTTTACGTCAACTATAACATATGATCAATAATATGTGCCCGATTTCACCAACCATTTCGCACGTCCTCTAAAAAACTGTCATAACACAAAAATCATATATATTATCTAAATGTGCACTTTTTAGGATATCCTTCCCTAGGCTTTTAAATATAGCACCAAATTAAAAAGTTATTTAATATTAACAAACCACTATAATAGCATTGGTAAGTCTAAACAAAATTTCAAATGCTCATATCTCAAATCTGCGTTTTCCGTGTTATAACAGTTTTTTAGAGGACGTGCGATTTCCTAAAATTAGGTAATACCTAAATTGGATTTAGGAATTCCTAAATGCAATTTACGTTTCACCACGCGCTAAGTAATACCTAAGAGTTATATGAAATACTTAATATTGATGGTCTTGTTCCAAAAGTGGCTAAGTACAAAATCATAGTTTTTGAGAAAATGAAAATCTAACTTTAATCACTGTTTTTCAGCAAGGTATCAGTTATAGTCCACACAAATGTTTATAATATGTAACTGACAAATATTGCTGTAAATTATTATTTTACTGTAATTTTTTACTAAAAAAACGCACATAGTCACTTACTTAATTACAGTTACCTGTAAAATATTTTAGTAAAGCGTGATCAATAGACGACAAAAAATAATGGTTTAATACTATTATAATGCTTTACAAAATTATATATTCCTTCTAATCACAAACCAGAATGGTTGGTTCTATCTTAACAGATATACCAACCCCGTTTACTTTAGAAGTGCAATTCAATGTCTGTCGGGGCAAATAGCCCGAGAAGTAGTTGTTGCTTCTTAGTGTAATGTTGGGGATTAGGTGTGAATAGGCCTTTTTAATTGGTGGTATTGCTTGCAAGTCGGAGGGTCATCTTACTTGAATAAAACTACTACTTCTGGCACTGGGATAAGTTCTATTTATTAACATACTCTACTATTACACATTATAACTACTTAAGATTACTAAATCTATATAAGTATCTATCCTTATAGTATACTTATAGTTTAACTGGATAACATAATGACTACAACTAAATTAGAATGAATATTGATTACTTTCGATTACTCTTGATTACTGATTGTTTTGATGTTTATTTAATATTTACTATTAAATGTTTATTTACGTGATGAACTTGACTCCGTCCCGTCGACCTTGCTACTTATATTTATGTAATATTCCAACGTTTAATGATTTATTGAAATTAGATTCAAGGGAATTTATTTCTCACTTAATTTTATTATATTACGCCAAAAGGTATCACATCTTTGAAAATTATTTTTCAAATTTGGTAAAGCGTTATAATAAGTATTGACGCATATAGTCACATTTGGAACTTAACTTAATTTCTGAATTAACAAACCAATACAAGCTATCTATAGTAACTATAAATTAAAAAATACTGTAACCTTCTTTTAGTACCAGCTTCTTAAAATAAATTCTGATCTTCTTCATCATTTATATCTGGCAATACTGTCTCGTTTTCAACATTTGCGTCACCAGTCAAGTAACCTACCTATAAAAAGGCGGGCAGTCATCTGGAAAATTTTTGCCATTGCTGATTTCCGTTAGGTTCTTAGGATTTAAAGTCGATATCGGCCTTTTGGGTTCATGTGAGTGTTTCAAACATTTTCCCTGGTAGCCAACGTTACTCGTCGTACAATCACTATTTTGTGGAAGAATTCATTGAAATCTATTTTAACGCTCATAACAAAAGGATTATCTTTTTCATATCTGATCCACCTAATGTCATGCCAGTTAATTATGGTCCCATCTTCGTCCTTGTTCCGATTAACCATCAGAAGTTTTGTAAGGGGCATCCATTACGTTTTTCATTTTTTGCTATGGTTACCCACTCACGAGGCAAGTACACAGGGATGTTTTTTGCTGCAGTTTCTATTCTGGCATGCATTGAATCGCATTCCATCTGACTGACCAGAAATAAGAAACTTTTGATAAATGACTCCAATAGGTTGAGTCTGAACAGCATAGATAAACATGGCAGCAACAAACTGATTTTTGTTTTGATCGCCGCATGTATCACTGAATAGCCGAACACTTTCAGTTGTCAGGGGGAGGCTGAGGGTGGTGCAGGGGTACAGGACTGTGGGTGGACTGGTGGAAGGTCCTACCCATTGGACGTGATGGCTAGAGGTAGGAACAAACGCTGGAGGGGTGCGACCAGAGAGGAGGTACGGGAGTGGATGGAGGAGGAAATGGAGAGAAGGTGGGAGGAGTATAAGGGCGCGCTAAAAGGAGCGATTGGGAATAGGAGAGATTGAATGGACCGGAAATTCGGAGAGGTGAACTACTTCTTGACACAGGTGCTCACTGGACATGGGTCGAGAGTAGGGTACCTCCACAAGATTGGGAAAAGAGAGAGGTGCGAGAGGTGTGACGTGGAGGATGATGTGGGGCATGTGTTTAGATGCTGGAGGAACGAGGAAGTGCTGAAGAAGTTGGAGAGGTAACTAGGGGAGGCGGTGTACTGGGAAAACATGGTGGAGATAATGTTGAGGGGGGAAGAGGAATGGATGGAGGTGAGTGGACTAGTAGAGAGCATGGTTAGGGGGAGAGGACTCGATATGGCATGAGAGACAGGAGTGATAGGAGAGAGAAGATGACGGTGTGAGCGGAGAGTGTGCAAGGGACCGCCGCCCGTCTCGAAGTATGATAGGGTAGTGATTCCGAGGCGGGGGTAACAGTGAGTTAGAGGTGGGTTTGGTTGGTAGGCATCTCCTTGGGAATGAGTCCAACACTGTTTGGGACCTGGACCCATTCGAACATGAGTTTCCCATCTCGGCCCGAAAAAAAAGGGGGGAGGCTTTTAAGATATTATTTAACCAGGAGGCTATTTCGGACGGCCCAGTCCAACCTCTATTTCGGTCCACATAAAACACTTACTAGTGTTGTTCCCAGTATTGAAAATCGTAAAATTATAAGTAGACAGCCTCGTTTTGTAAAACTTGTCGGATATGTTGGAACGTATAGGACCTGCTGAAGATCAAAATTGTATATTGTCGAGGCGTTTGACTGAGCATTTTTTTTATCGAAATATTTTTCTTCTCCTGCTCTATCTTTTAAATTTACGTGCCGATCTTAGGTCGCTTGTAATGTGAGCTTGGTTTCAGGATCAGATTTTGCATAAGCAGTACATGGTACACTGGTCTTTCTTTGGTGTATGAAAAGACAAATTGAAATGAGTATTAAATACGTATCGTTACAAGCTTTCTTTTAAGCAAGCTGTATTATTTTATACGCACTCTGCTTGGTATAGCTTGTACATAATAGAAAGATTTAATTTCGAATCCAAGTAATGTCGTTTTGAGTCTTTTCGGTAATAATGAGATGCCATTAGTTAGTGATTCTTCTGATACTTTTGAGGTCCCATAGCCTCCCCTTCTATCACGTTCAGTAGTAGTAGTATTGGGGATACGTTTTTTAATTGCAAAATTTAATACTTCTTTTTTGATTGTAAATATGTTTTTATAGGTTATGCTTCACGTAAACCGCCGGGTTGATTAGAATATAAGTAGCTAACTACATAGAGCGGGAAAACTTATCCAATAAGGTGGCAGTTCCAAAAGTGGCTGTGTGCTTTTGAACGCGTATGGAACTAACAAATACGCTTATTCTGTAGATAGATACTGTAGTTCTTCTATTTCATGGCGACAATTTTAAAAATCTTGTAAAAAGTACCATTTGGAACCATACTTCAAATTATTTTATGATTTAATAGCCCAAAATTGAGACAATTATAGTTACCCACTTTTGGAACAAGACCATCGATATTATCAGTCTCGCCCTTTGTTCTTTATGAAGTAAGCCCTTTGTAACGAATTTCGGATACCCTTAAAATTTTTCACCTGTGGTTATGACCGGTACCTGTAATAAAATTGTGCAGAATATAATGCCGGTCGACAGTTGTACCAACTTATCAAAAACAAAGAATTCGATAATCTCTTCAAGTGGGCTCTTGATAAAATGTACATATAGGTGAGAATTCCACATATTATCTGAAATTGTTTGAATCTAGGCACTTTCCCCATAAAATGGAAGATACGTTTTATATAATATAAAGTTTGAAGAATACAATTTTTTTTAATAAACAAAGCAGCAGGGTAGGGTGGGTCAGATTCGGACATGGGACACCTCCGGACAGTTCAAATTTACCGCTAAAATGTGGACCTCCAATACCGAAATATCGCCTGAATGTGTTAGTTGTAATCTAGAGTTCATGACAGCAGGTTGTGAAGCATAATCTTTAGCGATAAAAGTAACATTTAAGAAAGTTCGAAGAGTGAACATCTGAGAGTGCGAATGAAGAATTACTTTTAGTTGGTTGTGTTCCTGGTGCTATGGGATACGCAGAGAAGTCAGGGTGGATGACGGCAACTATTTATAACAAATTACTTGAGCATTTAAAAAATCATACCAATAGCACATAGACTGAAAAAATTTTACTGCTTATGGATAACCACGAGACACACATTTCCTTAGATGCTATAACCTATGCTCGTAACAATGGCATTATTTTGCTCCCTTTTCCTCCTCATTGTACACACAAGAACCAACCGTTGGATTGAGGCATATATGGTCCATTAAAGACTAAATGTAAAATATCGTTTAATGATTTTATAGTTGCCAATCCAGGAAAACCAATAAGTATAGCGGATGTGGCTAAGTTTACTGCTGAACCATTTTTACTGACCTTTAACCCAAAGAATATTATTAGCAGTTCTGAAAACACTGGAATATATATCCTCTAAATTCACTTGTATACTCAGATGTTGACTATAGTGCAACATATGCGACAGATCGGATGGATCCTGCTTTAGAAGAAAATTTAGTTTCTCCTGTTGTAATAAATATTGCTGATACTACCGATGTTACCAATAAAGAGATCACGTCTGACATTTAATGAAGACAACAAGAAACATAATAAAATAGATTTTATTTGAGATCGTAGATAAAGCTATAGCACCTAAAATATTAATATCGCAGCAAATAATAATTAAACCTTCGGACATTAAACCGTTTCCAAAGGCAACACCCAGGCAAGGAAATAGAAAACCAATGGAAAGAGAAAAATCAAGGATTTATACAAGCACACCAGAAAAAATAGAATTGAAGAGTTAGATAACAGAAAAAAAATGAAATTTGGAAGTGCTAAAAGAAAATTGGCCGACAAAAATGAAAAAAAAATCTAATACGAAGAAACAGCCAAATAAAAGGCCAAGGTAGTTAAAAGAAAGGCAAGAAAAAGAAAAGAAATATCAACATCGGAATCAGATACCTCTTCACTAATTACAAAAGATAATAGTGGTTTAGACTCAGATATCAATTTAGAAAAAGAAGACATAGAGAACATCACTTCTTTAAACGATGAACAGATATTGATTGGGGACTATGTGTTAGTAAAATTCTGTTCTAAAAAATTATTGATACACTACGTCGGCATAGTTACTGATATTTTGAAAAACGAAGAATATTTTGGTACAATTTATGCGAAAGACTACAAAGGGTTTTATTTTTCCTAACCAAGAAGACATATCGACAGTTTCTAAGTGTGACGGGATTTCCAAGTTAACTCAGCCTATTTCTACTCCAGGAACATTAAAAACCGCCTCATTTTTAAAACTCAATGTACATTTTTTTGGTTTAGACGTAAATTAAACACTTAGATTTTCAATGTTGAACTTTTATAGTTTTTCTTAACTTCATTACTATTTTTCAGCTAAAGTTTCAGTAAATTAGAACTTGACCGAAACTACCCCAACCTTGTCCGGAACTACCCCATCGTGGGGCAGTTTCGGACAAATGCAACATTTAGTAATATATTTTTTTTCTTAATTAATATTAATAATTAGTGATTACGCATACTAATATACAATATCGAACCACTTCTGAAGGTATTTTTTTTAACTTTAAACATATTCTAAACCGAGATATTACACTTTGAATTTTGGTGTCCGAATCTGCCCCACCTTACCCTAAGTGGAAATGGTTCTCCAAAAATGTCAACATTATGTATTAAATATTTTTCTGTCTAAATTTTCAATACCTAACGCAATTTCGGTAACCAAATAAAACTGAGTGGATAAATAACCCAAAACCTTTTTATTGTCCTTAATCCCATTTAGAATTTTTAATATTTAAATTGTGATAACTTTGTAAATATTTGCCTCGAGCAATCTAGGACATCACACGAAAATAGTAAAGGATATTTATACGGGATGATGTTGAATCGGCATCTACAAAGAAATTTGATTAAACCAAAAAATTGTAGTACATTTTTCAATTTCTTTTTTATTTTCATGTAATTTATTTTATTTCCTACACAGAGCAATTTGTTTACAAAAATTTAGCACAGACAGAGGCGAAGAACATGAGAATATAAACTTTCATAAAAATAAAGAAAGTCTAACGGCTTGGTTCTATCCAGTTCTCAAACTTTTAGAGGACATTTGCATTTTGGGTGGAAATGGAGGAAGTATTCTCTTCCACACATGCTCTTTTTTATCATAACTTTGAATCAATATTGAGCAGATCTGTTATAGTTACGTTTGTAAATCTGCTAAGGATATATCGATCAGACAATGAGAAAAAAATATGGCGATAACAAAGGCGATCCTAAGCCTTAAGTTTAAAGTAAGAAAAAATCATTTGAAAAGACCTGAACAACGACGAACGTTTTCTAAGAAAATGCCATTTAAAAAATAGGACAAATACTTATAGTTCTCTGAAGCTACCAACAATTTAGCAATTGGATTAGATGAGCAGTTAATGATCCCTTGTTTACTAGAAAAAAAAACAAATTTTCCTTATAGATGCAGCTATAGGTAGCTTCGGGAGCGAGTACAAGAGCAGAAAATAGTTTTGTGGTCTGCAATATATTTACAAGGATTTCTACTTGCTGAAGGATCTGTTATAACCTAGAATGGGAACTGTGTTGAAGATTTGTAAAACATGATAACCTCCAATAATTTTGTGGCTTCCAATTTTTGGTTTTGCTCGACCTCATGCGACTAGAGAGGAATTTGAATATCATGACCATGCTGGCAATGGCCACCAAAAAGTAGGGACCTGAATTCAATTCACATTTTCAAGAGTAAATTGAAACGACTAAAAAACGCGATTATTATAGAATGGGAAAAATTTTCTTAATATGTTATCCATAAGTGGGTATTAGAAACATGCCCAAGCCTATAAATGCTATGATTGAGAAGTAGAGGGCGCACTTAGTATCCCAGTTAATCTCCATCTTCAACAAAAATTAACCTAAAACAAGTTTGTATCGACATCCGGCCCTAGCGATCTCCCTCCATGACTGAAAGGGGATCTAAAAGTACGCTCCACAAATATTTCTCCAAATCGCCTCCAAACGCGTTGCCTACTATCCGGTGAATAGACGCGAAATGTAAATCTTGCTACCCAGTAATATCTAAGCAGCTGGTCAGCAAGCCTTCAGTCCATCTTCGCTCTACTGGTGACATACCGTCCACTCACTTATTTCTATGCCCCAAACTCCCAAACTACGCGTTGATTTTTTGTCCCCACTGATGTTAAGTGTCGATTTCTAGGCAGTCTAAGCAATAAACCTGTTCTCATCATCAAGTCTAAGTGGACTCGCATACTGGAGCAAAATGCAATGATTAACCAGCAACAGGCAATAAGCAACAAACAATGCATTTTATGCTATAATTTATATCCCAGTTGGCCGAGTTAAAACTGTCCGGTTACTTCGTTATATTATGCCAAATACTGGACTGGATGTATTAGCTTTTCATTGCAGGGCTGCTATGTTGCCAGCTATTCAAAATTTTCTTAAATATAGTAACATAGTAAGGAGAACATTTGTATAGTGAGCCTAGCAATTCTAGAAAATATATCTGACAACATTGCTTTATTTTATTGTCGTTACACTGACTTTGGTTCCACTAAACCTCGCACACTAAAAACATGAAATTTCGCTAGTTGAACATGTCGTCTGATGATGACGAAGCGGTAGTATTTGACGGGAAGAAATAGGAAACGAAGGCGATATTGGATTGATCAATCATTTCAAGTGCTCAAAAATCACAGAACAAGTATATGTGCCTAAGGATTAAAGGCTCACCCCACTCAGTTGTAACGGATGAGATCAGGAACATTGTCAACACTGGTCAACACCTCATATTACCACAAGATACTGACTACAGAGAAACTATCGATTACACTCAGGTGAGGTATAATAAATAGACTATATTTAAAAAGTACTGTTCCAGTAATCGTGAAAAAATAACATCACAACTTTGAAATTAATGTTCTGTAAGCGAGATGTTTTTGTCATTACCATTTGAAATATCAGTGTGATGCCTTTTGGCCCAATATAATAATATAATAATAAATATTTAAAATAAGAATAAAATTCCCTTGATCTTATTTCAACAAAACGTTCGAACATTTCATTATTATATAAATATAAATTAAGAAGGTTACTGAATAGAAAGTCAAGTTCAAAGCGTGAAGTAAGACAAAACAATTATATATTTATCTGTTTTACTCGAACTTGACTGGATATATAAATATACATTCGGTATTTATCATGACAAGAAGTCGATGCAGAATACTTGAACAAGACCATTCTATATAGTTGAATAGCCAGCTATTAGTAATCATTAACCATTACGTATAGGTATGCTATACGGCTAGGTACTTATGCATAGCATTAGTTTCGTAAGTAGTGTAATGTATTATAGTAAATAAAATATAAATGTATCCCAGTGCTAGAAGTAGTTGTTTCATTCCCTTATGATGATTCTCCAAGTGACCCGCAACACCACCTATTCAGAGGCCATTCCACACCTTTAGTCTATTAACGTATCCACCGGCGTTCATACATCATATCAGGTAGGAAAGTTTAAACATAGCTAATGTTTGTACAGGTGTTGGTTCGTTGCCACAATCTCTTGCTGATAATGAGTGCCTTGAATGGGTGGAAACATTGGACTGAGTTGAGAAGCTGGAATAAACTTGGCTAGGAGTAGGTATTGGTACCATCTTAGTGTTATTTTATACAAAAGTACATCTAGAGACTTGAGTGTTTTTTTAAACTGCCTATTTTGATGGACATTTAATTTTGTTAGATCTGGAAACAAACGTGCTAGAAGCTGCGGGTTTGGATTAGACTTCCCTTTCGCTGCTGCTCACCAAAAATTTTCAATTCACTTTTCTTCTCCTTCTCCACAACATCCCTTTTACTATGATCTTGCCGTCTATAATCATAAATACATGGGTACTTTTCTACAAGTTCCACAAATTTAATATTGAATGCTGGATCGTTCGACATGTGAAATGAAAAAACCAATACCAAAATAACATATACTTGTATTATTAGATCACAAATCTACCTACCTACATATTGCTAAACTACCGGCAACATTATTGTAGCTCAACACGCACGTCATATCGTTATCAACAGGAGATTGGTCTATACAGTCGATAACGATATTATGTTGCATCGGTGTATGAATGAATGTGAAATATATATTGACAATAAAGGTCGAAACACACTTATCAGCACCTCATAGGAACAGCGACTGATCATCACCAGCAGATTTTATTTATTATGTGTATTTAAATGTTAGCGCGCATACCTAACAACATCAGCACAGCACCGACAATGCACATCAACGCCTCAACCTCAACACATTTCTCAGAGAGAATATTTTGCGGACGGCGTGCCAATACAATATCTCTGACAATATAAAGTGAAGCCTATAGTCGGGTATCGCGGCGGTGCTGATCCCGTGTCGATGCGTTAAGTGAACCCATACACAACCGTCGAGTTGACCACTCGACGGTGCTGTGACGATGCTTGTCAGGTGCTGTGCTGATAAGTGTATTTCGACCTTAATACTACTCATTGCTTGTTGCCCGCTGCTAGCTGCGTATTGCTCCGGTATGCGAGTCCGCAACATTTTCAACGACTGCCAGTCCTCCGTTTATTACTGTCAGTTGCCTCAAGCCTTTGCTCCATCCTCCTTGTAGTAGAAAAACTCACATTTAATATTCTCCCGCATTCCATAATTTCATAATTCCTCCAAAAGATCTAATGCCTTAGCGAGTTCTTCATTAGGTACTTACAACCATTTTGAGAAAGAAAACAGCTTCTGTTTCCACGATTCTTCTTATAATTAATGAAAATAATAATGAGGGAAATAATAAAAATCTTATATTAATTATTCGAGGAAAAGCTATATCTTGAGCACCAATTATGAAGGGTACTAATCAGTTTCCAAATCCACCAAAGATAAAACTGTTACCATGTTAATAAAACAGCTACCAAATACCAAATGAAGCAATCTTTATATGCTAGCAACAGTTCTTTGTTCTCATGACACTCTTGACGGTAGAAAATTATTTAATTACCATGAAACATATAAAAAATGAAAACGCAGATTATACCTAACTTTGAAACCAAGCTTGCATACAGGATAGTTTTCAGTGACATCCAAAGGCTGTATTTCACCATAGGGTGTCATCAGTCATTCGTTTGAGTTGAGCTCAACAGCCCAGATACTTCAATTGAATCTTTGTACCATTTCCAATATTTTCTACTTCCGTTCCAAAAGCTTCGTGCTCTCTATATGGGCCACTGAGGGGATATTGAGCAGATGCAGTGATTGTATTATTTCCTCCCAAAGTGCTTCCGTCTGAGTCCTTGTAAGTTCTCACAGAAGTGAGATGTGAGAAGATGTTTCATCCCTTAGTTCACATTTTCTGCGCATAGGTTCACTGACATATCCCATATTGTGTGGATGTGTCCTCAGGCTACAGTGTCCAGTGTCCATTGACCAGGTCGGTAACTCTCTTCAAATGTCTCTTACTCAGTTTAAGGATTTTTCCATTGGTCAGAATCACTATGTCGTCCGCAAAGCCATGCGTTCATACGCTTTGATCATTTAACGTGTAGATCAAGTCATCCACAATAAATTAGATTCCACAAAAGTGGTGAATGTAGTCAATATTGAGGATTCCCTTTAGTTGACCTAGCGGTGTAAGTTTTATCATGCATATGTGCCGTTATTTCCCAATGCTCAAGCGTGAATTATATCCATATACATGTTTTTTTTCGGGTCAAGATGGGAAACTCATGTTCGAATGGGTCCTATTCAGGACTCAAACAGTGTTTGACTCATCCCCAAACCAACCTCAAACTCGCCGTTACCCCCGCCTCGGAATCACTACCCTAGCATCCCTCGAGACGGGCGGCGGTTCCTCGCACACTCTCCGCACACACCGTCGTCTTCTCCCTACCTATCACTACTACCTCTCATCCCAAATCGAGTCCTTCTCTCCTCCTAATCATGCTCTCCACTAAGCCACTAACCTCCATTTATTCCTCCTCTCCCCACAACATTATCTCCACCATGTTCTTCCAATACAGCGTCTCCCCTAGTTTCCTCTCCTTCTTCAGCACTTCCTCGTTCTTCCAGCATCTAAACATATGCCCCACATCATCCTCCACTTCACACCTCTCGCACACTCCAGTCCCTCTTTTCCCAATCTTTTGGACAGCCCTACTCTCGACCCATGTCCAGTGAGCACATGTGTCAAGAAGTAGTTCACCTTCCCGAATTTCCGGTCCATCCAATATCTCCTACTCCCAATCGCTCCTTTTAGCGCGACCTCATACTCCTCCCATCTTCTTTCCATTTCCTCCTTCATCCATTCCTGTACTTCCTCTCTGGTCGCACCCCTCCAGCGTTTGTTCTTAGCTCTAGCCAACACGTCCAATGGGTAGGTCCTTGACAGCGCCGCTGCTGCCAGTCCACCCACTGTTCTGTACCTTTGCAACTCCCTCAGGAGTATCCCTATCTGCACTCGTGCCTAACCCTCGCATTCACCCCACACTTCCGCACCGTACAGCATACTCTGCTTCACCGTCCTACCAATTACCCTCCTCTTCCACTCTTCCGTCCCTTTCACATGTGGTGTTGTTTATTTCACTTTTTCTGAGGGATTAATTTGTTGATGACATCAATGTGTTGTCAAAAGCAGGTACGACGTTTAGAAATTCTGCAATGGCTACTTCTTTTTGATTCAGAGTTCTTTAGAGTCCTGAGACTAAATTATGTAGAGCAGCTTCTCCTGGATCCTCGTTCGATTGTACTCTCTCTGTACTGTACTGTACTGTACTGTACTCTGTATAGATAGAGCCCTTAAGCACTCCTTCTTTGTGTCTTGAACTTAGAAGATGAAAACAGTATTTCGTTTTTCCTCGTATAAATGTATAAATTCAGTCTTATTCAGAAATCTGATTGATGTGCATCAATCTGGGACCAATTTCCTTCAGTTTTTTAAGAAAGAAGCGAAAATAAAAAAGTTATATGAGATAAAAATCTGGTAACATTTTAAGTATATTATAATTTCAAAGGAAGGTAGTCTATATTGTAAAGTTGAATACAATGGTTTAAAAAAAATGGAAATACATTATTTATATTGGTTTTGAAGAAGCCCAGTTCTTACCCTATTTCAAAATTATTCCATGTACGACCTTGATCATCGGTTTTCAATAAGTAAGAAAAAAAGATCAAGATATAACTTGGGCTAGTGGCACAGTGAAGAGTGGGTAGTACTTTGGCATCACGTCTTAGTAAACTGTGCATCTCATACTACGGTTGATAGTGGAGCGTAGTGGTCGGTGAAAAGAGTTGTGATAAGAATACGATCAAGTCGTGGAAAGGTATGATTAGATTTATTTGAATAATGTAATTGATGGTGGTTTTATTAATAAGAAATTACTATTTTTGTATGTGTTGTTAGATTTTGTTGGAGATTTTCTAGAAAATAAAATATTTAATTTTAATTTTATATGAACGAAATTTTTAGAAAAAAAAATATTGAGTTGTAAATTATACTTATTCACTTTTAAATAGGTTAAAGCATTTAAAAAAATATTTTTATATATAAACATACTGTTCGGTTTCAGTAGAAACTGGAAATATTTTATTTTTATCAATAAGCGTGAAAAAGGATTAAAGCATTTGATAAAATCATTAGTTTCAGTATAAATCAATCTACATTGTTGAGAAAAATAAAAAAAATATTCTTTCACGATAGTGTACGCTTTTTCTAATTTTAAGTTTTTAAGTTTGGCGATTTTATATCATTTTTATATCATATTTAAAAATTTTTCCCATTTCTTAGTCTCAAAAAAATTCAAAGTGTAAAAATTAGGAGACTCGGAGACATTGATACTTCCAAAGGTTGACACCGGAGAGCCAAAATATCTGAAGTCATCTAACGTATGTCCTAAAAGTTACAACTCAATACTTAACCAAATCATACTATCGAATTATGTGGAGTGGCTCATTCTATTCTAAGAGACGCAAATTTCTTCGAATGTCTCTCATGAGGTCCTGAACGGAATTCAGATTAATTTCTCTCAGTTTTTCTTTCGTAAATTCGCCGTCTTAATTTTTCTTCATCTTGGGCTTCCCAGCCTCCATGATAAACCTTCCTAGACAGTAAAGCCCAAAAAGCCTCTATTGAGCGAGCCTGCGGCAAGTTTGGAGGATTATAGTTTTTGGGAACAAAAGGTATTTGGTGTTGTCGAAGCCAGTTTTGGGTACCTCTTGAGTAATTGCAAGATACTAGGTCTGACCAAAACACGATATCGTCATTAGGACAAACTAAAGTAATTTGGAAAGGCAGTTAGCTCTGACTATTCAAAGCTTCACCCATCACTCTTCCCACAAAATGTCTTTTATCTGCAAATTTCGCTTTATCTTTGTATTTAACATTGTCAGGGCAATCCTCGACGTACGTTGTCCTTATGAAATCCATCGTTTCCCTTCATTTCAGAAATTCAGAAATACTTTTCGTCATCTAAAATAATGATTTTTTCATTGGCAAAGAGTACTCGCCTCATTTGACTACAGCATTTTGGTATACGTAAAAGTTGCGCTTGAGAGTATTTGGGTTTTCATTCTGGAATATTCGACAGCTTTGGGTACCCGCCCAACCAACTTGTAGATACTTGTTCTTATTTATAATGCATACGACATCTTGAGAAGAAAATTTCAAAATAAATAAATCTCAACTGACAGTAAACAAAGTAAACAAATTTATGTCCCAGAGGTACATTGATTTTATTTTGTTTTTGTCAAAATTAAAGCCAATAAATTTTGTGCCAAAACTTTTAGGACATACGTTATTATATCAAGATCAAAGTTACATTATCGATAAATTTTGCTCACACCCACGAGCTTCCGCCACTTAAAAACAAAAATTGTACTGTCATCTACCTCCCCCTTTCTACCGCTAATTACTACGCACTATCTCTATTGGGCAGTAGAGGGTTTCTTAATTTTTCAGTATTTGTAATAGTTAAGAGGATTTTTTCTGATGATGTAATGCTAGCAGAAATTAATAGAAACGTATAGCTGGAGATACAAAAGAACGAGCTTACCATAATCATTGTTAAATAGATGGCTAGATATAACCCCTTTAAAAATTTTTTTGGTAATATTTTAAATCGAAAATGTAAAATTTTTTATTAATAAACTAGTGTATATATCGAGATATATTGCCGAAATTATCTAAATGCACAATTTCCAAATGGATCGATCGGAAGAGGAGGGTCGATTTCTTGGCCTGCACGATCACCAGATATGACTCCAGTTGATTTTTGTATTTGGGGTCATATTAAATCACTGGTTTATGCGACACCTGTTAATACAGAAGAAGAGTTAGTGGCTCGAATTATTCTGGCGTTTGATGATATTTGTGAACGTCCGCAGTTATTTCGAAGAATTCGGAAGTCGATTACTCATCGTTATAACTTGTGTATCGAAAATGGTGGTCGTAACTTCGAACAATTTTTATAAAGTTTGATGCAGTATTATTTCTAACATAATATTTCTTAACTTAATTGCTTCAATTTAGTAAGTAACTACTCTTTCCTGATGTAATTGTTTTTAAAGATTTCTAGTTTATCTTGACAACGAGAAATTTCCGGACACTAGTTTATTAATAAAAAATGTTTATTTAAGTCCCCTCTGTCATTTCTGAGAATTAGAAATAGTTATTCTGTGACATCCTGTGTATGATCTAAAATCACACTTAGTGTGAAAAATCTTTATTTCCAAAAAGGTTAATTAATCAGATTTGAAAATGATCCTAAGACAACTACGATAGTGAAGACGGACGTCTCTTTTCTCCAAAACCAATTAGTCTTGAAAAGCAGTTAAAAATCAAGGTTTCAAAAATAAATGATGAAAAAAGATCGGTCGGTTTTCAATTTTAATCCACTATTTTTTCACATGATAATTCAATTTATAGGATGAATAATGTGTGACGTCATCGAAAATTTATTTAAATAGAACACACTGTATATTAACCAAACTCTACATCCTTCCCCAGAAAAATACCAAAATCTCTGTGCTACAAAATATTTTAATTTTAATTCACTATTTTTCCACATGATAATTTAATTTATAGGGTGAATAATGTGTGACCGTCAATGTCATCGAAAATTTATTTAAATAGAACACACTGTACATTAACTAAACTCTACATCCTGCTGCAAAAAAATACCAAAATATTTTAATTTTAATATTGTCACTGTTTTACAAAAATGGATTATTCATTGACGAGTCGCTACTGTCTATTTCGGACACATTGCAGCACTGTTTAAAAAAATCCATTTGGAATTTGATGCATCTGCAACGCACTCGAAATGAATCTTAGTTAAGTACTCCATATCTTAAAAAGGCACTTATTAGTTGACACTATAATATTAGTAGCAAACGACTTCATTAACTTTATGTATGTATATTGTTTGCTTTTCACTCAAATTACGCCAACACTTTTTTAGCCTTTAAATTAAAATATTTTTTCTCCGATTGACATTAAACGTCAGTTTTAATGACACTTATCGATCATAGAAGTAACACTTTTACTGCCTAGGCATTAAAAAAATCAATTTTTTTTTGAAATCTTGCTCTGCATGAGTATCCGACTAAAAAAGTTACTCTGGTAAATTTATTCACTGGATAATAAATTAATTATACCAAGGTATAGTGGAACCAAATTCAGTGTAACGACAATAAAATAAAGCAATGTTGTCAGATTTATTTTCTAGAATTGTTAGGCTCACTATACAAATGTTCTCCTTACTTCAGTAAACTGTTAGTTCGTGATGTTCTTAGAAAGCTAGTTTGGGAATATTTAAAAAAATATACATAATATAAAGTTATTAGTAAGCAATAAAATAAGTCGCTTAAAATTTTCTGGAAAAAGAATAATTAATTAAAAACAACTTTATGTATGTTACTATCTAGTTACAGTCCAGTATTTGGCATAATATAACGAAGTAACCGGACAGTTTTAACTCGGCTAACTGGGACATAAAAAAATGTTGAACATCTGGCCTGACCTGAGTTAGGACGTTCAGGGGTGTGCGTGAATTGTGTTGTAGAGAGATATTATCACTAATACCACTAGAGGTCAAATTATTTCCGGAAATTTTTTCGAGCTCATGAATATTTTGAAAATTATCCCGAGTCGAAGACGAATATTCTGTCATTATAAACATCAAAAAATTTCCAGTATAATTCGCTGTTGGGTACCCACGAGGAAAAAATTTCCACTAAAATTTATCCGTTGCCATGGTGATCTGTGATGTTATTTACAGAAAATTATATTACAAATTTTATGAGTTTTGTATGCAGGTTATATTATTTTGAATGAAAAACATTATCATACAATATTCGAATTTATAAAAAAATTATATACACGCCAATGGGCGGCACTTGCCTTCAAAGGGATTGAAAATATGGGTCATTACATTAAGCGTAGAAGCACTATACCTACTGTATAATATAGGGACATTCAACAAAAACATAATTGTAGTATGCTTTGAAATTTTAATGGTTACCTAGACACTAACAAAGAATGACATTTTAAACTAGAACATAAGTGTTTTGTGACACAAAACACATACTTTCTGGGTTAAAATGATATTCTATGGTCAAAGAGTAGAGTGGCTACATAACTAACAAAATTTCAAAGCTTACTCCAATTATTTTTTTTTTTTGGATGGCTCGATATATTTTGGTAGATATTAGGGACATTCTGGATCGGTTAAGAATGAGTTAAAAAATAGCGATAATTGTCGCGTTATTAGCGATGAGTTTTACTGGTGCAAAATAGGTACATAGTTATAAAAAGAGAGACAAAATTCAGAATTTTATTATAATTTTAACTCTAACATTCATAATTAAATCAAAACACAGAATATAACACAGAACATAACAAACACGTAAGTAGATGAAATTCTATACATATTTATGATTGTTGTGAATATTTATAGTAATTTGCAAATAATTTTCCAACATTACTCCACTGGCTTGATAATCCGTTTTGCCTTTTGTAATCATACTATGATTATTTTTATTCATTTGTGAACTAGTGCTACATCCGACGATATTTTGTTCTTTGGGTTCCGAAAAAATCACTAATGTTTGTTTTTGCAGCTATAGAGAGTCTTCAATATTATCTTCGACTATTTTTGATGATCTCCAACTCCCATGTCTTTTTAACGTGGTTCTATCTGCCCCAGAGTTCTCTAACCTTCCTAGATAGGTATATACCTATTATCTGGAGCTTCCGACAAAAATTCCTGAATTTGTGATTTTTGCAGTTCTAGGGATTTTTTGGCACGATAACCATCTGATTGACGCTTTAAAAAAGCTCGCAGTTTTAAATATTTGGATCTTCTTGTTATTGCGATATTCCATAAATTTTTTAAAACATATTTCATACAATTCTCTGGATTTTGTAGGCAAAAAATTATATCTTGCATCTTTTGCCAATTACAATAACCATGGGATCAAAATCAATTATATATGAACATACAGAGCATTTCAATGAAAACTATCCACCCCACATTATTCCGAAGGCGTCTCTTTTATGAAAAAATGAATAAAACACGTCAATAATCATATAAAGGGGGACGTCTTTTTGCTCATATGTAGACGTTATATCTTTAACCCACTCCCCCCTATTGTCACCACTCCGAATGGGATAATATCAATTTACTAATAATAACATTTTAACTCGTAACATTTCTGGGGTTATTTGTCGACATTCTTGAATAAGTCGCTGATGTAAATCATCTATAGATGCTGGCTGAGTGGCATAAATTTTGGTTTTCAGATATCCCCATAAAAATGTCTAGGGGAATTAAATCGGGTGACCTAGGTGGCCATTCCAACATTGAGCCTCGTCTACCTATCCACCGAGCAGGAAATGATTCGTTTAAAAACCGTCTTACATCGAGAGCATAATGTGGAGGTGCCCCATGTTGTTGAGACCCTATCAAAGCATTTGACATGGTATCATCGTTTTCTAGAATTCGTGTTATTTCGGGATCAATAGCTTCTCTAAGTAATTGTAGTTAAGACTCACCAATTAAGTTTCTCTCAATAAAATATGGTCACCAAAAATGCCACACCAGACGTACAGTTTTTGTGGTGTTTGACTATGAAACTCCCGCATTACGTGTGGGTCATTTTCTGCCCAATATCTACAATTATCTATGTTTACTCCACCATTTAATGTGGTAAACAATTGTTTAAAGGCCAGTGGTTGTATGACTTTACTAACTTATATTTAGGTAGTAAAGGAAGGTGAAAAGGGTGTTTTGTTGCCTCGTTGCTTAAGACATCTAGAAAGTGACGCCTTCAGAATTATGTGGGGTGGATAGTATTTCACTCTGTATAAAGCACTAAGGAGCTTAGCGTGTTATTATCATTTTACATACGGAGTGTCTAACCATACATTTGCATAATTTGAGGACTTGATTCTATTGAACCAATCAAGATAAACGGTTGTCACTGGAAACTGATTAGACTGAACCTGAGCTAGACCACCGAGTCTAATGATTTAGGGGCATTCGATTCGCATATAAAAACATGTTTAATTAGAATATTGGTCCGGCAAAAATTGCAGAATTTACTAAAAAAAACGAACTAAAACTTTTATTGAAACAGGTTGAGTGCCGTAATGAAGTATTAAAATCAGTTCCCTATAGGCCGAAATTTTTTTTAATAAAAATTTACTTTTCATACGTAGCAGAATGTAGAATCTATAAAAAAAAAGTTTTGTGATGACACGTTGGTCTCACTCTTGAATACCAAAAAACCCAGCAGGCCGCGTGAGACCAATATCTGAGCTATCCGGAAGATTATATTGCTATTCGAAAAACTCCTCAGACGACAATGCGATACATGCAATGTGACAAATCCATATGTTTAGACTGTTTTTTTGAAACTCACGTTGCATACCAGGCCTAGATTTTATTATTTTTGTTTTCGTTTAGAGTTTTTATTTATTTTTATATATACATATAAGTTTTTTATTATTTTTATTTTAGTTGTTTATAGTTTTCCAATAAAAAAATTAACGGCTTTTTATACCGCATTTTTTACCGCCCCGCATAATAATGTGTATGACTCATTTCATGACCAAAGACAGAGAAATGTCTGGCTGGCCATTTTTAACAAGTAGTGTTTATTTCAATATGAAATTGAATATGAAGTCGTCCAGTGTGAGACCATAGTGGTCTTACCATTCGGCTATTCGGTCCCAAAATAACGTGAAACTACGCTGGTCTCACACGGCACTTAACGTGTTAAGGACGAATCGTGCTGCGCTCGAGTGAGCTATAACACCCGCTTTGAGCCCAATTTTCACATCTACATTAACATTATGAATATTGTCGGTACAGTTCCGGGAGGTGAGACTTTCCTGCTCTTTAAATACAGTGTGGAACAGCCAAATGGAATAAATTCGATAACGAATAAATGAGGGCGTGCTGGGAAAAATGCTTGGACACGTCGATTTGTATTTTTTAATGCGTATTTTTTTCAAAAAAAATTTATTTATTGTGTGTCATGTGACAATGGCCAATACCAACTTTCTTATTTTAAATGCAACCTCCTGTATATTATTTATTTTTTGGATTCTTCAGAAAATTCTAGACATAATTCATGTAAAATGTCCTATACCTTCAACTGTTTCGGAAATATTAAGTGTTTTCAGATTTATTACAAAAATTAACATTAAAAAATGAAAATTATTTTATTTCACAAATTCGCTAAATTACACTAAAAACCTAATAAGTAATACTGATTATTTCTTAATAATGTAAAAAAAACAAAAAAACATGAATGTCAATGTAGGAAATGTTCAAAATGCTCGCCGCGAATGTCTTCTAGATTTGTATACAATACTTTTGAAATATCCCCACAAAAAGAAGTCTACTGGAGATAAATCAGGAGATCGTGCTGGCCATTCTATCGATCCGCGCCTCCCTGTACACCGATTTGGAAAAATTTGGTTCATCTACTGCCGGACATTGATTTGGTAATGGGGCGGTGCTACATCTTGCTGAAACCATAATATTATATTGGCAGGAACTTGTGGGTTTGCTGGATCAGTTCTAAATATTTATCTCCATTCAAGTTGCCATCAATGAAAAAGGGACCTACGATATTATTTCCAACAATTCCTGCTCAAACATTAACCTTTTCAGGATATTGCGTATGTTCTTCTCTCATCCAGTGGGGATTCTCATTAGACCAGCAGCAGCAATTTTGACATTGACATTGTACATTAATTATGTCTAGAATTTCCTGAAAAATCCAAAAAATGAATAATATACAGGGGGTTGCGTTTAAAATAAGAAAGTTGGTATTGGCCACTGTCACATGACACACCCTATATAATTTTTTTTTGAGAAAAATGCGCATTTAAAAATACAAATCAACGTGTCCGAGCGTTTTCCCAACACGCCCTCATTTATTCGTTATCGAATTTATTCCATTTGGCTGTTCCACACTGTATATATTTTTTTAAATTTCGGATATCTCAAAGAGTTTTTAAGATATTTGCAAAAAAAACCAACCATATTTTTTTACTTCATTGTTTATAACTTTTGCAATTTTTACCCGCCCACTTTTCCAGTAAAACATTAAATATTATATGCAATTTCGAATCGAATGCACCCTAAATCATAATTTTCGGTAGCCCTGGTCAGGTTTGAAATGCAATGGCACTTGTGAACCAGTCTAGTAGCAGAATCTTAAGTTTTGTTCGACTCACTGCAAACTATACTATATAACTTTCTGTAATAAAAAACAAACATAGCGACATTTTAAAGTTTAGCCTAAGGGACATTGAAATTTAGGAATTTTCAAGAATTTATTTAAATTTTTGACGAGTTCATAAATTGTTGCAAAATAAAACCCTCAAAAAGGAATTTCTGATATTTACATACGGTGTGCTGTGAATAAAAATAACTCGTGATTTTCCATAACTATGGTAATAATCGGACCAGTAGAATAGGCTGCTCATTCACAGGATTTGACAGCTGCAGATTTTTCATTTGAAGTTATCCTAAAAGAAAAACTACAACGTGGAATTTTTTACAACTTCAAGACACATTTTGGAGGCTAACACAATGTTTAAATCTAATGATATACAGGGTGTTACATTTAAGGAAATTTATAGTATGAGCTTTAAAATGAAGCCAGTTGAGCTAGCAATTACAATTTCACTTCCAATATAACCACATAGAGCTTATGGCACTAATAAAGTTTGTATTGGTAAAGTAAAAACAATAAAAAAATAATGAGACACCTGGTATAACATTTTTAGTAGAAAATACATAATAAATTATTCAATTAGTCGATAAATGATAAAATTATGTGTGGAAAAATAATCAAACATGTCTATTTTTGGCATTGAAATAACAGAAAATAAAAATGTACAATTGTCACAAGGTCAGACATAAAAAGACTAATAAATATTGTAAAAATGTCGCAAAGGTTTCCAAGAGGTGATGTGATAAAGTTGGAATGTGATCTATGCTAATTTCAAGTATACGAAATCTATTAGGAACAGAACTTCTTGAATACTCAATTGGAAGAGCTTCATTTAAATTCATAATAAATTTGTTATTTTAATTTATTATCGAAGTTGATGTGCAAACAAAGAAAGAAACTCCTATGTTATTTGAAAAAAATGTAATATCACATATTATTATTATATGATGACGTTTTTTCTTATGCAGTTTTTAACTATTACCAGAGTAGGATTTAACTCTCCCAAGGCCCGGGACTAAAAAACGGCGGGGCCCATTTGAGGAACTAGAAATCCCGGAAAAACTCAGATGATAGTTAAGTTTTTAGACAGTTTTGATAAATAATTTTGGAAAATGTCGTAAGTCACAAGATATGATGATATAGGAAAGGGCCCAGGGCTATAGACTCCCCAAGCCCCTAGCTAAATCCGGCTCCGATTATTACATTTTAACAATTCAATTGTTTCAGCCCTTACACCGGGGAAACTTCTCATAATTATCATATAAAATCAATAAATAACAAATTTCACAACAGAACTATAACATTTTACTCGAACGATGCCGTTTGTGAGTCTGGCATCAGTTGCCGTTGAAAAAGTCCATATTTCGATTTATTTTACCGCCAAAATCACAAACAAAAATTCTTATAATCAAAGAATATTGAATGGAAACGCCATTAACTTCGATAGTTGTTATATATTTTCAAGGATGGTAAAAATTTGACATTTGAGGTTTCGTGGAAACAATTTTGATTCGAGATTTATAATAATTATGTTTATATGGTGGGTTAACAGGAAAAATCGAAAATCTGGCATGATTTATAAGTTATTAGACCTTCCTAATGCCACTCAATTCACAATATCGGGTTCGGTATATTGAAAAAATGATAAATTACAGTAAATAAACGTCAAATTTTATTTTACCTGATAATTCCAATTTATTACATAAATAATGCGAAAATACTCCTTTTTAACAAATTATTGTTTCTTTCAACAGGCCTTAAACATTATAACAATCAAAATAATAAAAAAAATCAGCCCTTCAATTTTTTAGTTCTCCAAAATAGCTACCTACAAGAAATAAATAAATATATACTTCTTTAGAATATTTCAAATAATGTCGATCTGTAGTGATATGTTTCGGACGTAATGAAAGAATCTTTCTAAAAATGTAGGCATACTAAATATTGAAATAATCAACTACGGCCCGTTTTTGATGGACGAGTACAAATTATTGAGACAGATAATTAATTATGTTACTTATAAGCAAATTACGCATTTCGCTTCTTCAGCAGCTACCAAAAAGTCCACGAATGGCAACAACTAAACGTTTTTTTTTAATTCCTGAACTTTTGCTCTCTCCTTTCTTGAACGTATGATAAGATGCTAAATATATTTCATTTTCAACCCTTCAAATTAGATTTGATTAGATTTGATGAGGTGGCTAAGCTTATTCCATTGCGCCCTCTTCAGATCTATTGTGGTCCTCTGAATCTAGATTACATTCTCATTTTTAAATAACCAATCAACCTCGAGACTGAACCTTTCATGTAATTTCTTGCCGGTGGTTTCAGATCCCCTAGTCCAAGACACTGCACATTTGCCTGGCAATCGCACTGGCATAGAATGTGCTCTGCAGTTTCCTCTTCTAGGTGACAGAATCTGCACATGACTTCGTCTGTCAAACCCATTAGCTCTGCGTGCCTGTTAAGCTTACAGTACCCTGTTAACATACCTACTAAGGCTTTGACATTTTTCCTATCTTTGCTTATTAGGTCTGCCGTAAATGTTAGCGAATGTCCTATAATGAACTGCTTCGCCTGACTCTGAGATTACCCACCATTCTAAATATCTCTGTGCCACCTACTTCCTTGTGGCCATATTTATTGTCGACCTTGCGACGCCGCAGAAGGGTTCCGGTTCAATGAAAGGCAATGATGAGCCTTGTCTGGCCATTTCAACCGCCAGTTCGTTGTTCTTACGACCCTCGTGCCCTGGTACCCAGGCTACCATGACCTTGTAACGTCCTTAGATAGGTTTATTAGAATAACCATCCATTGTTTTAGCTCTACAATTCCGGCTCCTACACCTACTCCTGCCTTGGTGCAGTCCGTATACCAAGTTGCCTCAGTCTTCCCTACCTGGTAGAGTTTTTTGGAACTTATTATTAATCGTGGCCGTTGCATCAAAAGGTTGCCCCATTAAGTTTTTCGCATTATCTACAATTCCGGCTCCTACCACCTACTTCTGCCTTGAGTGCCTTGGCGCTGTCCGTATACCAAGTTGCCTCACCCTGTATGGATACACCTTTCTTCCAGTCTTCTCTACCTAGTATAGTTTTTTGGAACTTATTATTAATCGTGGCCGTTGCATCAAAAGGTTGCCCCATTAAGTTTTTCGCATTATCTACAATTCCGGCTCCTACCACCTACTTCTGCCTTGAGTGCCTTGGCGCTGTCCGTATACCAAGTTGCCTCACCCTGTATGGATACACCTTTCTTCCAGTCTTCTCTACCTAGTATAGTTATTTGGAACTTATTATTAATCGTAGCCGTTGCATCAATGGGTTGCCCCATTAAGCCATCCGCTTGTAGCTACTGGATTAGCTTTCGATAGTCAGCACCGTGCGTTTGGCTTATGTGTTGTTGTCTTTGAGTTACAGATCTGGCTTCGACTTGTATAAAAATGTGTAGTGGAGGCAGATACAGCAAGACTTCGATCGCGATGTGGGAGTGGTTTTTATGGCTCCCGTAAAACACAGACAAGCAAGCCTTTGTGTACCATTCAACAGCGTCACAGCTTCCACTTGCAGTGTCTTTCTCCACCACAATACTGATCCATAGGCTATCATTGGTCTAACAATCCTTGCGTAGAGCAATTGGGTCATTTTTGGAGTGAATCCTCAATTTTTTTCTGCATCTGCTGAGGGCAATGGTATCTTTCTATGTGGTCTTCTGAAGGTGAGTGTTCCATTAAAGCCTTTGATCAAAATGTACACCCAGTTACTTTGTTCCTCTGGTAAATGGAATCACCGTTCCTCCTAGCACTATTGGCTTTAGGCCTTGTAGTGCTGTCTTTTTCGTAAAATTGATAATTTGTGTTTTCTGAGCATTGTCTGTCAGTCTCTCTTGTATCCACCAATTATCAACTATATTTAAGGCAGTTTGGCATTCCGATATCCCGCCAGCAAATTTGCCCCCGACTATAATAGAAATGTCTTCTGCATATCCAAGACAGTAAAAGTCTGTTGTGGGCAGTTCTGTGAGGAGGTCGTCTACTAAGGTTACCCATAATAGTGGTGAAAGCACATCCTCCATTCGTCCTTGCCTTGCCTCAGAGCGGATATTATTATCCTATCCTCCAGATTTGCTCTCATTAATCGGCAAATAGTTTTGTATGTTCCCCGTCTATTCATTGAATTAACCAATGAATTGGTAGTGACATTGTTAAATGCTTCCTCGATGTCTAAGAATGTGGCCATCTCTATCTCTTTGTCTTCTATTAAATTTGAGGTAAGCCTGTTTAGATCATTCAGCGCTGACGATTGCTTAGGGGTTTATCCTTTAACACTTCGTCTTTTATGTACCTGTCTAGAAACCTTTCTGACAATTTTAGTAGAAAGGAGGATAGGCTTATTGGCCTGTATGACTTTGGTGTTAGGTCAGATACTTTACGTACCTTGGGTATGTAAATGACTTTAACCTTTTGCCATACTTTCTGTATGTACCCCCATCCCATCCCATACCAGTCTGGTTTTGAGGATCTTAGTTACGTGTGGTATTAACACATTTGTACCATCTAACCCTGGGGATTTATATGGTTGAAATTTGTTCATGGTCCATCTATATATTATAATTCTATAGGGTCTTGTGACTTTAGTGGCTATTTTCCAATCCGTAGATCTTTTCGCAGTGCACGCCAAATAATGCTTTTTATAGTTACATGTTTAATAACTTGGGATACATTACTGTAATTTACGTATAGCCCGTTCAGTATTAAAACCGTTGCACGTCACATCTGTCATAACTGTACTATGTTGCCAAGCCCTTAAAATAATATGAGAATCTAGTATATGTCAAATGAAGTTTATCAAATATTCTAGGTTAGGTTTAGTTATGGATGGTTATTGCGTGCAAAGAAACTTCGACTTATTTCAGTTACATACAGAGATGTTACATATAAAATTTTAATTTGTATGTTAACCGTACAGCACTAAGAAATTCTTATTTTAAAAACTATGGAATTATTTTTAGCACTAAAAAGGTATGTATGGAATAGTTAACACTTTTATTTGTATGTTTATACCACACACTTAATTAGTTAGAAGTTATGGAACTATTCTAGTATTTAAAATGCATGTATATATATATATATATATATATATATATAGTATCAAGGAAAAAATATTATCTAATATAATCTTTAGGTTACAATTACCCAAGTACATGTTGGCTTCTAGAATGTTGTCACTAAGGCTTACAGACATCCTATAAATAAAAAAGTTCTGATAACCTGGATCTACCTCCTTTTTAAAGGTAGGCAATTTTATTTTATATTTTGGTGAAATAAATCTTTAGTGTGTAGGTCATTTTCAACAAGGAAAATCATCCTGAGATATATGATCATTGATCATAGCAAAAGAAAATTGTGCAGCAAGCACCACCTCAGCTCAGAAAAGGAGAGCAAATCCATTCTATTCTTCGAATGAAGGTATATGCGAATGATTGACTAAATCGTAGCACTGAAATCAATACATTTTATAATTATCAGTATATTGCTGAGTTATTTATCACTCCATCATCTTCTAATCAATCCAAATGTATATTTACCATTTTGTTTTAGCTCTCCAGCATCTACCGCAACTGAAAGTATTGCTAATAAAACGATTGATCAAATGAGCCGTATCAATTCAATAAACACTATTAAATTAATTCTTTGTAGTTTTTATAAAACTTTGTGATATACACATTTACCTTTAGAAAATGCTGCCTGAATTACTTATTTTGAATATCATGATTAAAATAAAATAATAAATAATGCCACCCCAGTTTTTATGGAATTGTTTTATTAAAAAGAAACATTGCAAATTTATAAATTAGCTACTACACCGAAAAGATTGTAATACTATTTTTTTAAATAAGGTAGAACAATAATTGCAAATAGAAATCTTTCAAATTTGAGAGGTTCACGGACAAACCAATTCCAACCCGCAACTTCTGGAATGCATCTATCGGCTTGCTTGGCAGTACCCTGTATTAACTCAATAGGATTTTTAAAAAGATGGTAGGTAATACTTTGTGTCTATACTGTTCTATCATATCCACAATGTATTTTGTTGGGGGGTTTGTTTCTGAAAAAAACATTTATTGAAAGGGCAGTATTCAAATAACCAATTCTTTTCTTTTCAAATATACCAATATTATTATTTTTGTAAAAATAAAAGTAAAACAGCATTTATTGTCTATTAGGTATAATTTGAATTAAGAATTTTAAATGTATTAAACTAGTTGTGTAGTCTTCTGAATTCTAACATATAATTTACTATATCACTGTTAAAATACAGTTAGTATCTACTTTCTAGGCTACAATATAAATAATTTCAGCTTCAACATTTGTTAATCGAATTCTATATTGTGTCGCATTAACCTAATATTATTTATCGAAAAGCATTGTCCATAATTTATCAAAGGTTCAGAAAGATTCAATAGTAATTGGTTTTCAAACCATTTAAAAACATGTTCTTCATTCATTTCCCCATGATAATAACTCAACTGAGATTCATATCAAAATATACTTTCTGCTCCATCAATACAACCATCTTTATTCTCAGCATGTAATACAAAATATCTAGAATAAAAACAATTTTGCATTCTAAAATTTTACATAATCATTGTAACATACCTTTTGACATGAACCACACAGCACCATTTTGGAAAATTCAGGATTCATTAATAAAAACAAATTTATACAGTGGTTTATTTTTGTTGAAAGTTCCATAAGTCCTCTTTGTAGATGAGTATCAAATTTTAGTAAACTACTCAGGAACATTCTACATTGAATAATTATTGTTCTTCCTTCAATTACTGCAGTAACATTCCTAAAGTGACATGATTATCTGTAAAAAAATGTCCATGTATAATTGCCAAGTATTAAGAATAATGTAACAGAATATAATAAATACAGTTGATTGGGTATCATATTAAACTTATACTTACTTGCTTCATAAACGCTGTAAATAGTATCAGGAGTAAATGCATCAACTATTGCAGTATTATTAAGTTTCATTTATACTTTTTTTTGGATGTGACTTTAACTTTAATAACTCATCACTGCTTGTGAAAAATTACTACAGTTCTTTGCAGTTTTCGTCACAACATAATCCCGGGTAGGGAGAGTTGCCGTGGCTAGAAGGAAGAGATGCCTACTGCATTTTTTTTAGTTCCTCAAGTCGACAAATATTACACGTTGGAATGCATTGTGCAGGTCTCGTCTAACTATTTTAGGCATTTTATACATTGAATCCAGTCTATATTTTGTAGTGTTTTGTTATATTGCTCAAAACATTCTACGCAGCGGAAGTCATCATCACTGGCTGAATCTGATGAGACTTCTTCATCACTGTTGCCATAGTTTGCATTCTTATTCGACTTTGACAATTGTGCAACTTGTTTCTGTTTCCGTTTTCCTTGAGTTTTTTGGTTGTCTTTCACTAATGGTTTTTTTCTGCAAATTCTGCTGATTGTTTTCTTTCATTAAATGACAACGGTATCACTGGTACTGGTCTTATTTCCTGCAACATTTTATCTGTTGTGATATCAGAAACAGTTGGCTCAGAGCCAGTACTAGGCTGCAGCTCAAGGCTCTGTTCTGTGCCCCAGAGTTCCAGAGAGACCGTTGTTTACGCTTGATATATCTTCAGTAGTATTATTTGCAATATTTTGCTTAGCTATGTCTGAAATAGCAAAGAAATGTTCGGGAATTGCGTTAGGATCAAAAGGAAAAATTCCAGTTCCTTTAAAGCCTGCAATTGAATTTGCCGGTGTAGCAGCACGAACCCACGCTTTCCCCAAGATTTCGCCTACTCCACGTCGAGACAGATTACGATCGGATTGTTTTAGCTTGTAGTGAGAAGGTTTATTATTTCAAAATAGTTCGAAATTACATTGTTATAAGATCCCACATGACGAATTTTAATCCTCGCTTCTTCATGCGATATAAATAAATAAGATACACATTTTATATGGCATAAATTATTACCACCCAAGGGTGGTAAGTTGACTTACAACCCGTCGTCAAGGGCAATCGGTACCTTTTTGGTAATTGTTACTTATGTCCTTCAGAACAGTGTCAAAATTCGTTGTTTACAATATAGGGAGGATAAGAAGTACATTAAATAACTTTTAAATTTAATACCAGCTACCGTTGTCTTCTAACCAAGTTATGCTAATCACTGTTTTAATAGATTTATTAACACGTTTTATTTCCAATGGCCTTTAAACGTAAACCGAGATTATGTCATGGTGTTGGTCAAAACAACGCGAGAATTATTTTTGAAAAAATTTTATTTCTACCATATTTAGACGTGTTTATATTTTCTTCGAGAATTGTGCTAAATACATGCAAATTACATAATATTTAATGCATAGATTGATTTCAAACAATAAACAAGGTTACGGTTTTTTATTAATGTTAGGTACGATTATTTTTATAGTGAGAGATAAGATATACTTAAGCGAATCTTTTAAAATATTACTTGTCTGTGATATACGGGACGTGTAAAAAGTGGTGAGATGATTGTAAAAGTATTTAAATGACTTAATTAATCACTTTTAAGCTATTTGCTCCTATGTCGTGAATTTTCCGTTTTCTTTCTTCAGGAAATAAAGTTTATTTGTCATAGTAGGCCATCAAAAATAAACGGAATTATTAATAGTGCAATAAAGGACGCTTTTTACCCAAGAACTTCGAGGTACAACTCCAATTCACATGAAACCACTTGCATTGTTTTTAAGGACGGAAAAAACAACTCATGACATGGACCCAGTTGGGTGGGTGGTAACGCACTTGTGGGGAGGGAGTAAATAAGAAAAAAATGGCTAGACCACCTATTTTAGAGTCTAGAACATTACTTCAAGTATTTAAAAAGATGATCCATTTGGACGCGCCGTTTCGGGTGAAATCTCCACCCCCGAAAACTTGTATGAGAGATTAGAGGTGAATCACTTCCAGCCTCCCTCATCCAACCATCCGAAGCACGGTCCATATTTCGACTTTCAATGTCCTTGAAAAGATCTTATTCTCTAGCACCTCATTAATATTACTTGGCATATTTGATGAGTTTTATTGAAATTGGTTCAATCTTGGCATCATAGCACAACCAGTATGTCGAATATTTATAATATAGAAAGTTTTATTTAAGGACGACCCTGCACCCTACAATGCAATTTAGTGGGAAGCAAACACATTGAGAATGTCGTAACCCGATCCTCTACTTCACCAGAAATAAAATTGCCATTAAATTTTACCATAAATCAATACCTAACAATGTAAAAGCGTATTTTGTAGCTCACCATTACTTTTGTTTATGATTAAAGTGAATTTTTTCAACGCAATGCAAGTAATAATAGATGAAAAAAGGCTACGCATACTTATCCTTACAAACAAGAGTCGAATACAGTTTTAAATTTGCTTTGTCTGGGATTCACTATACTCTTTAAAATTTAACACGTTGTGTGCATTGGTAATTTTTTCGTTATATAAAATTTTAAATGCATAACAAGGGGATGATGTCATTCACTATATTTGCATCATTAATATTCTGTAAGTTCTTTTAATTAATATGGAGTTGTATTAAAGATAATTGTAGGAATATTAATTCACAATGAATGGAAATCATTTTAGATTTCTTATCATCGCTTATGTTTTTGCAATAATAATTTTAAGTAAACACTGTGCTTTTTACAAAAAAAAAGACGAAGATAGAGAGTTCACTGGTTGTGCATTAAATACATCCAGGGCCGGACCGCGACCTTTGGGAGTCCTGGGCTAACGATATTCGGGGGACCCACGAAATAATTAAAATATTTGCCATTTTTCTTAAAAAAAAAAGAATTTTGCGGAAAAATTAAACATATATTTTTTATTTGTATTTTTTTACTGGTTTATAATTTTATTATTCGGGGCCCCTGGAGCCCGGGGCCCTGGGCTGGAGCCCATTAAGCCCATACGTAGATCCGGCCCTGCATATTTATCTGTGCACGTATATGAAATTATTTTGCTTAAAAGTACATTTAGTTCTAATTGTATTTTAACCCTACCCCTTTTTTAACTTGTTGTATAGAGACGACTATGACTTCTTGAAAATATCAAATGGACCGTAAAAAGAAAACAATCGAACATAAAGTGCAAGAAACTTTTTGAACAGATAAATGTGGGTAGTTTGAATGTTTGAAATAAAAAGAAGAGAGAGAGGGAGAGAGAGAAATATGGAGGAGAGAAAGAGAGAGATGGGAGAGAGAGAAAGAGATGGGATAGAGAGAGAGATAAAGAGAAAGAGATGGGAAAGAGAGAGATGGGGGAGGGAGAGAGAGAGAGAGAGAGTCAGGAAAAAGAAAGAGATAGGAAAGAGAGAGATATAGGAAAGAGAGAGATATAGGAAAGAGAGAGATATAGGAAAGAGAGAGATATAGGAAAGAGAGAGATATAGGAAAGAGAGAGATATAGGAAAGAGAGAGAGATAGGAGAATGATAGGAGAAAGATAGGAGAAAGATAGGAGAAAGATAGGAGAAAGATAGGAGAAAGATAGGAGAAAGATAGGAGAAAGATAGGAGAAAGATAGGAGAAAGATAGGAGAAAGATAGGAGAAAGATAGGAGAAAGATAGGAGAAAGATAGGAGAAAGATAGGAGAAAGATAGGAGAAAGATAGGAGAAAGATAGGAGAAAGATAGGAGAAAGATAGGAGAAAGATAGGAGAAAGATAGGAGAAAGATAGGAGAAAGATAGGAGAAAGATAGGAGAAAGATAGGAGAAAGGTAGGAGAAAGATAGGAGAAAGCTGGAGAAAGATAGGAGAAAGCTGGAGAAAGATAGGAGAAAGATAGGAGAAAGATAGGAGAAAGATAGGAGAAAGATAGGAGAAAGATAGGAGAAAGATAGGAGAAAGATAGGAGAAAGATAGGAGAAAGATAGGAGAAAGATAGGAGAAAGATAGGAGAAAGATAGGAGAAAGATAGGAGAAAGATAGGAGAAAGATAGGAGAAAGATAGGAGAAAGATAGGAGAAAGATAGGAGAAAGGTAGGAGAAAGATAGGACCATTTTTCAAAATTTTGACCATTATTTTCAATATTTTTAACAATTATTGACAATTTTTCAAAAATTTTGACAATTTTTCAAAAATTTTGACAATTTTTCAAAAATTTTGACAATTTTTCAAAAATTTTGACAATTAATAATCATTTTTGACAATCATTGACCATTTTTCAAAATTTTGACAATTATTGATCATTTTTGACTATTTGTGACCATTTTTCAAAAATTTTCACTATTTTTCAATATTTTTGACAATTATTGACATTTTTTCAAAAATTTTGACAATTATTGATCGTTTTTGACAATTTTGGACCATTTTAGACAATTATAAATCATTTTTCAAAATTTTGACAATTATTGACTATTATTGACAATCATTGACAATTTCTTCAATATTTTCACAATTACTAACCATTTTTCAAAATTTTGACAATTATTGATCATTTTTGACAATTATAGACAATTATAGACCAATTTTCAAAACGGGACTATCGATAGTTCTCCTTTCCTAGTTCCATAACGAAATCAACGGCACTTCAACATTGTTAGTTTTTTAAGTATTGGGATGGCAACTAAGCTCCCACTGTTTTTTTGTATGTCATTAAATGTTTCGAATAATTCGGAAAAATATGTTTTGTTCTATTGGAACCCATTGCTGTTCCAATTTTTGATAAATAAAAAAATTAGTGCGTGCAGTCCCTCCGCGCAGAAGAAGTTATACTTCGTAATGTGGAAATGAAAATAGTGAAATCATATTGTATCTTTAATACAAACTTCATTAACATTGCTTACAATTCACAATTGATCGCATCTTTTAATTATCATTTTCGCGCTGGCCTGTAACAGGTATACTACGCGCATGCGTTCGAGTGCCACGCATTCACTCTCGCTCTGTCTCTTTCTATTCCCCCTCTTCAGGAGCGTTGAACGTTTAACGCAACAGTGCTTTCATACCTCCTCCATGATAGCGTTAAACGTTTAACGAAACCTTGTTGGAAGTCGCATTAGAAGTATCACTTCAAAAAGTTGTTAAAGTACATTTGGCCTGGAAGACGATTGATGAATTTCCAGCATAAAAATTCAATCTACCTTTCTAAAAAACCCAATTTAATAACACCAAACGTCGAGGCTTGGAATTTTAAATATACGTTGATGAGCTAAAATTCTTACATAACGTGTTTTGTTAGGACGTTTAAATGGTAATGATCAATCGAAGTGCAAATCAATTTTTTTCACACAAATATCATCTATAAATATATTTTAAATAAATCAAAATATCTGTAGTAGTATTTAAGTATGTATACATATATATAAAAATTCAAATTTTATGACTATCTTAATATTTGAATTCACCTTGAAATCGTTATTAAGACCCAAGACATACATTGAATACTCTCGATTATTTAAATTAATATCCATTGTATGTACATATTAATTCTAAATGTGACTGAATTTCAAATCAGCTCAATATACTGGGTGTTCATAAACTCCACATACATCTCTACTGATTCATTTGATGTAACAATTCAACTTACTTGCTCTTCATTTCCTTTTTTCCTACAAATTTCAACATTTTGGTTTCCTACCTAATAAATGTATCTACTAATGCCTTAAATTGTGTTGATCATGAAATTTTGATAAACAAACTGGAATATTGTGGTATTCCTTTAATATGTTTTGAAACTTACCTTGAATGTGGAAAACAACTGGTACGAGCAAATGGTAAAGTTTCGGAAAATTTACCAGTTAGCAGTGGAGTTCCCCAGGGTTCAGTTTTAAGTCCAATTCTTTTTTTGGTATTCATTAACGATGTCACAGACTTGTAAATTAATGGTAAATAAACTTTATTTGCTGATAACACTAGTGTAACCTGGAGTAGTTCAGATATACCATCTTTACATTCTACCATAGGCACAGATCTCATTACTATTAAATCCTGGTCTGACTCGAACTCGAACGAAAACTTTACAGTTTACAGTTTTATCTTACAAAGGAGTTTTGCAACCTCTCAAACTTACAATAACTTAATAAGATCTTCAAATTCGGTTAAGTTTCTTGGTCTCCATATTGACGGTGCCCTTAAATGGTCTGTACATGTAAACACTTTAGCGAAAAAAGTATCCTCTGCTTGTTTTGCCATTAAATCTGTGTCTAAACAGCTTGATTCTTCTACTGCTTTACCAACTTATTCTGCCGTCATAAGGCATCTACAAAAAATGTCTATATGAGTTTTTGGTATCGATGGATTCAGCATCTAAATTCCTATTAATTCCAATAATAAAAAAGGCGGTATCTCCACTCCTAAGACCGAAATCCCTACCACAGAATGCGGTATCTGACTCAGTTTTTTGCCTCATCCTAAGGCAGAGAGCGGCATTTGTGAATAACTAAGGATAAACGCGGCTTCTGCTCGTAGATGTCGCGTTCTTCCTCAGTTTTTGATTGGATTGGATTGACATTGGGGTATAAAAAATCCAATGATAGAGTTCTTCACGATGTAGTATCTAAAACACCTAAAGACCAGCTACTCCCAAATGTCGACAAAAGGAGTAAACAACCACCCCATAACAAAATATCTGACGTGGAATTTACAGAGCACGTGGAGTCATTTAATCCGACGATATCCCATTGCCGCCGAGACTTCGCTCCTAAAATCAGATACTTACCATCTGATATATCTGTCAAATTGACGCACGATGATTTTCTAATCAAATACCCACAAATGAAAATGAGTTATGACACATACCTACAGAAACTAAAAAGTCTAAATATTTCTTTCTCAAAACTCGGTCTCGAGGAGTGCTCGGAATGTGAAGAGATGAACTCACATCAGCACAAGAAGGACAGCCTTCAAGAAGGTTGAGAAAATTGTGAGTCCTGGAAATGTCATTACAAAAAAAACACAAAAAGTCGTATTTTATATCGTATGCAAGCCGAAAATGCTGCCAAAGATTCAAAAGCAACTCATTTTTCGGCTGACCTGGAAAAGGTTATCATGCTTTCTAGAGTGGATACATTTAAAGAAGTTATTTTTACAAAACTCTTAACAGTATATAATGAGCCGATATATTGTGCCGGTGAGAGAAAAAAGTGCAACGGCACCATTCGCAGCAGTATGGCACGACGGAATTTCACGAAGGTGCAAAGAACAACTCATAAGTACTGAATCTCTTTAATATTAGCAATTGTCTTGAACCTGTTTTTCCCAATTATCCATATGCTATCACCTAGTCTTCCCAACGAGCTTCAGGAAGTTACCAGGTTCTATTAGGGAGCAATGCTGCAGTTTCTGCTAGTCCATTTTCTGTTAGTAGAAGCATTGGTGAAATAGTGGTTGGTTTGTTACCAGTTCTATTAACAACTCTTTTTGCGATTTACTGCAATACTGACTCTTTACACTCGGTAACCATGTATAAAACTAAATAAACAAATAGTAACAGAAGTAACGACAAACACATGAAAAAGATAGGTTAAAACCGTTATTAAAACTCTTATTTTTGATTTTTGTTTGACTTCGTTTTGGAATAGCAGCTACACTTTTATGAAGTCACAACATTACCACATGTACATATACCATAAAATGTCGAACGGTGACATTAATGTCGAAGGTGGTTCGAGAATACGATCTCAACTCAAATTTTCGTGCTATATTTTTGTTCGAAAAATGTCGATTGCGACATTTTTCATCGAGAGAATAAGAGCCCTGGGGCCCTATTCACTAACTTGTGTGAGTGGTCCTGTAGGAGCTCTCTCTCACAATTTACTGCGCATGTCACTCTCCTAAAATTATAAAATTCTTATTCAGGAAAGGTAAGAAAGTGCTCATATACTCCTATACGAGTACTCTACTGAGTAAAACCAAGAGAATTGTTAGACTTTGAGAGAATGGACTTGCGCACATTGTCTTTAGTTACAGTAATAGATAGATAAAGGCCAACAAAATGAAAATTGAAGATTGTAAGCCGACATATGTCATGTGTCTCTTTAGTCTCTATGATTAAATATTAAATGCATGTTTAGTTTTTGTCGTTTTTGGAGTAATTGTTTATTTATTGTTTTTAAAATGGATGATGACGATTTAGTGATGCAAATACTAATAGACAATGTTGAAGAACAACATACCTATCCTGTATTTCCAACGTCAAGATTGTCTGATTTTAATTTTATTAAGCATTTTCGCCCAAATAAAGACACTTTAACAGCTCTTTTGGATGAGCTAATGATATTTTTGCAAGATCCCCAAAGAACATCTGGTTTAAATTGTGAAACAAAAGTTAAAAACATTAACATTAATTTTACTGGTCTGTAATTACAAGCTTCATCTTTTTGCGTCTCACACAACATTTTCTTTTCAATAAATTATAATAACAAAAGTAACAAAACGCGTAACTCCACTCTTTCTACATCATATCCAGTCGGAAAACATTTCTTCTCAAACAGAGTGTGGTCATGTTTATATTTTGCAATCCTACTAACAGTACATTAGAACTAATAATAGGTCAAAGATACTCGTTCCACTTGGCAACGCTGGACTAAATGTAGTAGACGAGACGACTCATCGCGAATAGGGTTTTTAAGTACCATGTGAGCGATGAGTGAGAGAGTACTCCTATCGATGAGTAATCGTGCACGAGCATTCTCACATGTTACAGAATAGGGCCTGTTGTTGCTATGCATCACCTATCCTTTTTATGTGTTCAAACAACTTCTTTATAATATTTATCGTTCATTAGTGCTTTCTATGCGTCCTTCCATGTTTCTTTTAAATATTCTTACTGTCGGGTAATGTAGACAAGTAGTATTGCTAGTGGACTGTATTGTTGTAGGAAGGTGGTTGTTGACATCTGACCATAACTACCTTGTCTCCACTGACCACGAAAGGGTAAACTAACTACGAAGATGTCAATAATAGCCAGTTTATTTTCAATAGATCTTTACTGAATCAAATTCTAAAGATCTTTACAGCAACAAAAAAAGAAGAAAAAACATGTGAAATTGTAGAGCTATAATTGTTGAAGCCACTACTTGGCAACACTGCCAGATATGTAGTTTCGCGCTTAAAATGCACTAGTTGATATGCGAACAAATAGGTAATATAACGTAAATAACACTGTTCTTTACAAGAGTAGGTAGTACACAAACAAATGTTATACACTCGAGCACCTGAGAATTTGAGAATTAATAACAGAACCACAATTAACGTTAGTTGAAGAGAGATAGACGTACCGGCTTTTCACCTAAAGAACACGGCACCAACAAACGTGTTGGGTGGTAATTAGATTGGAATGCTAAGTACCAATTACATATTTGATACCACTTCACACACACTAAGAATACTTTGAAATCCCATAGATTCCAACGTGGGGTTGTTTGTCATAAAGGACTGTGAGCAGTCATTTTCAGACACCGCAGTCGTGCTTTACACAAAAGTCTGAATGCTACTGACTTGGAAACAGGGTTCGCGCGCGCAAAGAGTCGCTGTTGGTAGGGATGCGTCACCGACTGTGTAGGTTTCAGGGTGGATGTACAGGGTGTCCCTAAATTTGTATTCGACACAGTTGGGATTGCACAGCAAATTCCAACACTTACCTTTTTACCAGCATAATTATATAAAAACGGATCTCCTTGCTACCTTTGTATGTATAAATAATTATAACTAATTCTGATTAGATTTCTGTGTTTTTACTTTTATATCCCTATCCCGGTTTTATATATTTTGTTTCCTTGATTAATATCTAACCATCTTTTAAATGCTTTCTCTCATATTTTTGAGGTAATTTCTTTGAGGAATCTTTCGTCTCCTGCTATGAGAACACTATCATAAGTAAATGCAACTATTTAGCCTGTTTTTTTCATGATTAGTACCTTGGAAGGTCTCCATGATAGTTGATTTTAAAGACGCAACATTAATAAAAGTTATTTTGTTTCAGATGATTTCGAAGTTTTTATTAAGCTGCGTTTTAGCAAGCTTACCAATTTTTATAGTAGCAAATTCTATAAGAGAGGATGATTTTGCCGATCTTCGAGGACCATACTGCCAAAACATAGGATGCTGCACCAACAGAAGAGATTCTTGTTCTGTACCAATTTTAGGTAAATTGTTATCTTTCAGTTAAGATACTAATTAATAATTAATTTAATTTAGTTTCCACTGCAAAAATTTATAAATTTATTCTTATCAGGCTCAACAGTCTTTTCACTAGGTCCTTCTTGGAGAAATCTGCCCTTGGGTACTCTAGTCCTAGGAGTCTATATCTCCAATGGGGCATTGCCTCACATTCGAAGATAATGTAAAAGGCTGTTTCCTCCTCTTCCATGCACAACCGACAGATAGATTCCTCCCTATATATGCCAATTGTATGCATGTGCATCCTTAGGATACAGTGACCGGTGAGTAATCCCGTCACTTTCCTTGCCTGGCCCCTGCTGAGGTTTAATATTTCGTTAGTCGGCGAGGGGCGAAGGTTCTTTGACCAAGAGTTTCCTTTATTCCTGTTTTGGCACGTGGCTCCAGCACGTCTGATGTTTAGTTTGAAGCGCGTGTAGCAGATTTTGATATTCCAAATACTGGTTCAGGACCAGTGAATGCAGTTTCAGACCCTAGCTTTGCTAGGGTGTCTGCCTTTTCATTGCCTACAATACCCTTGTGACCCAAGACCCACTTAAGAGCTACTCTATTATGGTTTGCTAGGGTTAAAAGCAGTCACAGTCAAGTCCCAGTCCCAGTCAATATCTCTACCGTTTCCAGAGCTTATTGCATCAGCTCCGATATAATATTAGGGTATTTCTCCAGTACAAGTATTGTCAGATCATCTGCATACCCCTGGTGTATAGCCCCTTCCTGTTCAATTCCTCCAGAAGTTCATCTATGACGAGGTCCCACAGCAAAGGAGATAAGACTTCAAGCAGTTGGAATGTATCCAGCTGCGAGTAATGCTGCAGGCGCTAGGATTATACCATCTGGTCCAGAAGCTGTAACGCTTTTAGTTGGGCGTCAGATTGTAACGACTGCTCAGGTAAAGAGCACCTCAGGCGTAGATTCTAGACCAGAGCTAATAGGAATTCAAAGAGTAGGTCTTACCGGTTCTCGGGTAATCCTACTTGAATTTAAGTTACGTTAAGTGAAGCGAAGATAAGTGGGCGCCACCCTGAATACTACTAGTTTTACAGTTTCACATCAACTTTATCAATCGATAAACCCTGGAATCTTGGAAGGTGATAAATACGAACAACGTTATTAAATTTACAATAGTATAATTAAAACAAAGTGTAAATTACGATTTGATAAAAAAATATATAAAAAAAATGATATCTAGTTATGGACAAATTTTTTCGATGTTGATCTGGTAATGGTAATGGAGAGGTACTTTCCTTTTCCTCTTCTACTATCTTGGGATCTCCATGATTGAGAGAATCATATGGTCTTCTTCTCGGAACTTGTCTCAGGAAACCAGGAAACTCTATATATAAGATAAGATGGTTGGCAAAGTACTCCACAGTTCCAGTCAGAACAAAGTGCTCCAAAGTTCCAGACAGAACAAAGTGCTCCAAAGTTCCAGACAGAACAAAGTGCTCCAAAGTTCCAGACAGAACAAAGTACTGGAAATAACAATTGTCTCAGAAAAAAAAATTAACAGAATGGAATAAAATGCAGGATATCTGAAGATTGAGATTAAAGTAAAACTTAAGCAGTTAACATACAATTTAAATAAAATTTATTTAAAAATGTGGTTCATACATCCTGTATTTTAATAAAAAAAATCATCAAAGAAAGCAAATAAGAAAAACAATAAAATCAAATAATTTATTCTATACCGGTAAATATAGACATATATTAAATAGGAATGTATATATTTTAAAAAGGTTTGAAATATCTTCAAATATATTCAAAGAGAATATAAAAGAACCAAAAAAAATACAAAATCATATCGATATATATTCCTGGTACTGGAACGACACCTTGCTAAATAATAAAAAAAAGAAATATGAAAGTGGAAAACTACTATGTAGGCGGAAAGCAAAATGATAAAGAATAGCTGACATACATTTAAGCGAAATAACTTACCATTCACATGAATGCACTTTTTAAAGATAAGATAAAGTTTGGCTTCAATAGCACATGTTCACAGGAAAAAAGAACGAAACCTCTTTGCCCCTGTTTAAATACACGAAATCATGTGAGAGATAATAGACTTACGTCTCATATTCATATCAAGCTCAGACGCTTTGACCAGGAAAGGAATTTACATTTCAATAGTGAATTCTTAATTCACATTTAATTAATAATTGATAGAGGAAGAGTTAAGAACGATGTCGAAGTGGTACTAACAAATAGCAGTGTATATTTTCACGACAGACGGAACTCGTTCGGTCCGTATTCTAACGTTGATTTCGACTCTTTATCGACAGTAAATGTATTCAGCCTCGAAACATTTCTCGGTGTTGGGCATTAGAAAGGACTGGCTATTCGCCGCCCATACGATTCTTATCAATCGTTCTAAATTAACGTAACAACCAACCAACTACATTAGTTCAGGTAACATCTAATACCATTACGAATTGTACCACCATACATCATACCACCTGCTGTAAAGCTAGAGTCACTCCACCTGGAGTAGGAAGTAAGAGTTTTCCATTTATTTTGTCTGCGTCCAACATATAGCAATTGGAATCGCCTTGTATTTTTGTTTGCTTTCAACAGATCATTTAGATTCACCTTGTATATTTGGTTTGCTTTCAACATATCTGTATATTTAATTTAGTCATTTCATGTCATTTAGAATCACCGTATATCTATAGCACTCTGTACACCTTGTAGTACTACATGGGGCCATATTATCTGTAAATATGCAACTAGATAAGTTAGGTAAATAAGCTATTCAGTGTGAGGAATATAAAGAACCCTGCAAATCATTTATTTCTTTTATTTCTGGCTCTCCCCCACGACCCACTCTACCGTTCTGAAGAGAACAACCCCACAATTTCGAGCTAGTCAAAACCCTTTTATGTTTTCTTATTAATAGTGGCGAGGTACTTTAACTAACTGCCCTCGTTACAAATGGCGCCCAACGTGGGGCTTTGTATGACTCAACCGAGTTAATAGCCCAGTTCAATTTGCACTGGGTTATTACTTTATTGGCAGTACTCCTATCCTCTTTCGTCGCATTTATAGTTAATATTTAATCAACAAGTTGAATAGCCTCCGCACTCTATCTCAAAGAGGAACGTATGAAGCAATTCTCACTTTTGATCTGGTAAATTATTCCATCACCAAAAAATTATTTAACCATCTACCTTTATAAACGGGATTCACCGGTTGGTTCATATTCCTATCTTGGTGGACCAAACAAAACATCAGACGTAATGGAACCTCGTGCCAAAGCAGTAACACAATAAACCCCTGCTCAAAAAAACCCCAGATTCACTGGCTAACGAAATATTGAATCTAAGCAAGATTGACTTAATGAAAGTGACAGGATTTCTCACACATGCATACAATTCGCATATACAGGAATCAGCTGAGGATCTCATTTGTCAGTTGTGCATGGAAGAGGAAAGAACAGCAACACACATTATCTTCGAATGTAAAGCACGCAAACAATGGAGATATAAACTTCTGGGACTTAGGACGCCCAAAAGACGATCTCTCCATGATGGATAAAAACAACTCCTCTCTTCAAATGAACGGTACAACCAAGATCACGATCAGCCTGAAGGAGGAGATGAGCAGAGGAAACCTCCGACTGAATGTGCGGTAATAATCTAATAATCTATGACCCTTAGAATTAAGTGCGGTGAAGACGAAAATTGGCGGAGGTATTTCTTAACGAAATACTATTGATATGGCCGTTGATGCCACATCAGCTGAAATGACAACAAATTTTATGCTGTCGTAAAAAATAGGATGTCTTCGATTTAGTAGACTGGAATTCTATACAGATGGAACGATGAATATAGACAAGCCTTTCAGTATGAAATAGTAATTATTAGAACGATCTTACTCTTTTATTTGTGGGTTTCAAAGCACTATTCACTTGAAATATAGCTTCGGGTTGAATCACTATGCAAACTTTAACTTTATAGAAAAATGCACTTATTATGCAGGAAATGAAGGAATTAAATTAATCGCTATGAAACTTGACCCAGTTGGTCTGAAAATATCGGTTTTATACCGATAAAGGAGTGGTAGGACTTAGCTGGGAGGCCGATCGGGTTGAAAACTCGACATCGACCGTTACTAGCTGAGCTAGTCTCGTAAAAACCCAGGGAGATAATGCATTTAGGCGAGAAGTGTGCGTTTGGTCACGTCTACTTCAACTGCCGAAGAATAATAGTAAATATTGCAAGGCGCCGGTCAGCCGCCAGGAAAAGAAACCAAAACGCGATTTTGAACTAAGGTAGAAGTATCTTGGAGGCAGTTGCGCGCGGGTAGGAATTTCGAATGAAAATAAAAGAACTAAAATATAACTATACATGAATATACAAAGGAACTAAAATATAAATATACAAATTGTTGAAAGTGTGGTTTCATCAACTGTAATGCACAGAAGCAAAATTCTACAGTTTTTTTTGCTGGGGGGCGATGTCCATTTAGCCATTGTACTTTAGAATTTTGAATTACATTGGCTTTAATTTAATAAATATTATATGAATATTTCTTCATCTAATTTCTTCAGTATAAATAGCACTTTTTCATTTTATGTTATGTTTTTGATTCTATTTTGTACTACTGCTTTGTTTATAAAATTTTTGTTAATTTTTTATGACTATAAAATATATTTAAACTTTGAGTAGGTATATGATTTGTATTACGCTTGTAAATGTTATTTCTCTAGGAACTCTATGTTATTGCGATGAATTCTGTAACTCAACCAGAGTAGACGACTGTTGTCCAGACTACTGGTCTCATTGTAGAGGTATAACCACTCCCCAACCACCACCAGCTCCCCTAATTGGTTGTAAATACGGAGACGGTACTCTATTCTTGAATCAGTCAGTGACAAATAATTGCAATAAATGGTAAGTATAATTTGTTACTTTTAGAAACCCTTGGACCCAACAAGAATTTAAAGTGGATCTATATCTTTAGTCTGTATTCTGTATGTTCCGTGTGGTGTATTCATTATTATTTTTGTTATTAATTTTGGGAAATCAAACTACAATATTTTCTTTTTTTTTTCAATCAACGTTGAATTAAGAAATATAAAACGCCCTCACCTAAAACCAGACCTCCACCAGCCATTGTTGACTGGTATTTCTCACCAACGAGACCACCTACTTCGAAGAGTGAATGGTGACAGATGACAGGGCGCGGTTAGAACAATAATAGACGCTAAGCAATACAGTACTTTTCACTTTTATTTTGTTGAATAATTCAATAGATATTTGATTTGGGTAAAGTAACACCCTTTATTATTTTACCCCTTCAGAACCCGCAATAATTGTAATTTGATTTCCCAAAATTAATTGCAAAAAGAATACTGCCATTTACCTTTCCGTTGTTTTTTCATCTTTACTAAATTATCAAGCCACCTTATTTTTAGCTCCTCTCTTGTTATTTCAGCTTCTATTCTTTTCAAGGACATTTATCCTCTCTGCTTATTCTAGGGCTTTACAATACACTCGCCTTCATACAGCTTTATTTACTGTCAATGTACTCATCATTCTCTCTCAGTTCCTTTCTATTTGTTATAAAACCTACTCCAGGGTTGAAAACAAATGAAAGTAATCCCAACCAACGTTTTCAATTGTGCAGTGCTATTTCTAAAACTGCTAGCTTTCAGTTCCAACTCTCGTCTTCTCAAATCCTTAGATTGGAAACCTAAGTGCGAGTAGTAGTGAAGGACCCAATAGACCCACTAACCACAAACCCAACCAAGAGTTGAGGATAGAGTCCGTAGCAACATTTTATGCTTACCTCCGAATAAATCTACTTTTAGCTCTATTACCTCATGAGAATGAGTTAAATTGACCCTCTAAACCTTTATTATATATCATATCATATAGTATATACTTAATGGAAATTTTATTACCTGGTGATTAGTCCAGCCGTTTGGATTATTATTGGCTATTTTTAGTGTTTGTCAACGCGGTGAGAATGAACCAATCGTGATGTGCGAAGAAAATGTCTGTTTACTTGATACAAACATTATTGAAACTATTAATAGAAACCCTGAAGATTTCGGATGGACTGCTACGAATTACAGTCAATTTTGGGGACATACTTTGGATGAAGGCGTTCAATACAGGTAGTTTATTAGTCTTACTTTGAAATAAAATCAAGACTGTATGTGATACTCTTTCTTCGTTGTTAATCTTGTAATTATTGTTTTTCTTTATTCATTGTTGACCGTACTTCATAAAGCCTCATCAAATGATTTGAATTATTTGTATTTATAGATTGGGAACACTTCCACCACAACAATTTGTAATGACAATGAATCCCGTTAAAAGAATTTATGATCCCAATTCTCTTCCCAGAGAATTCGATTCTACCTTGGTATGGCCGGGTTTAATCACAGGAATTCAAGACCAACGTTGGTGTGGATCTTCATGGGCTATTTCTACTGCAGCAGTTGCTTCTGACAGGTGAGGAATATTGGATGAGGTCAATATTGGTCTTTCCAAAAATTGTGCAAAAGTGTGAGTGTCGTTATCTCGAAGAAATTCTTCCTTCGAAGCTTCTATCAATAAAGTACCTCCACAATTCTTTTAATTTTTTTTGATATAACATAGGTATGGTATTGTTTCAAACGGCAAAGAAGCCGTGCAGCTCAGTGCACAAAACTTGATCTCTTGTGACACTAAAGGTCAACAAAGTTGCAGTGGAGGACATTTGGATAGGGCATGGTCGTTCACTAAAGCTTATGGGTAAGTAAAGCACAAATAACTTTTCAATTTTGGATTCAATGTAATTTTCACATTTTGTTTAGTCTCGTAGATGAAGATTGTTTCCCATACGTAGCTCAAAATGAAAGATGTACAATTAAACTTCGTGGTACTCTAGACTCAGCTGGCTGCAGACCACCAAGCTACGCGGGTAGAAAGGGAAGATATACTGTTGGACCAGCTTATAGACTGGGAAATGAAACTGATATCATGTACGAAATTACCAAGTCTGGACCAGTACAAGGTATATTTTGCTTATAATACCTTCAATTCAACCGATTGCAATAATAATTTTTAGATTTGCATGTCTTGAAAATACACCACGTTTGGTGTAGTTTTGTATTGGTAGACAACCCCAATCATATGCACAGTCCCTCAGTCAAATTCATAAATTTTTTCATAAGCTGTTTAGTTTCAAATATAGAGTGTTGATCACACAAAATCAACGTTTTTCATAAAAATTATAACAAATTCGATTTTTTCAAGAACTTTAGGAAACGATTTGTATACTATTTGGCCAACATAGAGTAGAATACTTTTTGCTGTGGGATATTTTACCAAAACCAAATAATTTTTTTTCAACTGTGTATTCGAAGTTTCGTCTTCCGCATTAGAAGGACCGGCACCATCACCATCATCATAATCTTTGCCACTATAAAAATTCTCGCATTTCTCTATTTCTCCATTAATATCGTCTATTGGAACATCAAACTCTTCATTTAAATCTCTCTCACCTTCCTCACGTCTTTCCTCACTAACGAGATCTTCTGGCACTATACTTTTCCCTGCAGGAACATTAAATTTTTTTCCTCGTCTGGGTTTGGCATTCATATCAGTATTAGCGCTGCTGTCGCCTAGTGCTTCTTGAAGATGAGTAACTAGTGCAGTTGTCCATGAATGTTCAGACAGCAACCTTTCATTTTGGTCCTGTGGCTTGGGATTTTTTTTTATAACTGCATCTCGATCGAAGGGGTGGATGCCGCAGGCTTTAAAACCTGATTTCATATTTTCAGAGTCGCTGAATCCTACAGCTAATAACGTTGATGCCAAAAGTCTTGGGAACTCTGACTAAAAGGACTCCACGATTCTTCAAGTTCCATTTCTCTAATAATTTTCTCCATTTCTGTTTTACAGGACGGAAATACTCCACGTCAAGTGGTTGGTAGATGTGCGTAGAGTTCGGTGGAAGTAGAACAAATCGAATATTGTTTTCTTGGCACTCTTTTATTACTTTCATTGACACATGACTAGACAAATTGTCCCCAATGAGAACTTTTGGGCCATCAAGTCTACGCACATATGGCAGAACAAACATCGTCGAATCGAACCAGCCGCTGGCGTTCCTGTTGTAGGCAGCTCCTGGTGTTCCTCCATATGTCCAAGTTGTGTAGATATGCTTGGATTTGTAAAATGTGTATTGGGGAAGCATGCTGCTCCTGCAATCATGACAATTATGCTCGTTTTCGATGGGTCTATGACGCGATCTGCATGTTCACTTCCTCGCCTTACCACCACCTTCACAGAGCCAGGGTCGTCTATAAAGTTGGTTTCGTCATAGTTTATGATATTCGATATTGGTACATCAGCAAGAGTGGCCTCCAGCTCATCAAAATACCTATTAAGGGTATCATAGGATACCTCTGCATGTACTCTTTTTATATTTTCAGTGAATCTTACGGTTAATTTTGGGATGCCGTTTCACGAATTCTTATGTAAAAATTAAACATTTAGCAAGAAATCTATCTTATTGTGGAAATTGAAGTATGTATTTCCTGGCCGGAAAGCATCGAGCCTTGCTAAAATTATTTTACAATAATTGCCACCCATTTATTTTCTCTACTTGGTCCAATACATTCGCTCAACGTATGTATACATCCTATTAATAAAAATATGTGACGTAAGCTCACAAAATTAAGTGATATTTTCAGAATATTTTAAGATGACGTGACGTGATGCTAACATATTCAAATTATTCCAAAAGCTCAATATGATGTAGGAGCTGAAGGCACTAGTTTCAATTTTTCCAGCCATTAGAAAGCAGAAATGAGCTTGCTGTAACATGAAAAATTGTTCTCCATACTTCATCTTAATCGAAGGTTTTCACTGAATCTTGTTCTATACAGAACGACCTAGCCCTTACAAAATAAAAGGAATGAGCTTCTAAGGCCGAAAAAAATATTGTTCTTGGTGTTTCATCTCGATAGGAGACATTTTTTTTCGGGCCGAGACAGTGTTGGACTCATCCCTAAGGGGATAACTACTGACCAAACCCACCTCAGACTCGCCGTTACCCCCGCCTCGGAATCACTACCCTAGCATACTTCGAGACTCCGTTCACACCGTCATCTTTTCCCTAACTTTCACTCCTACCTCTCATGCCATATCGAGTCCTTCTCTCGCCCTAACCATGTTCTCTACTACGCCACTTACCTCCACCCATTCCTCCTGCCCCCTCAACATTATCTCCATCATTTTCTCCTAATACACCGCCTCCCCTAGTTTCCTCTCCAACTTCTTCAGATCTTCCTCGTTCCTCCAGAATCTAAAGACACGCCCCACATCATCCTCCACTTCACACCTCTCGCACACTCCAGTCTCTCTTTTTCCAATCTTGTGGAGGTACCCTACTCTCGACCCATGTCCAGTGAACACCTGTGTCAAGAAGTAGTTCACCTCCCCGAATTTCGGGTCCATCCAATCTCTCCTATTCCCAATCGCTCCTTTTAGCGGGCCCTCATACTCCTCCCACCTTCTCTCCATTTCCTCCTCCATCCATTTATGTACTTCCTCTCTGGTCGCACCCCTCCATCGTTTATTTCTGGCTCTAGCCATCACGTCCAATGGGTAGGTTCTTGCCAGCACCGCTGCTGCCAGTCCACCCACTGTCCTGTACACCTGCACCACCCTCAGCAATATCCCTCTCTGCATCCGCAGAAGTAGCCTAACCCCGCTCTTTCACCCCACACCTCCACACCGTACAGCATACTCTGCTCTACCGTCCTACCAATTATCCTCCTCTTCCACTCTCCCGGCCCCTTCACATTACACATCAATCGATAGGAGACATAATTTCATAATTTTCACTGAAATTTGTACTAAACAACAACCTAGCGGTCATTGGTTGGGAAAAAAGTTTGTTACACATTTACTACCTATACTACGACCCAGAACTGGTGCACCCTGTACAGTAGTATAGTAAGATATGTTAAAGACCGCGTGTTCTATATTGCAAAGTCTACTGTTTTACATAGCAGATTGGTTCAGCACCATTGTACAGATAATAATGACGCTGACGCGAGGTGAAACTTTTTTTGGGAAATTTCCTGATTTTCTGACCTTTTCTCAAATTTTCCATAAAATTAACCACATTTCTCTAATTGTTATTAATTGTTAATAACTTTAGCAAATCATAATTTTCGTTGATCCAGGTTAGGTTTGGAATGACAAGGCACTCGTGAACCAGTATGCATGGCCTTTGATAAATGAAGTTAATTTAACCTATTTAATTACAGCTACCATTAAAGTTTACCAAGATCTATTTGCTTATGCTGGGGGAATTTACAAACGCTCCTACTTAGCTTTAAACCGTAAACAAGGTTATCATTCTGTCAGAATTATTGGATGGGGCGAAGAAAACTCCTACAGGGGACCTCAAAAATACTGGGTAAGTGATGGGTTCCATTTTATTCATTTTGTCCAAATAAGCTTTGGTTCTAGTATTGTGGAATAGAAAAAATACGTTCCATGTTACGAAGTTTATCATTGTTTTTTTTTTATTTTAGAAAGTAGCAAACAGTTGGGGTACGAATTGGGGAGAAAATGGCTATTTTAGAATTGCAAGAGGAGTCAACGAATGCGAAATTGAATCTTTCGTCATAGCTTCATGGCCGCATATTTCCAGGAATATTTTATTGTCGAACGATATATATTAGTTTTTTTTACTACACAACACTATGACTTCGAATATACTTATGTAAAGTCTTAAACAAACTACAACAATGTACGTGAGATGGTTCAAGATATTTCTGAAAATATGAAATTGAACACATTAGCCGTTTGTTCATTTTATTATGGTTTGTTTTGTTTTTTTCAATACGTATTATCTGATTTTGTAAAAATAAGTTTTTTTGTAATAAATACTATTGATTTTTTATCATTTTTACTTAACCAAATACTCAAGATAAATTTGTATCTTTAATTTTCAGAGTGGTTGCGATGGTTCATTATTTATCCTCCTAAAAGAGCAATTTATTATTCTCACCTGGTCGACGAGCTTAGGTTAGGTAAGATTTGTGGTGAATGGGACTATAAGGCCCTCCACTGCGACTCGTAAGAGTCTATTGTGGCTCATACCTATTCGGATTTCACCAAACAAATTCAGCTTCTTAATAAAGCCGATTAGTTTGTTTGGTGAATGATATTTCAGGTCCGACGGCGAGAGAGACCCTGCCAAATATCAGATACCTGATTCGAGCCGTGGCGGGGTAGGCACAAATTATATATGCTCTGTTGTTTCATCAACATCCAGACAGAGACGACAAGTCGGATCTTCCGACAGTCCAAGTCTTAGCAAATGATGATTCAGATGACAGTGGCCTGTTAAAAGGCCTATTAGACAACATAAGTCATATCTGCTATAGTCAAACATTTGTTTCGAGACATTCTTCGAAGGATGATGTATAAAAGCCAATGAAAATGAACGAACCCTGGTATATTATGCCAGAAGTCTAAAGCTCTTCTCGCTGTCCAGGTATTTAGTTTCCTTTGCAAGAGAGTCCGCCTTCTCATTGCCTTCCATGCCAGAATGGCAAGGGATCCAGATCAGCGATACTCTATTGAGTTCTCGTATTGAGGAGAGTCTGAAAAACGGTTGCTTAGGATCCTAAATAGGTTGAAATTTTTGTCCTAGGTCTGCGCCGTATAAACCTGTAGCAGAGCCTGAGGGTGTTTTTGATCCATCTGTGTACCAACAGCTGTCTGCTCTTAATAAATAATCCTTATGGAGGACCCATTCGCCTCTATTTGGAATTAGGACGGTATAAGGCAGGTCATAGTTTACTGTTGGAGGCATTATGTCAGAGGTCATTCCCAGAATACTGTGACTTTCGGTGTCCACTATCATTCTGTTTTGCTCTGTATAAGCCTGTTTTGTGCAATTCTATATGTTGTCCATCTAGCCTCCCTTTCCAAAAATATATGGAGAGGAGGTAGGTCTAGAAGGATTTCCATGGCTGCTGGCGCTGTGGTACTGATGGCACCAGTAATTGCCAGACAAGCCTGTCTCTGTATGCCAAATAGCTTTGCTTGGGCCGTTCGCTGTAAAGCTTTTGACCACTAAGCAATATCTCCATATGTGATCATTGGTTTAACAATCGTCACATATATCCAATGAATTTGTTGCGACATGTCCACAAGGATAGTCTGATGGCCTTATGGATAACTTTTTCCAAGTGAGCGTTCCATGTAAGTTTTGTATCTAGGATAATCCTCAATTATTTTTCTTCCGCTGCAAATGGAATAAACTCACCATTGTAGGAAAGTGGTGGAAGATCCTCCAATTTCTTTTTCCTAGTGAAGGGGACTATTACAGTTTTACCAGGATTAACAGACATCTGTTCCCTTTGTCACCAACTGTGGACATCCTCCAACGACTTTTGTAGGATATTATATGCTACCCTTCCTGACTTGGTCGTCTGCATACGCATGCACTTCTACCCCTATTCTTTCGAGAGCGCTAAGCAAGTCATCTATCAAGAGTGACCACAGTAGGGGAGATGCCTTGTGGGCAGTCCCTGGAAACCTTAAACCTAATGGCCTCATCCTGAAGAGAAGTAGTGGCTGTTGTATTAGTGAGCATGGCATATATCCAGCCGGTAATGGTTGGTTTAATGCCCTTTTCAGCCAAAGCTGAACCAATGGAGGTCGGTAGTGCATTGTCGAATGCTACTTCGATGTCAAGAAATATGACCACCGCAATCTTCTTATTGTTAAGGGATTGTGTGATTTTCTCAACAACGTTGTGTAACGCTAAATCTGTTGATTTGTCAATTTGATAAGCGTATTGGTGGGTGCTCAGGGGGAAGTTATCTAAAGCTATCCGCCTGATGTAGCAATCCATTACTCTTTCAAGTCCTTTAAGCAGGAAAGATGTAAGACTAATTGGTCTAACCGATGTAGGGTGTGGGTCTGTGCATGTAAAATACCCTAGCCGCCAACCAACTGGGTGGTATGTAATTCCTCGCCAGACTAGCTCTATAGAGTTTAATGAGGATGGGTAAAAGTAATTCCAGTCCGTTTTGCAGTAGAGCTGGAAAAATGCCATCCTCACCGGGAGATTTGAAGGGTTGAAGTGATTTTATTGCCCATTCAATTGCCGGTGCTGTGATAACTTCCTTGGCGACCTCCCAATCGTTCTTTATGGGGCGCCTTGCGCCTTAAAAGTGGGGTGGTCAATACTTATCCAGAGTCAAGCTTCCAGGAAAGTGATTTTTAATTAAAAGCTCTAACGTTTTTTTCTAGAGGTCGTAAAAGTACCATCAGGTCGTTTTAATGACCCTATCTCGGCAATCGATTCTTTGGAGAGAATCTTGTGAATTCTAGTACTGCGACGTATACCAGAAATACTATCACAGAACTTCTCCCAAGACTCCCGCTTCGCCTTTCTAATTTCTTTGTTGTTATTTGTTAGAGCAGTTCTATAAGGCTCCCAATTGCCTGACTCTTTAGCTCGGTTAAATAGTCGTCGATTTTCTTTGCCTTTCTAGGCATTTGTTCCACCAAGTAGAATTGCGATTATCTCTTTTTATCTTGAGTGGACAGTTTTTATGATACGAGGAGATCACTGCTTCACGAAGTTTTTCCGCTGCAGCATCTATTCCATCAGAACTGTTAATTGTAGTTAAACCGTCCTCAATGTACAGTTGAAGGGAATTTTTATATCCACTCCAATCAGTAGCTTTTGAGTCGCGATATTCTACTACTGGTCTTGGACCTATTTCAATGTTAAATTGATTATGTCTATGATCTGAACACGAAGGCTTAGTAGATACTGCCCAATGCCGTATCTTATTACTCAGAAAGTTTGAGCTGATGGTCAAATCTAGCACCTCTGATCTGTTTCTAGTTACAAAGGTTGGTTCGGAGCCCTTATTAATAACCGATAGCACTTCCCTATATATAGTATATAATCAAAGAGTAACTTACCTCTACGATTTATATTTGTGCTGCCCCACGATGTATGGTGTGAATTGGCGTCACAGCCCATGACTAACTGAAGTCTGTTCTACTTGCTATAGTCGATTAATCGCCGTATAGCGAGAGGAGGTACAGTATCCGTATCTCTCCTGGGAAGAATGCAGAGCAGGCGATTATGTTTGTCATACCATTCTTCTCCGGTAAGGACACATGGATGGCTACTACATCTGGAGTGCAAAAGCCTGTAAGCAAAAAGTAAATAATATTTTTCCTGATGAGTGACATGCTCTGGGTTTCACCCCAAGGCAGACTATTACTTCACCAGGAATATTGCTAAGACCGGTTACTCGGTCTGTGTTTCCTGTCCATGGTTCTTGCAGGAAGGCAAGGTCGATTAATTCGTCCTTGAACCTTTTGCCAAGGATATAAGAAGCGGCCTTGGCGTGCTGTAAGTTTGCCTGTAAGCAATTGAATGTGGCAGAGTGTGGAGTGCCGCAGGCAAGCTTATATCTCCTCAATCCCTGGAGAGATCAGTCGGTGGATCAATTAAGACGCCACCATCTGCTCCTTCCAATGATGAGGCTGCGGTTGGTGCCATTGACGAGGTTTGATCACCTTTCGTCACGGCCGATCCAGCTGGTTTTTTTGGTCCCTTTGTCGAGGCCATGGTGGTCTTGGATTTCAGGACACCAGCTCCAGTCCCTTTTTCCCGTTTTCTTGAAGAGACGTTAGTCGTCTTCGTTTTGAGAAGACCAGCTTTTGAAAAGCTGGAACCTTGGCTACGTGTCGGCGGTACACTCCCCCTGTGCTTGTGCGGAGATTTTGTACTCCCTACTGCCGCAGGAAGTTTTCCACTCGGCCCCGGGTAATGGGATTTCTGGGTTCTCTTCGAGGGACTCGGTTTTGTTGCCTGTTGGGAGGAGGACCGGGTTTTAGGGCGGAAAACAACCCACCCAAAACCCAAGTATGGTTTGAAACCCAGCCTCCCACCCACCCAGCACAGTCATAGATCCATCGTCAATGGGGGAGGTACATGTTTGACCAGGGCCTGTAATTACCCTGTGTAGAACAGTCCACTCCAAGGTTAACAGACCGTGGTTCATTTTCCTCAGTCTAGTGAGGACCTGTTCAGAGGTCGACGACTGCCCTCGTCAGGTGACTTTGGAAGTTGGTCGCCTGAGACGCATTTCAAGGAGGCACCGTCGCATGGTTGAAGGGTATTGACTACTCCAGTCAACCACGAAACACTCTCCTGATCTACACAGGTGACTTGTAACCATCCAGGCCGGAATGTGCAGCTCTGGAACTGCACTGCATTTTGTACAAGAAACAGAAGATTATCTAAGTGAGCGGCGGAGGTATAAATATAATGCCCTGACAAACTTTTTTAGTTACATTTCAACAGTCGTTAAAAAAAGTTCAAGTATTATATATAAAAGTAAGTAATTTTTAAAACTTTTTTTATTATTTTTGATTAAAAAAAAGTGAGTGGTTGGAATTTAAAATTTTTACAAATTTTTTGTATTGAACTAAAAGTATAGGAACCATTAAATTTAAATAAGGTTTTTTTAATATAGTTTTCCATTTTTTATTGTCTTTGATTAAAAAAAGTGAGTGATCAGAATTTAAAATTTTTGCAAAATTTTGTATGTAACTGAAAGTATAGGAACCAATTAATTTAAACGAGGGCTTTTTTATGACTATGAGGGAAATTTTACTTTTAAGGGGTACATAAATATTTCTTACAATAATCACAGTATTGGGTACCATCCATTTTAAAGTATCTCAAAATTCGTCTTAGGTACGCTCAGAACGATCACTACCGTGTTTTGAGCAAATAACATAGATTTATTTAAATTTTTTGAATTATCATGTTTTTCTCGTTTCCTGAGAATATTGAAACAATACGATAACAGCTTGAATGTAGATATAGATTTCCATATATTACAAAAAAGCGGGAGTGAATCTGCTGTTAATTCAACTCAAGTATTATCCCAATCACTAAATAAAAAAATACATGAAAATATATTTGTGGTGTATGTTTTAGTAGTGAGGGAAAATTAAATTAACATTCAAAATTGTGTTGCAAATTAAACTAGTATATATTTTCCTAAATATCAGTAATTATACTAGGAGAGTTCTGCCTATAGGGCGGAGGCGGTAACATGGGAATCTCCATAAGGAAATCGCGAAAAAAGCTAAGGTCCCAAAATCCCGAAGCTGTATCTTTTTGGAGTGGAGGTAAATTTGAAAAAATTTCCGAGTGTGGACGCGAACCTTCTCGTCTTACATACATTTGTTGCGAAGAGAGATATAAAAAATAATATACAGAGAGCAGCGGAAGTTAGTACGCTAATCATGACACGGAAAAGGTCAGTATATAAAACATGCATTAAAAATTTAACATATATAGTGTATATCAAACATTTAGAGGTTAAATAAATATTATCGTTGTCTATATGTTCAGGATATTAAGCATAGTTACACTAAAAATAAGAGTACAGCGTTAGTGGAGTAAAAATAAGCAAATAAAATAAAGAGTTTTTTATTATTCACAACTAAATGAGACGAATAACAACAAATGTATATCAAACTAGATGGGACAGGATGTATAAAAAAATAGAGTCAATTTTAATAATTTTTATTTAAATGATTAAAAAACATAATAAACTTTTTATTCATACAAAGAAATAACTTGGGCGACAACATTGTTTTTCAATTGCTTCAATAGACAATCATGATGTACAACTGAATGCGTCTTCATATATTCGTTGCACCTATAATTCTAGAAAAAAGTAAATATAATTTAAAAGTGTTGAATAAATCGTAATGGTTGCTAAATTTTCATGCTAGTTCTGAAAAAGATATGTTTGGCTCATGTTAGAGCTCATAAATCAGAGAGTTTTTGTCTATTTCCACACCACCTTAAAGTCTTAAAGACTTATGAGGTAAGACAACGGCGCGTAGCCTTTTTTATTTGTGGAAAGGCTACCCCGATAGGCCTAAGAAAACCACTCCCAATAATAATCTTATTTTTCCGCATTCGGAATGTGTGTTGAGGAGCCCTCCTCGCCCCCCAAAATGTACTTAACATTCCCCTTCTCACCATTTTTACTATTTATCTCGCTCAATCGCCGCCTATCGGCCAACCTCCATTTTCTTTTTTGCGCCTTTGACAGATTCGGCGGAACATTTCTAACTATGTTCATACTCTATACTTTTGGTATATACAGATACATTCAAACACAAACGGGACATAGGGATTTAATGTATTGTCCGATCTAAATAGTCCACCAACAAAACATTTCTATAAGTTCACTTCAATGAATATCAAGTATTGATCTGGACAGCTGGATTCCGAACCAATGTAACAAACCCCGCCCCTTTTCCTTCCAAAATTTGTTAGTTATGAGCGAACTGCGATTTAGTATTGAATAATTATTTGATGGGGGTAGTAAACGTCGCTACATATTGAAACAATATACTTATGTTTTATGTTGTTAAAATCGAAAATTAATTGTTAAATTCTCTTTAACAATTAATGTTTCGTGTTAAGATAATATGTTTTGATTTCTTTTGGCAATAACGGCTTTCAAAATAAAAATAAATTCGTAAATAAAACAAAATAGGATTCTTTAAATTGAAACACGACTGTTGTTTACTGACTGTCTGACGATAATTAAGGACCGCCCACAGTTGAGAATACGGAGTGGTGGGAATTGTACGATATGTTATAGGTATTCAAATAAACGATTGTAATAATCGTGTTTTTAATTTGTTGAAGCTGGATGTTGGTCGACTAGTTCAAAAGCAGTTGCTTAAAATCCCTATGTTCCGTTTGTGTTTGAATGTATCTGTATAAAGGAGAATCATAGTAGTCCCAATTTTCGTCATCGAACACATCTACCTCACACACATTATTATTAGTAATTTCAAATTTTATTGTTAATACACTCCACTAATTACACTACACTAAGTTTAATGTTCTTATATATAAACAGTATTCCCTCCCCAACAAATTAATATTCCAATTTTAAATTTACATGTATGTCATCATATTACAATGTATTAAAAACAATAGAAATAATAAAAATTTTAAATATGTCTTCTCTCACGCACTCACTCATTCTTTATATGTAAGTCATACAACCACATTTCGAACCAATTAGCATTCATCCTCTAAATTAGTGTGGAAAGGAAGGAGGAGTTCTATAGGAGACTGTGCTATTGCCAACAACTAGGTGGAGAACATTTTGAGCATTTATTTTAATGTATTAAAATCAGATACATCAGGTATCTTATGTATGTGTTTAATAACTATAAAAATAAAAATTTCACCCTGTATAATTCATAATTGACCATACATTATTCAGTTTGTTGGAATCGGTTCATTAAGAGGATTTCAAAAATATGCAAATATACAGGGTGTTTCATTAAAAAAAAACAACACCGACTATGGCATACTTGCGTGAATCACCCTGTACATTTAAATTTATGTTTACATAACGCACAACTCAATTCAAAAGTTGACGTGTCTCGGCATTTTTTATAATTTTCTAAAATAATGACATAAAGAATTTTATTCCATAAGTGGTTTCCACACTGTATAATAACATATTATTAATGTAATGATGTGTACTTTGTATTGCTGTACATTTGCATAATTGGTAGCGTCGATCAGGTGTTATAATTATATAGGATGACATTTTAATGCATCTTATAGGGTGAAATTTATAAATATTGAATCATTGTTGGTGACAAAGATTGATATTGAAACCTTGCGTAATATAAAATTTTTTATATTATTGAATACCTTGATCATATACTGGCTTTCTATTAACTACTATCTGTAGACAATCTTGGGTCAAAAGGATCCTCTCCCGACCATTATTAGCAATTAATATAATTTGTACTCAGATCCACCCCGTATACAATCGTTGGGTATGTATCACCTTTTTTTATATAATGCGCGAGCAGATGATGCTTTTTGGTCTCTGAAATGAAACGAACAGTAAATTCAGTTGAAACACATACCTTCCATTTAAAATTTTAGCAATATTTCGGCTAAAGTTGGACGAATATTTAACACATATGCAATAGGTGCTTTAGCAAAATATTTAACATATTATAACATATTAAAAGCAAAAAATGTATCCAGGGGGGCTAAGATTAGAATCAGTAACATATGCCTGTGAAACATGGGTTATGAATAAAAAGAAAGAGGACAGATTAGTGTTGAGAAAAATATTTGGAGGAGTAAATAAAGAGGAGAACGAATGGCGAAGAAGAACTAATAACGAATTGCGAGCGTTATACAAAAAACCAACGATAACAAACATAATAAGAGCACAGAGGGCCAGATGGTTGGGTCATATTAGCAGAATGACAGAAGACATATGGGTTAAGAGAGTTCTAATGGTTGGAACAGGTAGCAAAAGAAGAAGGGGCAGACCTTGAACAAAATGGCTGGATGTAGTAAAATATCTAAAAAAAGTAGGAATACAGAACTTGCATAGCGAAACATTGAATAGAAGAAAATGGAGAGAAAAAGTGAAAAAAAATTGCAAGCCAGTAGATGGGCTAAGAGAGTTCCGCGATAGTTATAGGGAAAACAGTGTGTTAGAGAGAGAGAGAGTCATGGAGGCAATGTGTGTGAGAGAGAGCGCCGCCGCGCGCGCCGTCGTCCGCATCATGAGGCGTCCGCCATTTTTAGTCCGCCGTGCGCATCGTTCGCCATTTTTAGCCTGCTTCGCGCATCATGAGGCGGCCGCCATTTTTAGTCCGCTCGCGAATTTAATTTGCCGTGCGCATCGTTCGCCATTTTTAGTCTGCTTCGCGCATCATGAGGCGAATTTAATTTAAAAAAAATTTTGACTTGAGTGCGGATCGAACCGCCATCCTATGCGTCAATAGCAATTGATTTAACACAGTAGACCATGAGCTCTCATGTTTATTCTATGCGAAGAAAGGTATTACATGCTGCAATACGGTCGCGCGCGCACCGTACGCTAGGCGCCGTAAGTTGTGACGTAATCGAGACTGATCCGTTGCGATGATAACAGGCGCGCGCTAATATACCGGGGGGCTTAAAAGTAACTTATGTTGAAATATTACTAACGAATTTCGTAATATACCGGGGGGCTTAAAAGTAACATACTATATAATATTTGAACTGAAGTGGCACGTCGCGTGCTACGTCAAACGCAACTTGTCACGTCACGTGTGAACGTTACGTACTACGCCAAACGTCACGTGCTACGTCAAACGCCACGTGTCACGTCAAACGTCACGTGTCACGTCAAACGTCACGTGTCACGTCAAACGTCACGTGTCACGTCAAACGTCACGTGTCACTTCAAACGTCACGTGTCACGTCAAACGTCACGTGTCACGTCAAACGTCACGTGTCACGTCAAACGTCACGCGTCACGTCAAACGTCACGTGTCACGTCACGTGTAGCGGCGAACGTTACATACTACGCCAAACGTCACGTGTCACAAGCTACGTCAAACGTGTGGGCTCATTTGTAATATGGCTTCAGAAGAGTACAGTCATCGAATTGCTTTTTATGAGGATAAAAGTGAGGTTATAAGGCAAATAGAGAATCTCAGTTTATCTGGTGGGGAAGAAGAAGTACGACAGGCGTGGAGCAGTCTTAGTATAAACTGGTTACCTAAAGAGCTAGCATGCAGACAATTACCACAAATTACTTATCCGTTAAGACGTATTCAACCATGTTCAATAGACAGACAGGCGCGCGCTAATATACCGGGGGGCTTAAAAGTAACTTATGTTGAAATATTACTAACGAATTTCGTAATATACCGGGGGGCTTAAAAGTAACATACTATATAATATTTGAACTGAAGTGGCACGTCGCGTGCTACGTCAAACGCAACTTGTCACGTCACGTGTGAACGTTACGTACTACGCCAAACGTCACGTGCTACGTCAAACGCCACGTGTCACGTCAAACGTCACGTGTCACGTCAAACGTCACGTGTCACGTCAAACGTCACGTCAAACGTCACGTGTCACGTCAAACGTCACGTGTCACTTCAAACGTCACGTGTCACGTCAAACGTCACGTGTCACGTCAAACGTCACGTGTCACGTCAAACGTCACGTGTCACGTCAAACGTCACGTGCCACGTCAAACGTCACGTGCCACGTCAAACGTCACGTGTCACGTCAAACGTCACGTGTCACGTCTCGTGTAGCGGCGAACGTTACATACTACGCCAAACGTCACGTGTCACAAGCTACGTCAAACGTGTGGGCTCATTTGTAATATGGCTTCAGAAGAGTACAGTCATCGAATTGCTTTTTATGAGGATAAAAGTGAGGTTATAAGGCAAATAGAGAATCTCAGTTTATCTGGCGGGGAAGAAGAAGTACGACAGGCGTGGAGCAGTCTTAGTATAAACTGGTTACCTAAAGAGCTAGCATGCAGACAATTACCACAAATTACTTATCCGTTAAGACGTATTCAACCATGTTCAATAGAACAGAAGAAGATAAAAAATGAAATCAATAATGTTTTTGCTATGTCATGTGTAATATTAGTATTTGTCTTTGTTTTAATTTTAAAAATTATTTAAAAAATTGTGAAACGAAAATTTGAATCTTCATGTAATATAAAAGTTGATGAATATACAGAGTGTTTCAATAAAAAACCTATGTTACTTTAAAAAAAATTTATTTATAATGGTAATACAGTATTTGAAAACCAGTGACTGAGGCGTTGTACATTTCTTTCGGTACACGAATATAGTCCAGAGGCGTCGCAGGGATTTGAATCATGAACAAAGTTTCCTGTTGCACACGGCGTGCCATCAAATTTGCAAACGTCAATAATGTGTGGAAAAACACCAAATAAGTGACATTTCTTCAGCAGAAATTCCGCTTTTTGTTGTCCTCGAATGTAAATATAGTCTGCGGCATACAATAGCTTGCTTTCCAATATTTCGTTTACTTTGGAATATTCTACATCTCCTGAAGAGTATCGAATGCCATGTACCTTCCTTTCCAAGTATGATGTAGTCTTTTTATCATCGTTACTTAATGTGGAGAACGGTTGCGGCGGCAAAAATATGTAATGCGAACTTTTGAAGCCGATTTCTATGGTGAGTTCTTTGGCAACGAAAATCCCATCTACGACAAAGCCTTGAATGTCTACAAATGCTACTCTCATGTTGACGTCTGCTCGAATACTATCTCTGATCAGCATCTAGTTTAGGCTTTTAACAATTTCGGTGAGGGGGAAGTATTCCATGACGCAATCGTGAATTATGATGCAATAGACTTTGGTATTTTCGGGAAAGCCTATGTTTGCTTCAATGTCGAGTTTCACATCGACTGTGGAAGCCTTCATGCTTTCCTCCTGCTTCGAACAATCGATAACAAACAATGCACGACGTTTGAAAGAAGAATAATCCAGCAGGGGGCGCTTCTGTGTGGAGTTTGCGTAGTTGGGATAGAATTCAGTATAGTTAAAATATGCCTCATTGTAGTCAGTTTTACCAAAGTCCAATTGCATTCTTTCATTAGGCCAATATTCACCGTTAAGTGACAGTCTTATACTTTGCACGTCGGCATTGTCAAATAAAGTCGGGTCAGCTGTACCCACGTTACGTTTATCGGTTTGAAAGAAAACAATAACAAAACGAGGTCTTTCAACTGAAGTGGATGTTTTAACAGCCCAAACTTCACGTCTTGCGCCCTTAGTAATTGCAGGCAATTCGTGTAACTCCCACTTCCTAAATGGAATAACTATAGGTTGATCTTTTTGAATGGATTTCATGAGATTCAATTTTATATCGTCATTAGGAAAGATATGTTTAACTTTTAGTTCAATGGTTGTAATGTTAATTTTCGCAGTTGTACTAGTGAGCGTACCAGAGACATTCTTTTCCGTGATATATATGCAATCATTATCGTTTCGTGCTCGAACTAATCGTATCGTTTGACGCCCACATGTAATCATGGGATAATCGTTAAAAATATTGAAAATATGTTTGAGAGGTATTTGAAGGTTGAAGGACTTGTCGCTGACATTCAGAATGGGATCTTTCGGGTAATTCCAGCCTGCTATAGCCATATGATTGGAATCTTCTTGGTTATAACAAGTCATGGCACGTACGGCACTTATTATTCCAGGATCCCGAACTGTTTCCATTTCCCTGGCACTTTCACTGTACGTACATGAATCGAATAGGAAGGCTCCAACATTATTTGCTAATTTTACGTCACCAGCTCCATGTGTTTCAAGCGACCCTTTAATGCACAACAAAGTATCGCTCATTGCAAAAAACGAATCAACTTGATTGATGCTAAACTCCACAATGTCACTGCAATTGAATGACTTTATAAATGGAGCATAGGTTCTGTATTCGGCCTTTCGAATTGAATCGTCAAACATCGGCTTACGATATATATCAAACATTGAAGGCATGTTGTCGTTTTGACGAAGCCGTTTTCCATACATGGTTGTCATTTTTCAATTTAAACCCCAGCGATTGCAGAACCAATTTGTTTGCAAACGTGAGCTGTTTCGGCTTTGCTGACTGCTTAGCTAATGAAGTTGGAAGCTCTGCAGTCTGTCTTTTATGATTGATTATTAGTCCCATCTGCTTCGCACTCTAAGCTCCAACACCAAAGTACTGAGTTCTCCACGAAAGTTTACAGGCTGACCGTCTTGGTCTACGGCTATGACAGTGATATTGGTTACTTCACGTTGCGGTATAACAGGTAAGTATATCAAATTATGAGGAATTTCGTCAATGGAATATCCTGGATCTACTTGTATGACAAATTCATAGATAGTATGAGCAGGTCTGTTTGCATCGAAGGCTCCAGTGGAAATGTTACAATCGAAGCGGATACTGGATACTTTAATGATTTTGACGGGGAGATCTGAAGAGTGCATTTTGTTGGCGTCGAATATTTTCGGTGAAAATCCCAATATTCTTCCAAGACTATCAGCTTCCATGAAGGAAATTTTGTATTTACTGCAAATTTCACATTTCAACGTATTGTGATTGGGTTTTAGTGAAAATACCGGTCTAGTTGAATTGCTAGCACCCAACTTATCACTGATAAACGCTTCAAGATCAGCAATTTCATAACATCCAGTGGGAAAATTAAAACTTTGCAACTTGTTATTGGCATCGTAGTAGTAAAACATGCAATTTTCAATGTTTGGTATACTGTGATAAGAATGAATAGATCGTAGAGCTATTTCATAATCATTCTTAGGATCGAGCACAATAGGCGTAGGAGGTTGGAAAGTGAACACGTGATTAGTGCTGTTTACTCTCAACAGCTGTGACATGATGACTAATGAAATTCGGGAGATGTATGAATTTAAATAACACACACACGACATGTTCAATTATTTATTTTTACAAAGAAAACATGTGGCTTGAGAACTCGGAGGGCCGTCACAATGCGTCGTCCAATCAGGTCGGTTGTAATGGATGAAACAAGGCAGTCGTATTTGTAGTTCAAAATTTGCTCGATATTCATTGGGAAGTTTATGCCACATATCAAGCAATTCACAAGGCCTTACACACTCTATTAGATGCTCAATGGGAAAGTGCTTTAGTTCTTCGGCAGTGAAACTACTCAATTCCATGGTAGATATGTTGTAGTAATAGTTCCGTCATTGTTGTAGAAATTTCAAACACAAATGACCGCAATTGATTTGATCGTAGTTTTGATATTGGGTATTGTTGTAGAAAATTCTCGCACTCTTTCCAAAATATTTAACAACTTCTTTCGGCGGCTTCAAGTTGCCAAATGAATCGAAATACTCTACATTGTTGTTTATCTTTCTGTAAGCTACCCAATGACTTCCGCTATTCTTAGAGGTATCCAAATTAACCACTGCGCATTCTTGTTTTCGGGGACCGGCTTTGGGGAGAGTGTCTCGCATGAAAACTCCTCGAAAATGTGGTATTTTACGCAATTTTGCGTAATGTGTTATGTCAAAGTCGGATAGTGCGTGATTGGGTAGCTTTATTAGTTTTTTTGCTTTTTTAAATACAATCCAAAACCGCCGTTTGGGTACTTTTTCAGATACAGACCGGATCCTACACGTTCCATAGCCTTATTAAAACGTACATCTTCTTCCAATTTCTTTTGCGCATGCTTTGCGTCAATGACAGTTTTAGCAATCCCAGCAGCACCACCTGACAAAGCTCCAAGTGCCGAAAGGCCAGCAAACAAAGGGATGAGTGGTAGGAAACCTCCGGATTTCGCTACAGGTATTACTCGAGGAACCTCGACTTCTTTTTTCCCACCAAATTCTTTAATAAGTGCTTTGGCTGCTCGTAAGGCGAACGTTGCGGTGTCTTTCAAAGATGCCCCTTTTTTCATGGACTTTCCCACTTTTAGAATGACATCTCGATGGAAAGAACGACGTTTGCGGCGACAACCCATCCCCAGCTTTCTTTTCACCTTCGTTCCGCCTGTCACAAGTAATGCAGCAGTTTTCTCTGCCAAAGAAGCGTCTTTTGATTTGACGCGAGCCCAAGCTTTATCTTCAAGTATCTGATCGGCTTTGTGTCGTTCTTCGAGAGACTTATTCTTCCAGTAAGAAATATCGTGTTGTTTACAAGCAGCGTCCAAGGGGTTAATGCCTGGATCTCCACGATCAAGACGTTTTTCCAATTTTATACCGGCTACCCAAAAAAAAACAATTAATTTTTTACAAAAGGGGTGGGGGGAGAGTACTTACGTCCACAGTACTGATAGCTAGGTAAGTGAAGTTCAATAGGTAGTTTATTGATGAGAGAATTTAAGAGACCTTCTCCTTCAAACACCAACATTAAGACTGATACGCGTAAGTGGCGCGACACCTATATTTATAGAGTAGCACTAAGAAAAAACGACACACACTATGAAGATAATTCAACAAGAGCAGACGATATCCATTGAAAATCTAGATTTCACCTCAACGCCATCGATCGGCAAACATGGTAAATTGTTACCAAATTCTTTCCGTGCCATTATATGCGGTCCCAGCGGGTGTGGAAAGACGAATGCCGTGCTGGCGCTCCTATTCAATCCGAATGGCGCGAAATTCAAAAACGTTTATGTTTATTCAAAATCGTTATTCCAACCAAAGTACCAATTGCTGCAAGAAGTTATAGCACAAGTCAAGGGCGTTGGCTATTTTCCATTTCAAGACAACGAGGAAATAATAAGTCCAGATAAAGCTCGGCCTAATTCTGTCTTTTTATTCGATGACGTTGCATGTGAAGGTCAACAGAAAATTCGTGAATACTACTCCATGTGCAGACATAAAGATATCGATGCTGCATATCTTTGTCAAACATACTCAAAAATACCGAAACAGCTTATACGCGATAATTGTAATGTAATTGTGTTATTCAAGCAAGATGAGGTGAACTTGAAACATATATTCGACGAACACGTATCTCCAGACATGACATTTGACACATTTTAAAATGTGTGTTCAACATGCTGGTCTGACCGTTATGGTACTTTGGTCATTGTGAAGGATTTCACCTTCAACGATGGCAGGTATCGCAAAGGATTCGATAAATATATAAAATTGTAGCGCATGTCTTTAGTCTGCACCAATATGTCTGACGATAAGGTTACTGCTGCTGCATTGCGCAAGAAAAAAGTGTCTGAACTTGCCAGATCGATTCGCAAAAAATACTTGGCGTTGAAATTAGGTAAATCGGAGCAAGATGAGTCTATTAATAAACTATTCAAGCCGATATCTAAACCACTTGAAGAAATTGTGCAATCCTCAAAGACATTACAAAAAACGATTACAAATTTGAATCCAAAAGAGGAAATAAAAAAGGAAGAACCTGATGATGTGTTTACACCTTTTCTCGAAACGGAACCGGTGGCCGAAACCGATGAATCCGGCAATATTACACGTTCTGAGTCTCCAGAAGAGATGCGCCCCGAAATTTCCCAGGAAGCTTTCGCAGACTATTTAGACCAATATCCTGCCATCAGTCATCAGTTCATTGAAGATTACTTCCAAAAAGATGATAAAATCGATAAAAATTATGGTCCGATATACAATGATGAAATCGGTTGGTTATTAGGCAAACGTCGAATTGCGTTTGATGGAAAAACCGGTAATATAAACATACTTCCTGAGAAAAACAAAGAAGGAAGATATGTTATTGGAACGCCAGGCTTGTATGAACTTCTATTTTACCGAGACCCCAGTTACAATGATCAAGATTTACAGAACTATAAAAATCTTTTGGCAAAAACTGAAGTTCACTTAGACACGTTAGATCGTCTCAAGGGCTCAAGTACTGAAAAATATCACTACATCATAAAACCTTTATTCAAAACAAAATCTCTAACGACAACGAATAGATCGTCCAAGGTATTGACTCGTCTAAAATCGATTCCTTCAGCAAAAGGAAAAGGTATCGATCGTTTAACATATAATGATAAACCTATGGAGTATATTTATTGGGACGATGCCAATGAATTGGTGGATCGTTTGAAATTGTTGATTGCTTCAAAAGAGGCAGGTAATACGTCACACGACAACGAAATAGTAGCAATTATCAATGAGCTCAAGGAGGCTGATATAATAGAATAATACAAGCTGAAACTTGTTCATTTCAATTATGCCTGTCGATAAATTCGGACATAGACATCAAACGCCTTATGCGCGTTTACCAGCGAAAATTACGTTTCCTCATACACCGGACGATAATATTGATATTGAAAATGTGAAAATTTGTAATGTTAAGGAACCGACAACAAATAGTGACGCTGCAACAAAAAAATATGTTGATGTTCAATTGAATGGCCTACGTACTATCAACTCACCATTAATTCAAACACATGGTGTGGTGCTGCAGCAACAAGACCATGATATAAAGGATTTAGCAGTAGGATTGAACGAAATAAGAAAAGAGCTTCATAAGACAAAAATCCCCATATTACAGGCGCACATTACCAACTTACAAAATAAAACTAACGAAATTGATGTATTTATTTCGCGAAATCCCCCTGTAGCAGGTAGGGATATGGCTACGAAGAAATACGTTGACGATTCAATTGCCACAGCCAAAGTATTTATTCGAAAAGAATTCACTGCTTCTATTAACATGTGTGTTGAAGGCATACGTGAGTTACAAAAAGAAATTACAGAAAATATCAGATCCGTCTCTGATATGAAAACTAACGTTTCGGTCATTGTAGACAATATTAAGGTTATGAATACGAATACCGTTAACCGCATTAACAGTCTGGAGCTGAAGCTAGCTGGTAGTACGTCATAATATGTATTCTAAAGAAAAAATTCAGCTTGTAAACGAGCTCCACAAACCGATACGGAAAAAATTCCCTCGGAGACGCACTATCATTAAGGGCCTTGACGACCTCTGGCATATTGATCTGGCGGAGATGAGAAATTTTGCTCCACAAAATAGGAATCATAAAATGATACTAGTCGTTATTGATTGTTTTTCAAAGTTTCTGTGGACACGCCCACTAAAGACGAAGACCGGAGAGAAAATCACTCGGGCATTCTCGGACATTCTCGCCAAAAAATCTGCAATCTGATCAGGGAAAGGAATTTTACAACAGCAAATTTCAAAATTTAATGAAAAAATATGGCATAAATCATTATAGCGTATTTAGTACAATGAAAGCTTCTATGGCAGAGCGTGTTATAAGAACGCTAAAATCGAAACTCTACAAGTATTTCAGTTTAAATGGCACCCACAAATGGCTGGACATTCTACCTAAAATTACTCAAGACTACAACAATACAAAACATTCCACAACAAAATATAAGCCTTCTCAAGTCAACAAATCCAACGAAAAATCTATATTGAATAACACCTATACTCATTTGAAGATAGCCGGTCCACGAAAATTTAAAGTTGGCGACATTGTGCGCATATCCAAGGCAAAACATGTCTTTGAAAAAGGATATACACCCAATTGGACTACAGAACTATTCAAAATCACCAAAGTTAAAATTACCAATCCTGCTACGTATTTACTTGAAGAAATGCAAGGGACACCAATCAGCGGCTGCTTCTATGACGAAGAACTACAGAAAACTTCGAATCCGGACGTTTACTTGGTGGAAAAAGTTCTTAGACGTAAAGGCAAGAAACTGTTCGTGAAATGGTTAGGCTTAGACGAAAAATATAACAGCTGGATTAATGGAGTTGATGTTTTATGATGTAAAAGGCCACACACACACATGCTATAAATTGGAGGCGCTTCAGATCTCAAACTCAGTTAGCAACATGAGTTATCAAGGTGTCAGTAGTGGTGGTGACGACAGTAGTAGTAGTGGTGGTGACGACAGTAGTAGTAGTAGTAGTGATAATAACTATACTGTAGAGCTGGATAGAATTTTGAAAAACTATGAGTTTGCTGCAAAGTCTGAAAATGTCTACCTGCTTTCAACACAATATTCAATTTCCGGTTGTGAAGTAAAATGCGGAATTAGTCCGGCAAGATCATTTACGCCTGCTGTTATTCTATCTCAGCAGCTCAAGTTCAGCAAAATATCTTTCAGCACTTACGAATGGCAGAACTTTATTTCAATAATGACGCAACAGATGAATTTCTTTCATACCAGAGACGAGTTCAAACCTGATTCGATTCCATGTGGAGACTACTGCACCATTACTCCATTAAATTACGATGATTGTAAGGTAATTTTTGTCAGAAAACATGACGTTGAGTATTACATGGATGAAGAAGTATCCCAAATTTTAGAAGTAAATAATTTGATTATACAACGTATATCGGTGTTGGAAAATTTGGATTTTTGTCAATATTATTATAATGTTTTGGATTTCTGTAAAAATATCACCCCCGAAAATTTAAGTTCTCTACAAATTTTATATGCATTTTGTTCCATAACACCAAACGATATGTTAAACAACGCTCTTAGAGAATTTGTATACTTTTATAAACTCAAAGTCATCAATGATTTGAATAAATAGTTATATAGATGTGTTTGTGTGTTTTCTTCCCCCAACCGACGACGAAAAAAACAACTATTCAAAATAATGTTTTTTATTTTAAAAAGAAATACATTTAAAGCTACAAAAGCGAATTACAAAAAAAATTAAAAAAGAAATACAAGCAATATACAAAAATACAGGTAAGTCATATTTTAGTCAATTATATATTACCGCTCTCGGAAGTTTGTTAATTAAAAATTAAATTTTATAATGCCCCCAAGGTAGCGTATCGGAAGTATTTGGTATTAAATAGCGTTTATCATCATAAGGACTCAAACCGATTTTTGATTGCTCTACACTATAGACATTATGTCCAAATGACCTAATGTAGCGTTGTGTGGTTATTTTATTTTTCCATTCCCTCAAACATTTCACATAGTCATCAAACGTAATGTTATTTTTAACAACATTATATTTAACGCCTTTGGACTTCTTAACAACTTTACCACCCTGAACCTTGTAACTATACATTTTAGAGCGAAGCCCTACGAAATGAGTCATAATTTTTCCATTATTTTCGTCTTTCATTAAACCTAAAACTTTTTTATTAACTTTAGGAATTCCGTATGGATTATCATCACTAAAATCAGATGTATCAAATTGAGATAAATCTGTCTTCATCACCTCCTCATAAGCATCATTACATCGCAATTCGAGGATAAAACTATCTGTGTCCATATACATTATCTTACAACGATCTGGACCCATTTTTGGTAACATGTAATTATAATGAAAATTGTACATAAAAATTTTAGATAAATCTAGTATTGCCTGTCCTATGTACAAGGGTTTATTAAAAATAATTTCTGACTTTTTTAGTTCGATAACAACTTTTTATACCTTGAAGGTGGGATGTTTACAAAATTAGAAGTTTCCAAAAATATAGATATTTTCACAGTGCACACACACACACACACACACAACCATAAATCAATAGACAAAAATATTAGTCGAAGGAAATCGAAAACAAAAACATATTTTCATTTAATTGGGAATTTACAATTTTTGCGGTTACCTGTGTGTGTGTGTGTGTGTGTGTGTGTGTGTGTTGTGAACCTATTGTTTACCGATATTGATTAAGACTTGTTGTTGAAAATGTAGCTAATAATTTCATATAAAATAATACGATTCACTTATTGTATCTCAGATCTCAGTCTCGATCAAGATGTTCGTCTATGCGCCAGTACTACTGTTTTTTCTCGCCGTGTCGTCGGAAAACAATACTGAATATGCGAAAGCGTTTTTGCTACGTTTCGGCTATGTGAATTCGTCAATAAGTGCGATTACCGATTTGGAAACATCTATAATAGCATTTCAGGAAAGGTACAATCTTCCTGTAACGGGAAAATTGAATGATGCAACAATAAGTTTTATGAATAAACCCAATAAATAATTTTCGGGTGAATTCAAAATGGAACAAAACGAAATTAACGTGGTATTTTCCTCAAGCCACCGATGACCACCTAAAAATAGCTCGACGGGCTTTCGAGATGTGGGAAGAAATATCTATTTTAAAATTTGAAAATATTCGAATACCTGATCCAACACCTGACATCACTTTAACTGTTGTTGGTACTGAACACTATTACCGAACAGTTTGTCAAGGTGGTCGTAGATGTCTTAGTACTTTTGATGGTCCTGGAAATGTATTGGCACACGCAAATTACCCTAATAATTATCAATGTACAGAAATCCATTTTGATGCTGCAGAACATTGGTATTTTGGTAATGAAACTTCAGATCACGATGGAACAAGTTTTTTGGCAGTTTTACTACATGAAATTGGACATGTGCTTGGACTAGAGCATAGTACTGTTCAAACGGCTATTATGAATCCATATTATCAAGAAGATATGATACATTTCGGTGAAGATGATAAAATGACAATACAAAGTTTATATGGAGTAAAATTGAAAGATAGAAAAGTTCTCCAAACTACTGCTAAGAATGATGTAACTACTGAGAAACCTATGACACCACCGCCGCCACCACCACTGTAATCCGAAATAGTCACAAATCGCGTTCACACCAAACTAGACACAATCATCCTTTTTGATGTACCGCTCGACTACCGAACGCTAGCCAACGCCAACGTTCCCGTTGGAAAGCATCAGCTTCGATTCGCCGTCGCCGTACACACCAAAACCAACGCGTTCCAACATACAATAGGGCATTTAACGCAATCTAGTGGATGTTTTCTCTATGGTTGCTCCATATCTTTTAAGGTGTTTCAACAGCACCAAGAAAAAGAAAAGAGCTCAGAAAATACGAGTCTTGTATTCCTTAAATTTGTATGACTTAGATCACATAGTATTTTATGTTTTTTTGAATACTAGCGAATGCCCTTTAAACTATCCTTTCTAATATGTATTATAAATTACGAATCGCTTCAAATTTGCTCCGATTCTGTATATATTAAAAGAATTATGCATCTAAATTCATACAATGTAATAATGTGACTTACAAGTACATACCGTCGTGGAAACGCATTTAAAAAATACGCTTTTGAATTTATTACTTGAACAATAGAAGACACGTTCTAAAATGTATTCAAAGTAATAAGGTGACATGAACTCTTTTTTAAAATATGAATATTTTAGTAGAGAAATATTCTATTTTAGGCATATAAAGTAGCAAGATTGTTCTCCCCAGTCACAATCGCCAGTTGTATATATTTTTTAACTAAATACACCCCAGAGTCAGTGTGTGAAAAAAGTAAGTTATTTTTTAATTATTAGTATTAATCGTTTTTCGGGTTTATACGATAATATCACCCATATTAATAAAAATAAATTTATTGAAATAGATATATTCATGCAGTCTTGCAGTCGCGTTTTTATTCGAATATTATCAAATTAAAAGTTCAATCGAGCAAATTTCGCTCTAAGTCATTAAAAATATGTTTGGTATCAACTTTAAGGCTTTCTGATCATATAAAACATATCATCAGCTATTCATAGACATACAAGTTTGATCAATTTTTTATGCTGATTTTCGGAATCTACGGGGTCGAATTAGTAAATTTCCGTGATCAAAAACTTGGGCAAACTTGTATTATAGAATTTTGAATTTTCAAATTTCCGAAAATTTATTCTAAATATTAACTACACTAATTCGCGAACACGTCGGAAATTACGATTAGGTCTAGTAAAAAACTGAAAATGACAGTACTCCCGCTGAAACAGTAATTATTGTTTCTTACATTAACGTTAAAGTGGTATAGTAGACATTTCCAGGGAAGTATTGATATTTAAATGTGACATAAGCGCACGAGCGGGTATGCGCTAAGACTGAAAGAGGAAAGTGTAAATACGGTCTGCTGGCTGGTCTCTCTGAATCTTTCGCTAAGAAAGAGGCGAGATAAAATTCCTTTGAAGCCGCAGAGATAATGAAGAATTATGCACGTGAAAAGTGAGCAGGAGCTCCGTCCAATTGTAGCCACATTTTCCTTCGGATGCTAAGTGGTAGGATTTCGAGAAGGATCCAGAAGTCTCATTTCAAAAAACTCAAAAATTTTCTTCCATCCAGGTGTCTGTCAAAAAAATACGGGCCGATAACATACTCGCCCACAATCCCTCCCCAAACGTTTACACTCCATCGGTGTTGGCGATCAACAGTACGGAATAAATATTTGTTTGCTGTATCGTAATAATGAAAATTATGTCTATTTACTAACCCATTATTGTGGAAAGTACATAATTAAAAAAATCAGGATCTTCTCCAAGTTTATCCAAAGTCCATAAACAAAGATTTAAGCGTTTATCATAATCCTGTTGTGTCAACTGCTGGTGTAGTTGAGTATGATACGGCTGGTAGCGATTTTTCTTGAGTATTCTACACACACTCATTTGACTTATTCCCAATTCACTTGAAATTTTTCTAGAACTGGTATTAGGATTTTCCGTAACCGACAGCAGTATATCAAATTCGTTGGCGTTGTGGCCAGTAAATGGTTTAGTTTTGTTCACCTTCTCGTATGCAACGCTACCAGTATCACGGAATCTATTGAGCAGTCTTTCGAAAACTTCCTTCTTTGGGTGAATTCTATCAGGGTACTTTTGAGCATAAACTCTAGATGCTAGGAGAAAATTTTCTAAACATTCCCTAATGCAAAGTATCATGTCGACTCTTTCGTTTAACGGGTACTGCTTCATTTTTAGTAGCAATAAAATTTGAAACTAACAAAAGATTGTTCAGAGAATTAACAGAGAAATGTCATAAAATGAATTTAGGTCTACCGACTAGATTATGTATGCATTTTTTGTTTTAAAATCGATGTACCATACAATTTAAGAAAATTGTAAATTGCACGAAAAGTATAATACCTAGGTATGGGACACCCTTATACCATTCGAAAGAGGACATTTTTTTGATCATGGAGAATTATTAAAATACAGGGTGTTTCATTTAAAATAAGCCCGATATTACACATTGAATGAAACTGAAAACACCCTATAAAGAGATGTTTAGTACTCAAACGTGGAATACATTCAACTAATGTCCAACTATTTAGATGTAAGAGAAAATTTGCTATAATTTGTTATATCAATGAGTTATTAATTTTTTTCGAAATGTTCACATTTAAAAAAAGACAGCATAACTCGGAACCCTCTGTATTTAGGTATAGCGAACCATTATGAAGGAGTATTTTATTTTTTAGGGGCAATCAGAAAATGCAATAAAATATAGGGTGTCCCGTAAGAAAAAATATAACTTTGATACGCCACACTTCATTGGAACATCCTGTATATTTCAAAATAATTTTAAAATGTAGCCTATATGAATGTACAAATTACTAAAGTGACAAACATTTTAAAACTTTTACCGCTTCGCTACTAACCTCCATCCCGTTGGTCGTGATTCACCTTGTATATTGTATTGTAACATGTCTATCGACCTGTTTAGATTTTACAGAATAAATCCTTTTAATTAGCGCTCGTCGTCACTAGCCACTTCCAATTATAGTTCTGTGATCCCAAACTCTTCAACCCTGACCGTTAGACAATTGACGTCTGCCAACGGACGCTTCCATTTTTTGCATAACGCCACGAGAAACACCCCTTTCCGTTTTCGACCGCCTACGGAGAAAACATCATCTTTCGCTATCTTTCATATCTTAAGTACCTATCTTATGAATTTTGCTGTGGTAAGTTCAAAATCATAATTTATAATTAATAAGCTTCTTCTAAAGTACTGTCTGATATAATTTTCGTGTGCATTCTTTATTTTTTTTACAGAGATAGACGAAATTAAATTCAACACGTGGTCATAAACTGTTCTTTTATACTAATATGGTAGTTTTAAACCAAATATTCTTTTATAATTCACTGTTTTACTTTTATACAAACATTTTCAAGCTTTTTTAGTTGCGAAATAACTCTTTTAATTATAAAATAACATTTTCATAAATTACTATTACCTATAAAATATTCTTTCGTAACGCCAGTGCCGGTTCCATATATTTCCTAAGCACGATATTTTTTCATATAACTAAATAAATAACTTTTTGCTATGATTAGTTTCTTTCGGATCATTAGTATATTTTTTTAATTTAGCCGATAATTGCTATTTTTACTGTTTTAACATGGAACATATAATGTTGGAAGGCTTTCAGTAAATTAAATAAATTTTTTGACTTTCAAATAACTGCCTTCCTTTTCTTTAACCTGAAAAGCTGACCAACATAATGTGCCATTACATTCAAGTTCCTACATATCCCTGATCCACCTGTACTTCTAGGTAAGCACAGCCCCTAGGCTAGGATATAACCCAAGAATTTAACCCGAGAATATAACCCTAGGCTAGAATATAACGCCGAGGATATAAACCCAAGAATATAACCCCAGGCTAGGATATAACCCCAAGAATATAGCCTAGGATACAGCCCGAGGATATAAAGCCTAGGATAGATCCCCAAAATACCGCCCTAGAACAGAACACATCAGTTCAGATCAAGACGTGACTTCTTCTCCAGGAAACCACTTCATCTAAGCTAAGTACCTATAAAAGTACAAATTCCTCTATTAAATTCCGTTGTTCATTCCCTGTGGCAGAATAAATTTGTTTTAACTCGTATCTTTCATTTTTTTAAATCCTCAACTATAAAAGTTGAGGGAGATATCGCCCGGGGTGATTTTTAGTAACTTTTTTATTATTAACTTATTTAAATTTTACAAGGCGTTTCTACCTTTTCCGCCTAGTTTTTTGTAGTTTTTATCGTTAAAAAGGTAGTGGCGCCCTCAACTTACAGTATATATACATTTTACTATCCTGAGTCGCTGAGTCCCTTTCTCCCCCTCTTTCCCTTTTTTGGTTTCGCTATCTTCACAGCAATACTCTACGATTTCTCGTTCGAGGTCTGTGATCACGAGTTATTTGTCAGGCTATTTGGGGTTAGATATTCCTAAATTTTGCGTTAATTTTTGTAATCGGATAGAAATTTAGAATCATTACATAATGGAATTCTCGAAAAACTATTTCCGTTTTTTTATATTCTGTCTTGATTTTAGTAGAAGAATATCTGTGGTTTATTCGATCACCATAAATGAAGCTTTTAATGATGCTTCCATTATTTTGCTTATAATTTCAGAACCAGACCTTGCATTATATTCTACCCAACGCCATTAGATTCAGCACTTAATTTTCCATAAGTACTGTCATTTTCAGTTTTTTACTAGACCTAATCGAAATTTCTGAAGTGTTCGCGAATTGGTGTATATGCGGAAAAATTTTCGGAAATTTGAAAATTCAAAATCTATAACACAAGTTTGACCATACTTGATAAATAAACAGCCCTTCAGTTTCCTTGTGGATAATATTCGATATACATCTAAATACATTATCAATAATCCTATAGAATTTAATATTGTAATAGACATGGATAGATAATTAAGTTCATTGCAGACGCATTTGATTTCAAAACATTTTAAATAATATCGATGGCTTATTTGCAATAGGACGTAACCCCAAAAAGTAAATTTTTCAGGAGGCTGCAAAAACATAATAGGACAGAAAAAAACATAAGAACATTATAATTTTTGGTCTAAGGATAGGATAAACGACATTTTGCTACGTTCGAAAATGTAATTTGTGATTATTAATTATTTTTTTAATATCATGGTGTGATACATCATATTTGTCACAATAAAAATGCATTTTTTGTGGGTTACATCAAATTAAAAGGGTGATAGCAAAAAACATAATCGTTTTTTTATTAATAAATTTAATTACAAACGTCTATTTAGAGAATCAAAAAAAAACATTTTAAAATACAAAACAAGTACAAGAGCAAAAAATTATTCCGAATAATATGGAAGAGAATCATAAAATAAATGAACGTGTGAGATGATCTTTTAATTGTTGCAAATGTAACCATTTTGAATGTTGTATCTTTAGCCTCTCTTGTAATAATCTTTGATATGAAACTACTTTAACATTAGTTTGTTTTGGTCTCTGCGGTAATTCTTTATAGCTATCATTTAAATTAATTTTATAAAATATCTTGCCCTCTGGTGTATATTTTAGGGTTCTAAGATCTGTAACCGTTAGCTCATTTTTTTTATTTCTCCCTGGCCTAATAGCGTTATAAATAAATGTAGATTTATCATCAAAGTTGAGAAACTGATCATGTGTCAGGTAACGTCAAAAGGTCTAGGTTTTCTTCGAGCTTCATGAATAACAGAAATATAATCACTGGGAAGCTGTATTATTCTATGTTTTAACTTTTTTTCAATCAAAGCATGAGCTGAGTCACACTCCATTTGAGTGTGACTTTTCTCCAAATATTTTTGCTCAATTATAACATTATGCTCAATCGAAAAGTGCAATAATGTATTTGACAGAACAACATTACGGTTCTGGTAGCAACAGCCATCAGAAAATAAAATTATAGGTTTTTTATCGGCCATACAATTTTCTTTTAAATGTTTTATTATGCATGTGGCAAACGATGATGTACTTAAGTTACCCTCGGTTTCATTCCAAAGATAATTAACGCAACTATGGGACTCTAGATTATAAACGGTAAAATTATGGACCTGAAGTTTTGTTTTGTAATAAAACGCACTCACGTTTAGAAAAGGACATAATTTTACCGCTTGTGTATCCATAGTGAAAGTATAAACCCGATTTTGTACAGCGTCTTCCTTATGTTTAGTTTTTTCAGATCTTGCTCTGTTTTTTTTGCAAAATGTACATTGTATTCATCATCAGATATTTTCTTAATCTTATGTTTGTAACACAAATCGCATTCGTCTTTTCTCGGAAGAAAAATCGAAAGTTTCATCTCCTCAAATATACTACAAAAGGGAAAAAGTGAGTGAGGTTCAATTGTAGACTCCGCACATTTCTCTTTGTATAATTTATAGATTTGACTTTTTGATTGAAAAACCTGATCTAAGAAGACATTAGAACTGTCCTTTCTACAGTAGTGTGATGGCTGCTTGGGCAATTCATTGAAAACAATTTTTAGGTGACTCTTCCTTTTGTCGTTTTCATTTGATTGACTGTTATTATTTACTGCTTTTGCCGTTTTTTCTAGTATTCCCGAGCTACTTTTTTTTACCCACGAATGTATCATTTTTTCCTTGAGGCCCAAAGTGCCCAAAAACATTCTTTTGCATACTTTCAACTTCTCATTATTTAATTTCAATTTGTAAATGTATGTACCAGATCTTCTAGACGGGCCAACAGTGTAACAGCGGTTTTTTGGATAATAATCTATTAAAGAACAGACATAAATTTTATTTTCGTCCCACGACAAACTCAAAATTTTGAAAACATTTTTTCTGCGTCTTCTTTAGATACCATGCTTCAATATCTTTTATTCCTTAAACAGTGTTTCGAATCACAAAGTACTGACTTTCTAGAAGGGCGTTGCGTATTATGGCTTACTTGTCCATATTTTGTTCTGTTATAACCCAAATAAATTAATGTAAAGTAAGGGTCCAAACAGTAAATTCAATAACCCAAATAGTTTTCACCTTCCATTTTTTTAATTTCATTTCTCTCCCTTTTCCAATTTTCTGGACAAGCTCTTTTTGACCTATTTAAATTGATTGTGTCTTGTGTGTCGTTTTCTTTTGGCTCTTTCTGACTTGATATTTCTCTTGCAACTTGTGAGGAGTCATCAAAGATTTCTTTATCAGCCGAATCATCTTCACTATTTTCATCAGAAGAGGGAATGTTATATTCTGGATCGTCAATATCAGTGGGTACTGGGAAGTCCAATTGATCAGTAGGCGTATACTCTCTAGATAGATGTTCTTTATCACTATCTAAATATTCTTGCTCTGTAGCGTTAAACGGGATTGTGTCAACAATTCTCTCTTCGAGATATTGATCAACTGATGTACTAGTGCCTGCTTTTGGACTGGTAACTGGTAAACTATAACTTTCGCTGAAAACTTTATTCACACTGGAAAAACCTGGTTAGGACACGATCCGTACAATTAACATCCAAAGAACGCATTGTGCGTTGTCAATCAGCTCGAGATGTTCGTTTTCGAAAATGAGGCCTCCATCCTCTATTATTTTCTCTATGTAAAATGCATAAGAAATTGTGTTCTCCTGACCTTCTAGAACATCAGCAATTTGATAAGAGATTGGGCTAATAAAAGAAGTTTTTACATCTTCCTCTCGTTTTTTTTTCTATTGCAAGTTTAACAAGATTGCGGCACCTATTTGACATTTTCCTGGAACCAAAAAACCCCATGAATTAGCTTGTTTTACACCTATTTAAGTTTAATAAAAACCATAAAAAAAAAATTTCGATTTTTTAAGTTTCATTATAAGAAAATAACACATGTAAAGCTATTGTTAAGAAAACGGATAATATAGTATTATAATACTTAAAAACAATGTCTAAAAACTCTTCCATACTTATAATTCGTGCATGTAAATAAGACGTATCACACAAAATAATACAATAAAGTTTTAATGCAATAGGACGTAACAGCAAAATAGTGTAAGAACATACTTATAGATAGTTATAAGAAAAATCCGATGTTTATTTTTCAATACCATACAGCTATAAACTAATACTAAACACTTTTTAAATACAAACTTACCAAAATAACACAATAAAATTCAATTTAGGCACAGAGCAAGACACACGTGTGTAGCCGCCATAACAAAATAGTGGTTTACGCGCTATTGCATTGAAAAATAATTTCGCTGCGATACGTCATATTACTAGACAGTAAAATTCCCGCCTTTGATTTGATCTAAGCTTACGCGGTGTTACAAGCGCATGCTAAATAGTTTTGACCACACGGTGATGTCAAAACTAGGATTTTCAAAAATTCTGGGTTACGTCCTATTGCAAATAAGCCATCGATATATTAAAATTTGATGTAGATATAAAAATGCTGCAACTCGTTCAATTTTGAAAGTTGTAACCTCCAGACATATATTTTATATTATGTGTAATGTTGGGGCTTTGGTGTGGATAAGCCTCTTTAATTGGTGGTATTCCTGGTCCCTCGGAGGGTCATCTTACTTTAATAGAACTACGACTTCTGGCACTGGAATAAGTTCTATTTATTAACATACTTTACTATTACACATTATAACTAATTAAGATTACTAAAACTATAAAAGTATCTATCCATATACCATACTTATAGTTTTACAGAATAGCATAATGACTACAACTAACTTAGAATGAATATTGATTACATTATGGATGTGTCAGAATGTCAACTCTATATTTTATAAGTATTACGGTTCAAGTTCGATGATATTTAATATTTACTGTTAAATGTTTATTTACGTGATGGACTTGACTCGGTACCTGCCGACCTCGATAGTTATATTTATGTAATTTTCCAACGTTTAATGATTTATTGAAAATAGTTTCAAGAGAATCTATTTCTGATTTTATTTTATTATTATATTATGCCAAAAGGCATCACATATGGGCATCTAGATAACCACAAAAGGCAAAGACTTATACTTATTTAAGGGATTTAGGTGAAATTTCAAAATTTGAGTTGAAAGTGTATTGGTTAAATGGTTTGAATAGTTAGAATCTAATTTTTTGCTGTCATAGTTTATGTTTAAAAAATTCTAGTTTAAAATTTCTAAAAAGTTCTACCGACATAAATTTTATCGTCACTAATTTGGATATATTTGAATTGATTAGTTTTATCATAATTTATTAGATTTCACTGTTTTATTAGTTAAAGAAAATATTTTGTTACAGCAAACATCACCCACCTAATTGCTACAAACAATCATAATGTTGAAAGAAGCAATTATAATTTTCTTTTTTATTATCTACAACATAGAAAGTTTATCCGAGAACGATGCTCTTCATTTTCTGCAAATAACTCGCTTACAGAATTGGAAACATTGGTGATCGAATTTCAAGAACGCTACAATTTACATGTTAAATGAGGAAACTGTAGAACTCATGTTACGCCCTAGATGTATTTTAGACGAAAGCATCAATTATAGAATTTTTTCGAAATGGAACAAAACTAAACTGTACTGGTACTTCCTTCAAGCAAGTGCAAAATTGCACAAAAAGCATTCAATATGTGGGAGGATGCTTCAAATCTTCAGTTTAATCAATCTATAAATCCATCCAAAACTATCCCTGATATTACTATATCTATCAGTAAGGGGGTACATAACTTTAGAGCTAACTGTCAGGGTAGAAGCAAATGTCCGTACCCATTCGATGGTTGAGGAAGAATATTAGGTCATAGTTATTTTCCAAACGCCAATAATGATTGTGTTGAACTTCACCTTGATGGAGACGAAATATGGGACTTTAGCGTCAGCTACAACGAAACTGTACAAGATGGTATAACAAACCTGTTGATGCTTTTAGTACATGAAATTGCTCATAATCTTGGCTTAAGTCATAGTAATAATTCCGAAGCAATTATGTACCCATGGTATTCGCGTCACATGCTGATGATGTTGTTGGTATGGAGGCTCTATACGGTCAAAAATTTCATTATTTACCAATACCACATTACCCAACAACAACAAAGAACGGAAATAACACCAATAACAAATCACATGACAAAAAACCAACAATATCACCAACACAACACCAAACAAATCCTGGTCCTACAGATCTACAGATCTATGCAATATTATTCCCGATTTTATGTTTCTAGTCACAGCAGCAGAGTTCCATAACCATCAACTTTATATAAGTCATGATAGATTCATATGGAAAATTGACTTAAAGGATATTCCTAGGGGTATGAATATTATTGATTACACACCTGCCAAATTAAAGGGAATGAAAATAAGTCATATTTATCAAGATACATATGGAAACTTAATTGTATTAGATATTAATAACAAATGTTATATTGCAAAATTTCGTGGATTATCAGAATATACTGAATTTCAGCTTGACCTACCACAAAATTCCATCATTAACGCAGCATTCCAAACAAACACAGAAAAATCTTACATTTTTTTCGATAACACCAGCTACATTCAAATACAAGAAATCACACCACTAATAGTATCTAGAGGGCTTATTATTGATCACTTTCCGGGTAGGTATTCCTGGTGATATTTCTTCAGCATTTCTGTGGATTGATGGTCATATATATTTCTTGAGACAAAATTCCTATTGTAAATATAATGAGTTCACGCGGCATATGCTTTCAGCTGGAGAGACTTTGGAGTACCCTGCCCCGATTAAAATATGCTACAGAATTTAAAATTGTTATTATCAAAATTAATATCTTCTTATGCATAAGCTCTTACTTTTATTGAACTGGAAACTGGTGTAATACCCCAACACCTGTTTACGTGATGCAATTGATTGGCTTAAACATGCAGACTTGGAGTGTATTTATACCGGAAAAAATTAATAGGAAGTTTAGTTTGTTCTGCGACAGTGTTCGTTCTTTCAGGTAGGTAAGTTATGTTTTAAAATATGTATTAATTATAAGTGAACCTATTAGTGCAGTCCATTTAGTTTATAATTCAAAGTGGTAATCACAATAAATTTGAGGATAAAATTAGTATGAGTTGTTTGTATCCTAGACCAGGGTAAATAGTTTTTGAAACCACAAAAAATAATAGTAGGATAAAACCTATTGGAAAAGAAAGAAAATACAACAAAAATGAAAGGAAAAATAATTTACGGGCGATCCGAGGTCGGGAACTGAGTTTTTAAGGGTAAAAATGGTTTATCTCGATTTCCGGAAAACTAGAAGACATATGCAAAAAAGTTAAATGGCAAAGTTGTAGGTAATAAAAAGATCTACAACTTTTGTATTCACACTTTTTTCTCATAACCTCAAAATTCATGTGAAAAATTCAAATAACCAAGTTTTTGGTTTTCTATTTTTATCTTATACAAAAAATTATTTTTTTTTCACGAAATTTGGTGAAAACTTACTTTTTTATATCCCAAACACACTGTAATTTTTTTGATTTAAAATATTTATTTTTTTACCTTATTATGACTAAATATCGAAAAAGCACCCTAATTTTCAATCGAAAATATCTGCTTTTTTTCCAAAAAGTCCTTGTGTTTTCTATTCGTTGAAATCTCTACATTCTGATGATATGAAAAAAAATATACATTACTATGGTGAATATTCTCATAAAATGCAAAAACCGAAAAAAACTCGAATCCGAATTTTTTTTTAATCATTATGTACAATCGATTATTTTACGAGAAAACTCTATTCTCGGGTGAAATCGGAAAATGTTGCCCAATCCAAAATTTCGTACGAATTTCACGAAATTTGGTATGGAGGACTTTGTGAGGCCCCTGAATACGATGAGACAATTTCCGTTCGTCAAAATCAATTTTTCCCTTTGAAAATGAATTTTCAAAATTTTCATCAGGACCATGAAGGGGGGGGGGGTGAAAAAAAAAGATTTTGATGAAATCTTAGGGAGGGGTGTTTTCGAGGTAGAGGATTCCAAAAAAATCGTCAGTTGCGACCGAAAAAAACCAAACCAAACCAAAAATTTTTTACTTTAAAAATGTATATCATCCACGCCTATGGAATCGAAACGACCAAATTAACATCAATCGACAGTTGATGATCTATATTTATCTAAAAAAAAATTTTTCATTCCTTAATTTTCATATGGAAATGAGTTTTTAAATTTTTTAAAAATTAACATTTAAATTTAAGTTAGGTTATACTTCATTTAAAAACCAGGAGGAGTAATTTGAATTTAAGTTGGCAATACTGTATATCTCTGATTGGTCAGATTGCACCCAGTTTCAAACAGCACTTTTTAGCATTGACATCTCGTGATAATTGACAGTTCTGACCTGACATATATAAAATATTTGTTTTCATCATCGCCTTCGTTCCCTTGTTATTTCATCATTTTTACTTAGTTTTCCACTCTATATCGTTAAAACAGTTCTTTTCAGAACTCCTGTTTGTTAAATTTCTGCAATTTTAGATCTCATCTCAACCCGACATCTTAAGAATCATTTTCAGTATATAAGGGCTATCTATGATTGGCTAGTTTCCGCGTCAAGTCAATCAAGGCATATTTCATAGATTTTGAACACGACTATTTCGGAACATTAGTAACTAATCTAGTAACTTTTAGAGGTGTGGTTAACGCTTCTGAAATTACTCCTCCTGGTTTTTATATGAACTATAGGTTAGATTAAAAGAGGTTTGGCTTAAGTTTGGTTTAAGCAAATTAAGTTAGGTTAGGTTAGATTAAAAGAGGTTTTGGTTAGGTTAGGTTTAAGCTAATTATGTTAGGTTAGGTTTAAGCAAATTATATTAGGTTAGGTTAGATTGAAAGAGGTTTGGGTTAAGTAAGGTTTAGGCACATTAAGTTAGGTTAGATAAGATTAAGTTAGGTTAAATTTCAATTTGACCGTTCCGAAAAGTGGATAAATTTAAAAAAAATTCCCCTTTATTTTGGGAAAATTTGAAAAAAATCATATTTTTTGGGGAAAATATACATTCTATCCAAAAAGTAATCCTATTTTCGGATTTTCCGACCCAAAATACCTAATAATCGGCCGTTTTAACAATACACTCCTTTTTTGGCTTTTTCGTCAAAAAACCGGAACAATTTCTGTAACTGTATGTTCTGACGCCTTTTTTCAGGCCTTATAGACCTATATTGCAAGTTTGCTACAAAAATCATACTCCAGTTTTATAGCTTTATACGGCTCGGGGTGTTTTCGTGCATCTTCTGCTGCTGTTAAATAGTCTCACTCGGTAAATGAATTTTGCGGTTTCTTAATTTTCTTTCTATGCAGCTATGTACTAAATCCACCTCCATTTGTGAGTGACCTTTTACTAGAAATTTTTGTGAAGAGTTGAGACGTTAAGAAGGGCATTAGACATGACCGCATTCCGATTTTGGAATGTGCAGCCAAGATTCAGATGCAAACAATTTGTTCTGATGTAATCTAACAGACAAGATACAAAAGTAGAAGCATTAAGGTTTGTATCCATTTCTCTGAACCAGTAACAAGGTACAGGTTGGCAAATTAGTTTTGGCAGTCGGAAGTTTGGCAACGTCCGATGCGCCGTAGCAAAGACGTATGCGGATTGCAAAAGCGTTGTCAAGTTGTGTGGCTTTCTCGCGCATCGTCAACTGCCAAAATTAATTTGCCAACCTGTACTTTGTGATTCTCAACATTATATACAGTGAAGTTATGACGTGATAAATTTGTTTTAAAATAAATGGAGGTGGCATTCAAATAAGGAGCTACTTTCACGGCCTGTAAATCCTTTTTTAATAAAATGCATTTCTTTTCTTTAGCTGATTTAACGTCGTTTTCCTTTTCTTTACGAACATTCTTTTTTCTATCTATGTGACATCTCCATTTATCTTCTGGCATATTTTTATGTTCATACTGTATACAGACATCACAACGATCCTTCTTCGGCGCAAACAAACACAGATTTTTCTCCCTTAAATGTTTTTTCAAATACGCACCTTCCCAACGGTGTAACACCATCTTCTTGCCATTTCTCTGAGTATTTATCAAAAAGCTGCTTCATAGATGTAAAATGTTCTTCAAGATACAGTTTGATAGTATTCTTTATCACATAATGGTACGGTTGTTTAGGTAATTCTTCAAAAAAGTTATTTAAATACTTATTCTGTTCTCTAAACTGTTTAACACGGTAATTTTTACTTTTTCTTTTTTAGTTCTGTTGTTGCTTCTCTTCTCGCATACCACTTTGTTTTACCCAGCTTTGTACAGTGAAAGGTCGAAGGCCCAAAGTGCTTAAGTGCTGTTCATTACTCAACGTGTAAATGAAACTTCCTTCTCTATGAGATATTATTTCATTCTGAATAGCAGTTTTTTTTGGGTTCCTAGTCTTGATACATGCGAACAAACGTAAATTTTTTTTTGATCCCAATTTATTAGAGATCAGAAGTCTTTAAAAATTTCTTTCCTTTGTTCCTCGGAAGATGCGTCAAATTGTCTTTAGGAAGATTTTCTACAGAAAAGCGAATTGCATGCTTCTCCCATGTTCCTTTCAGGTCTTATGCTATCGTATTTAACTAATCCATTTCTACTCCTACTATATCCTAGGTACTCCTTTCCTTTTTAACGTAATTTTTCATTTATTTTTTTCTTTTACTCTGCTTGGTTAGATTTCTTCTTTCCTCTACGACCCTCTTCCATATTTCCATACTCAATCTAAGTCTCAGGTAAACTAATTTCCTGCCGTACTTCAGAAGCACTAGAACTAGATTCTAATTCAGCTTGTTCTGGCTCATAAACAGACCCATTAGAAGAAAAACTTTCTGAGTCTCTATTTTCATCTATTTTTTTCTTAGAATTACAAGCGATACCCGAAGTAGATGGAACCTCAACTGTTATATTTTCAGATCTCGATTCTGTGGATAATACATTCTCACTTATTTTAGGAAGGCTTTGGTTAGGACCATCCGTGGTCAGGTTGTTATTTTCAAGCAAACACAGGTCAGAAATCTGATTATGGCTCTGACTATTTCCGCAAGAAAGTACTGATAAGTTGATCTTCCAAAATAACCGGAATCTTTAACGTACGTAAGCACATGGTGTAGCGAGTCTGAAAAAAAAATCCTCCTATGTATAGATAATATTCAATAAATGTTTTCAATACCTCCTATCTTCCTAAACAATCATTGAATAACAATAGAAAATGAGAAAGTTTTGGTAAGGTTTTTAAATAAAACGTTTATTTTTAAAACAAGTACTTGTATCCTTGAAGTTACTATTAAATAATATTTAAAAATTCTGAACAACTACAGTGTAACTTAACCTGAAAAATTTAGATCTTTAGTAAAGTTTATGGTGCTACAATAAAATTAATTTGGTACATATTTTATTATAAAAAGTTGTAATACATTTGAATAATTCTCGAAAAACTCTTCCTCTTTCATATTTATTCCATTATACCAGCTTTCTTGATTTAGATGATGATGGTATAATTTCTTCATCATTATCATTGGTTTGAGTTAGTTCTCTCAACATAGCAGCTCATTAGGATAATTCCAATCCTCGAAGTGAACATTGTTTTCTACGTTTACTGTATGATATAGTAACTTAAACTTCCAGGTAGAAATATGCTACAGTAGTTTGCTAGAATAACTTCTTGCTCAACACAACATACTTCTCCCTAAGATCAAACATACTTCGAACATGTGAAATCTGCTTAAATGTCAATGAAAAATGAAGCTTGAAGTTGGAGTTATTATCAGTTCTATTCATAAATTTTCCACATTCTTAGCAAAGTAGTTGTCTCCTTATCATAACAAAATTGCCACTCGACCAACAATACATATTAAATGGAATCCAAACTCTGCTATTTTCTCCGCCTCTAATACAACATAAACATATTTGTTTCAAAGTTCATGTAGAGTAAGAGGGTATACCCTACAATAGTGCTTTCAAATTTTCATAATGAGTGGATGGTTAGATGTAGAATGTGAGTCTTATCGATGTATTTGTTGCAATTATTTATATGCGTATTGTTTTTTTACTATGCACTTTTCCATTAGGAGTATAGGTATGGTTTTGGATTTGATTGTGAGGTTATGTTTTATTCCTTTCTACCAGGTTATGTTGCACAATCACTAATTATTTCCATTTTTCTGGCATACTATTAAATAGTTGAGGTTATATATATTCAAAGTAGGACAATATTTGATCATTCGTTCAGTTTTTTTTGAGGTTATGTTGCACTAAAAATCACTAATTGTTTCCATTTTTCAGAATGATTTTCGCTGATTTGTTGCGCTACATTGCTGCGTTGTTGGGATTGGTAGAAGCCAAGCATGGTGACGAGAAGATACGTGAGCGACTGGCTGAATGCTATAAAGGAATTAGAAGAATTCTGAGCGCAATGAGGTATGCAAAAACAATGGGGGAGAAGCAGCATTTAGAGGCGTCTTTGCGAAATATGAAGACCTTGCGAAACCAGTTTAAAGCTGCTCCATGGAAACAGACTACTTGAGATCGTATAAAATGGGAAGATAGCGAATCTACAATATACAAGCTATCGACTTTATGACCTGGTTTGCGGATGAGATGAGCAGTCTGGCTGAGGATATTGCTACAGTGTTTTGGTGCCCGTAAGATGTTGATATGACATTTACAGAGGAAGACAGGAAGGTGCGTGATCACAACCATTTAATCCGTGCTTCGGAAGGTTGGATGAGGGAGGCTGGAAGTGATTCACCCCTAATCTCTCATACAAGTTTTCGGAGGTGGGGTTTTCCACCCGACACGGCGCGTCCCAATGGCTTATAGGGTGTCTCTAGGAGGCGTGGTCAGTCAAGGGACTCGTTCTCTCCGAGTTGTAAGGGCGGCCTCATGACCGACCAACCCTCGGGATAAGCAATAAATAAGGATCCAGTATGGGAACCCGAATAATTGCTCGCGGATCAAAAGGAATAGAGGAGTAAACCTCGATAAAAAATCAGCAGCATAGGAGAAAAGGGGGATACAAAGAGAAGAAGAAGGAACTGGAGCGTAGGACGAAGAGGGAAAAAGTAGGAAGAGTTACTGGGGGAATTGGAGAAAGGCGTATGAGATAGCGGTGAAGAGGATGGGAGAAAATAGGAACGAGGTGCTAGAGGAAGAAGGGAGAAGGATATTATGGGGAAATTGTTTACAAGGGAAGAAGGAGGAGTGGGATTCGAGAAGCCCAGGATACTAGGGAGGTAGGGAAAATTAGGGAGATAAGGCCGGTAGAGAAGTGGGAAGTAGAGGAGGGGGGAGAAACATTAAAGTAAGGAAAGCCCCCTGAGGGGTGATATGATGAAGCGGCTGTTGGATGTCAATAGGAAGTACTTTTGGGAGCTATTCAACAGGGTGCTAAGGGAGGAAGAGGTTCCTGAAGGATAGAAGGTGGCCAAGGTGATACTTCTGAAGAAGACGGTAGAGAGGGGAAGAGGGCGGGGGACTAGAGGCCCATAAGCCTGCTGTGTGGTATGGGTGAATTGATGGAGGGGATAAACCATTTTCTCTTTTGCGCCTTTGACAGATTCGGCGGAACATTTCTAACTATGTTCATACTCATCCCAATTTTCCCTCATCGATCACATCTACTGCACACACATTATTATTAGCCATTTTAAATTTTATTGTTAATACACTCCACTAACTACACTACACTAAGTTCAATATTCTTATATATAAACAGTATTCCCTCCACAACAAAACCAAGTATGTTATCCATTACCGAACGCTGAAGCAAGCGCTTGCACATGGATTGGTATTGCAGAAAGTTCATCGAGTTCTCAAATTCAATCATGCACCGTGGTTAAAGTCCTACATCGACCTCAACACCGAGCTAAATGAAGGCCACTAATGAGTTTAAATTGATGAACAACGCGGTGTTCGGTAAGTTCCAATATTAAACATAGATCTTAAATACTAATGTGTCATTTGTTAGAGATAAAACAATGGAAAACGTTAGAAAGGTAGGTATGGCGCGGAAGCTTACATAGCCAAACCCGAGTTCAAGAATAGCACAATTTTCAGTGAAAAGCCCGATCTAGTTGCTGTAGAATTGCAGAAGTTTCGGATCTGGTTAAACAAGCCTATATGTAGGGCAGACAATCCTAGATCTTGCTAAAACAACAATTTACGTTTTTCACTATGGGTATGATTGATGCTTTTCCTAGCTGGTCAGTCATGTATACTGACACTGACTCTCTGATTTATGAGCTCCATCAGGACCCTTATGAAGTTATGAAGCGTGCTTGTCATCGGCGCTTTGACACAAGTGACTAAGCTCCTGAAAATGTATATGGCATTCCTCCGGTGAATAAGAAAGTCTTGGGAATGATGAAAGATGATGTTCTCTTTTTCAGAATTCTTACAAATAATATTATGTTGAAAGTTTTTTCATAGTATAGGAATGCTATTTGGCACGCGCTTTTATATCCATCAGTCAGCTTCAAATTCGTAATATGTGTTTTTGCTACACTAATAGAATTTTAAATGTATGCTTCAGATACATAATGACCTTTTCAACGCTGTATGAGCCACCGAAATTTCTGGTTCTGTACCATTTGGGTTAAACAGTAGTCATTTTTAAAATATTGCAACTATAGCAAACTCGCCATCAAGACTGAACTTTTCTGGACTATAGCGCTAAAACCATCTTTCTGGAAATATCCCTATAGCAAAGATAGTGAAAATAAAATGGCAAATAGATTTGAGGGATATCCTCTAACTAAAAATTGGGGTTCTGTGTATTCACTCCTTTTATTAGAAAAAGTACCAACAAAAAATTTAATATTACGCAAGGTTTCAAAATCAATCTTTGTCACTAACAATGATTCAATATTTATAAATTCCACCCTATAAGTTGCATTAAAATTTCATCCTATATAATTATAACACCTGATCGAAGCTACCAATTATGAAAATGTGCAGCAATACAAAGTACACATCATTATAATTATTAATAATATGTTTATAACGATTATATCTTCTGTATTTAGTAATTTGAATTGGATAATTAAAACATCTTTAGTTTTCACATTCTATATTTTAGACTGACTGTTTTGACTCATGACGATCGACATCTTTACCAATGACATCTGGTCTCGGACCAGTAATGATGCGCAACCACCTAGTGATCCTACAATGTTAATATACAGGGTTGGGATAAAGTATGGAACCAAGTAAATATCTTTTAAACGAAAAGAACGATATTTATGAAAATTTGCAGGTAAGTGCAATGGAACAAAATGCATCTGATGTACATTTTTTTGTTAATAATATACTCCCGGTTTAACCGGAAATGCCTTCAACTTCTTTAATTTAAATGGGACACCCTATATATTTTTACAGATTTTGAAAGAGCTTGTTATTTTGAATTCATACATACTGAGTTTAGTGTAAATAAATTTGTAAAAACGAGGAATAACTCACTGTTAGTTGTACAATAGGTGTACATTTCATTATTTTAGAATAATGAGAAACAAAATTACTTCAAATGTTCAAAATGCTCGCCGTTTACTTGCTGACAATATGACATCCTATTAACAAACTCTTGAGTCACTCTTTCCAAGACTTCTCCACGTAACAGTTTACATTCATCAATAATTCTTTGTCTCAATTCCTGTAAGTTTGTTGGTCGTCTAACGTAAACACGTGATTTTAGATAACCCCAAAGAAAAAAATCTAACGGGCTAAGATCCGGAGAACGAGCAGGCCACTCTATGAGTCCTCTACGGCCAATCCATCGATTTGGAAAATTCGCATCCAGAAAATCCCTAGCCCGTCTATCATAGTGGGGAGGTGCTCCAAGAAACCAAACATTTTGTGGTAATTGCCCATTCTGTTGAAGTGCAGGAATAATTTCGTTATTTAGTAGATCCAAATACTTGTCACCATTCAAGTTTCCGTCGATAAAAAATGGGCCTAAAAGCCTATTTTCGACAATTCCCATCCAAACATTTAACTTCTGTGGATGCTGGGTATGTGCTTCATGAATCCAATGAGGATTCTCATTTGACCAATACCTTGAGTTATGGCGATTAACTGTTCCATTTAAACAAAAAGTTGCCTCATCGGAAAAAACTATGTTAGAAGCAAAATTATCGTCGACATTACAGATGTCCATTAGCCGTTCGCAAAATTCTAGCCGTCGGTCAAAATCATCGTCTGACAATTCTTGAACCAACTGTACCTTATACGGATGATACTTTTCACTTTTTAATATCTTTCCTACAGAACGTCGACTGATACCATGGTTTAGTTCCAAATTTGTGGGGGAAGTTTGAGATGATTCTTCTAAATCGATTGCAATATTTTGTTTAACAGTTTCGTTCGTTGCAGTCCGCGGTCTTCCAGGTTTTAGCAAATTTTTTACCATCCCAGTTGTATTAAAACGTTGTAATGTTCTAGTTACTGTTGAGCGTGATATAGGATTTCTCTCCGGATGCAAATTATTTAAAATATGACACACTTCTTCATGAGTTCTAACACGATCACCATAACCGATCATCATTTAAATTTCAATACCCTAGTCATATGGACACAATAACTATATAACTGCTTACTAGACATTTCTCACGGAAACTTACTAGATTATTTTTATTACATTACATTTGTCAAAATCAGCAAAAACATTTCAACACGTGTATAACATCCTGTTAACACGAACCTTATCTTTATATTGTATTATATTATATTCAGCATTTTTCTATTTCTATTGTTTCATAATTTTATAATTTTTATTCAGTGTACATTTTATCTTTGTACCAAATACTTGTCTTTATCTAAGTTTAAATAAAATTTTTAAAAAGTATATTTTTTACTTAAAAAATCTAACTGGCGCTGCGAACAGGATACTGTTTGTAGAAATACACCCCTTCAGTGCGGTAAACATCTACATTTTCTATCAAGAAATTTAAACGGTATCCGAACATTTAAAAAACTCCGGTGAAGCAAGAAACAGTGCAAGTGAAGAAGTTGACTCCAACCTGACCATTCCTCCAGTGAAAAAGACGGTTGTCCAGAATCCTTCAGTGAATTCAAAACAAAGAAGAAGCTCACAGATGATCCTCCAGTGTATCCTCCTTTATTTCGATTTATTGGCTAATATTTTATAACTGATATAAAAAAAAAATTTTCTCTCAATCACAATCGATTTACAATTATTGAATTAATTTTAATATAAATCAAAATTTCCTTGATTTAAATTAATAAATAATTATATTATCAAATTCTAATACTCTAAATATTTAAATATCGATTTTATTGATAAACATATATATGTCAAACAGTCGTGATCGATCTAGATCTCCATTATCTAATACAGAACGTAATTTGAATACTGCTACCAAAATGTCTACTCAAATTACCCCAATTGAATTATCTATGGCAAACAATCTTGTCCCAACCTATAACGGTGGTTCAAAAGATTTGGCCTATTTTATTAGACAATCAGAAAAATATTTAACCTTACTAAAAACCGAAAATAATGATTTATTCAACTCTCTTCTGTTAGAGCAAGTAAAATCTAAATTATTAGGTCCAGCTAGAGACGTAATAATAAATAAATCTTTTGATGATTGGCTTAATTTAAAAACAGCCCTCACAACTCGTTTTGGTGACCCTAGGTCCGAAGAAATATTATCTCATGATCTGAATACTTCAATTCAATCACACCCCCAAACATTTTCAGAATTTCATGACGAGGTCACTCGTAAATTACAAGTTCTCAAAGAACATTTAGCTATAAATTCCGATAATGAAGAAGTTAGAATCTCTAAAGAAATAATGCATACCGATCAAGCCCTTATGGTATTTAAGGCAGGTCTTTTAAATCCTTACAGAGACCATTTACTTCATATTTCAATAATTTCCCTCGAGCAAGCATTGTACGAATGTAAACGTTTAGACAATGAAAGATCTCAAATTGACTTTGCAAATTTCCTTAGATCCCAAAAATTTCAAAGAAATCGACCCTCTCCAAAATACAATAATCCAGGTTATCAACCACCAAGGAATCAATCATTCCATAATTTTTCACAAGTACCTCAAGTACCCCAGCATTCCAGTAATAAACAAATTAATAAATATCAAAGACCCCAGTATCAAAATAACTACCAAAGACCGAATAATCAATCAATTAATAGACAAATCCAATCCCCTAACAATCAAAACTTCAATCGTCATCCACAACCTTCGACGAGCAATTACAGGCCAACCCCAATGAGTACTTCTACCGCAAATACTTATAGACCCCCACAAAATTTTTTCAAACAAACGGGACCCTCTAAAGTAGCTGTCGAAGAATTATTCAATGTCGAAGACGTAGATCATAATCCTAATGATTTACAATACGACGACCCTCAAAACAAAATTTTGACGAAACTCAAAATTTTTTATTAAGTGCCTCGGAATTGATATAAATAATATAAATTCATACCCAAAACTTCCATTTATATATCTCTCAAATTTAGATTTAAAAATATTAATTGATCCCGGCGCAAGTAATTCTATTATAAATCCAGAACCGGCTTATAGATTATTTTCTAATTCTATTTATAAGTCCAAATTTTCCGTTAAAGCCATTAAAACTACTTATAATGGTAATTTCAACTGTAAGTACCCTCTTTTAAAAGAATTTGGTATTAAATACACATTTGATATGTTTATAGTACCTTGGCACGATAGATTCGATGCATTAATAGGTAGTCAAGACTTCGATAAACTAAAAGCTATCATTGATTATGAAAATCATATTTTACAAATTAATTCTATAAAAATACCTTTCCATTTTGAAATTAACCCTCGTTTATCTACCCCTTATTCCGAACCTTTAGATAAAAGAACTTTAAATATCCCAGTGAATATCGATAATGGACCAATAGTTCTCCCAGAAATAAAATTAAACGATATAATTATACCCGAATGAATAGCTGTAGCACAAAACGGTTATTGTAAAATACCAAGAGAACAAGAAGTTTCATTAAATAATATTTCTATAAATTTTCATGAACCTCTTCAAGTTCAAAATTTCACGAAAGGAACCCTAAGTCGTATTATAACAATATTGACATCACCAAACTTCTTCGAACAGATCATCTGAATCCCGAAGAAATAGATGCAATATTTTCTCTTTGTATAAAGTTTAAAAATATATTTTATAATGAAAACTCAGACTTAACATTTACTCATGCAGTTAAGCATAATATTAGAACAGTTGATGATATACCGATTTATCAAAAATCGTATAGATATCCCTATCATTTAAAACAAGAAATCCAAGAGCAAATTCAAAAACTTTCAAATAATAAAATAATAAAGCCCAGTATATCTCCATACAGCTTTCCTACTTTTCTTGTCCCTACGCGAATGGACGCTAGCGGAAAAAAGAAATTTCGCTTAGTTATAGACTATAGAAAACTCAATGAAAAAACCATTGAAGATAAATACCCCCTTCCTCGTATCGACGAAATTCTCGACAATCTTGGTCGAAGCACTTATCTTTCCACATTAGATTTGGCACAAGGTTTCCACCAAATCGAAATAGACCCCAATTCTGCAGAAAAAAAATGCATTTACAGTAGACAATGGCCACTACGAATATACACATATGCCATCTGGTTTGAAAAATGCCCCAGCAACTTTTCAACGTGTCATGGACACAATTCTTCGTCCTTTTCTTTATACATCATGTTTTGTATACATGGACGACATAGTCATTTTCTCAAAATCCCTTCAAGATCATATTATTCATATTAAACAAATATTCAATGAATTAGAAAAATATAATTTGAAAGTACAATTAGACAAATCTGAATTTCTCAGAAAAGAAGTCGCCTTCTTAGGTCACGTAATAACCCCTAACGGTATCAAACCGAATCCAGATAAAATAATATCAATCCAAAATTTCCCCTTACCAAAAAATGAAAAACAAATTAAATCATTTTTGGGCATGCTCTCATATTATCGTAAATTCATTCAAAACTTTGCCAAAATAACCTACCCAATAAATAAATACCTTAAAAAAGGAACCAAACTAGAATTAAATGATCCGGAATACCTGAACGCATTTGAAAAATGTAAACAGCTTCTTTGTAACTCTCCAGTTTTAGCCTACCCCGAATTTACAAAAACATTTACCTTAACAACCAACGCTTCAAATATCGCTATAGGAAGCGTACTTTCTCAAGATTCTCATCCCATAGCCTTTTATTCTAGAACTCTAAATTCAGCCGAAAGAAATTATGGCACTATAGAAAAAGAGTTATTAGCTATAATCGATAGCTGCAAACATTTCCGACCATATTTATATTACTGATGAAATAAAACAAATTGATTTGTTTAAATCTTCATTATTTATTTTGAACTGACGTTCAAATTAAAATTAGTGACGCGTTTCGCTACACAGTAGCTTTTTCAAACTAGTGAAGCTACAATGAAAAACTTTTAATTTATATAGTGCCTTAATACGGAATTCTAAGATATTGACAAAAGTATTAAAAATGGGGATAAGTACAAAAAGTGCCTAAATACGGAATTCTAAGATATTGACAAAAGTATTATAATATATTTAAATAGGTATAAGTACAAAAAGTGTCTAAATACGGGATTCTAAGAAAGTTACAAAGGTATTGAAAAAAGGTACCTGGGAAATTGATCAACAACTATCACATTTTCTAGGTAAAAAGGTTTAATAAGGGAGAATGATTGATATCTATTTGGTCGTTAAGCAGATTACCGGAATATTTGTTTTTGTTAATCTCGAGGGCTTCTAAAAGATTTAATTTAAAGGATTTGGGTTCTACATGCAAAATTTCAAAATTTGAGTCGAAAGTGTGTTGGTTTGTTAATAGATGATTTGAATAGTTGGAATCTAATTTGTTATTGTCATAGCTGCGTTTGTGTTCTGAAATTCTAGTTTTAAAGTTCCTAAAAGTTCTACCGATATACATTTTGTCACAGTTGTCGTTACCACATTTTAATTTATAAACACCTGACTTGTTTAATTTTGAGGATTTAGATTTGTTATTTTTAATGAATTTAGATAAATTGTAGTCAGTTTTAAAGCAAATATTCATATTTAAAGATTCTAAAAATGATTTGATTTTTAAGGATGGTGTTCCAAAGTATGTTAAGCTTTTAAATTGATTATTTTTATTTTTATCTGAAGGATATACTTGTTCTAAAGTGCGTTTCTTTATCTTTTTATTTATGATATTGTCAATTAAGTTTGGATCGTAATTATTATTAACTGCTATTTGTTTAATGATATTTAGTTCTTTGTTGAAATTATTATTGTTTAATGGGACTGTTAAAAGTCTGTGAATCATACTATTGAAAGCTGCTAATTTATGACTAAATGGGTGGACAGAACTATTATGAATTGTAATGTCTGTATGTGATGGTTTGCGAAATATAGAAAAATCATGTTTATTGTTTATATTTGAAATTGTAAGGTCTAAAAAGTTTATAGACTTATTTTCTTCATGTTCTACGGTAAATTTTATATTGCTATGAATTGAGTTAATATAAGTAATGAAGCTATCTAGTTGTCTAGTAGTGCCAGTGAAGCTCGCTAAAATGTCATCTACATAACGGTGCCAGTATATAAATTTTTTACTAAGGGGGTGTTTATGAATTATTTTTTCTATATTATCCATGAAAATTTCAGCTAATAGGGGACTGAGGGGGTTGCCCATAATCAAACCATCTTTACTACTATAAATCTCTCCATTGAAATGAAAATAATTTTGGTTTAAGCAAACTTTTAATAAATTTATTATGTCAGAATGAATTATAGGGTTAACATTCCAACTATTCAAATCATCTATTAACAAACCAACACACTTTCGACTCAAATTTTGAAATTTTGCATGTAGAACCCAAATCCTTTAAATTAAATCTTTTAGAAGCCCTCGAGATTAACAAAAACAAATATTCCGGTAATCTGCTTAACGACCAAATAGATATCAATCATTCTCCCTTATTAAACCTTTTTACCTAGAAAATGTGATAGTTGTTGATCAATTTCCCAGGTACCTTTTTTCAATACCTTTGTAACTTTCTTAGAATCCCGTATTTAGACACTTTTTGTACTTATACCTATTTAAATATATTATAATACTTTTGTCAATATCTTAGAATTCCGTATTTAGGCACTTTTTGTACTTATCCCCATTTTTAATACTTTTGTCAATATCTTAGAATTCCGTATTAAGGCACTATATAAATTAAAAGTTTTTCATTGTAGCTTCACTAGTTTGAAAAAGCTACTGTGTAGCGAAACGCGTCACTAATTTTAATTTGAACGTCAGTTCAAAATAAATAATGAAGATTTAAACAAATCAATTTGTTTTATTTCATCAGTAGTATGGATCTTCATCAAGTAAAAGCCTCATCTATTCCATATTTATATTGTAAGAAATGTATCATTGAAACTGATCACAGGCCACTCGTCTGGCTACACTCTCTTAAAGAACCCAATCAGCGTTTAATAAGATGGAAATTAAAACTCGAAGAGTTTGATTTCGAAATTAAATATAAAAAAGGAAAAGAAAATTATGTCGCCGACGCATTATCTCGAATTGAAATCAATGCAATTGATAAAAAAACCCGCGAAATCAAAACAAAAAATTAATATAATTAGTGATATAACTATTACTCCCCGAAAACAAAGTATGAAGACTAAAAATTTCAAACAAAACTCTGATGATATTGATTCTATTTCAATATTAGCTAGAGCAAATTCCGACCCAAATTTAGCACTCAGTGATGCTAACGAAATTCTGAGTACAATACCCGATGATAAGAAAAGTATCGCTTCAGACGAAACTAAACCAAAGATTACAAAATAAATATTTGTAATCTTTGACTAAACATTCTGCACAAGAAAGTCCAATTTTTGGCTTTCCAATTTCAGAAAAATCGTTAAACTCTTCCCATTTTCAAATAATTCTAAAATACGGAGACAAAAACAATATAGATTATTCAAAACCCTTTAGTAAAAATCGATATACTTTAATTTTCCGTAAAGGTTCAGACCCTAATGTAATAAGTAATATGTTTTTAGAAATAATTAACCCAACGAAAACATATTATATATATTGTCCCGACGATTTATTACTTAATATCGCTTCGAGAGAATGTTCTAAAATTTTAGAACCAAATGTAAAAATTATTAAAACAAATAAGTAGTTAAACAATGTTCCTTCTAAGTTATTTAACACTCAGTATATGCTAAATCCCCATATTTTGGTAGAACCATCCTGTATAAGTGCATAAATATAAAGGAATGCACTGTGTGTGTGTACAAAGTATAGGAAACAAGCCCGCCCAAGGCTATTATGCATTAATTATATACGAATGAATATATTTTCAATGGGATAGTCTATGATGCATGTATAATACTTTGCTATGACCATCCTGTTATTAAAAATCCACCAGAGACAACTAATGCAGTCGGGAGTCTTACATAATAGTGCAAAGTATGCAATCATTATTAAGGTCATTTTAGATAGTTTATTATTAAAAAAAATCTTAAATCTGTATATATGTATACCGATAGGAGGCTGTTTGTTTCTAATAAAGTATCACTACCTGAAAACGTAAGAAGAACATGAATAGGATGAAACCAGAAAATGCGGTAAGATTGAAATTTCGTTTTATTTATTTTTTATTAATTTTCAAATATTTAAGGTTTTAAAAGTGTTGAGAACAAGTCCAAACGCTTTTATTCCAACAAGAGCTACATCGCAATCTGCGGGATGTGATTTACAAACACCTATAAATTTTACTATAGGTTCAAGAGAAAGATTCCTGGTGGATAGTGGGTTAAAATTAGAACTACCACAGGGAGTTTATGGAAGGATAGCACCACGATCTGACATAGCGCTTAAAAATGGAATAGAAGTGTTTGCAGGTGTAATTGATGCTGATTATAGAGGTACAATTAAAATATTATTATATAATTCATCAACAAACATAGTTAAATTTGGGAGAGGAGACAAAGTCGCCCAGCTTATTTGTGAAAAATGTTCTATTCCGATTATTGAAGAGGTGGATAATTTAAGTTTTACAGAGAGAGGTGAAAATGGTTTTGGATCTTCATCTTGAATTCATATAATTAATATTGTATTGGTTTTAGAGTGATATAGTAATTTACGTTATTTTTAAGTGTATGTAAGTAGTGAAGGAAATCATTGAAATTGTAAACATACTGTTGAAAAAATTGTTAGTATAATAGTTTGCAGAATGAATAATCTATTTGATCCACCTAAGTGTAGAATTTTTGAAACAATAGTTTGTTTAGTTTGTAGAAAAGTGTTACGTAAAACTTTTAAACTTGAAAAAATTTGGAGTTGTAAACAAAAATTAATAATTGGTTTGTGTACGGCTGAATGTAATCAAACAAGACCACTGAGAAAATTTCCTGAATATATAGATAATAATTGGTTTTATGAATTAGACCCATTAGATGAAAGGGAGATATATTGCAGATATTTTTTACCTCCACGACAACGAGATTCGAATATTAGAAGAAAATAATTATAAAACCGTCAGTCTTACAACATCCTCAGAATAAGAAGAAGGTAACATAAATCTAAAAAGAATGACTTCCTTAAATTTAAACTTTATTATTTTGGTTGCTGTTTCAAATAATATGCTGTACACAAATGTACCAGAGAATGTAAAACATGTTGCAATATGTTTTGATATGAAAAATATAAGGGAAGACTGTAATCGAACAACATGGAGTTTGTTAAGTATAACAAAAACAAATAATGGTCACCTCTCTGTATACCATATTGAAATTCCAGAAACGAATTTATCATATTTTAGTTACAAATTAAAAATAATATTTAATGACAATTCCGAAGGTGATCAAACCCAATGGCAGAATGTGATTATAGATGATATTTCTATGGACAAGACAAACATAAGTGAAAAAGTTGATAAATTGTACATTTTAACATATATAGTATTGATTTTATTAATTATAATTGTTATATATAACTTACTTAAAATGGTAAGAGTATTTACACAATATAAGTTTTACTCAACAGTTTGTAGTAAATAAAACAAGTTAATTAAATAATATTCTTTTATTTTTCATCCATTATAAAATGTTCATATAAAGTATAAGCATTTTTTAAAGCGCAAATAGATGGATTAATCTTATGATAAAAACATTTTGGTGTCGAGGCTGCTAATGGTGGATTTTCATCTAATTCATATACAGGTGCGGTGGAATATTTTTGAATGAAATTAGTTTTTTCTTTTCCTTTCACGAAAACCATGTCAGCATTTTCAGTAATGTCTTTTACGATATTTTTGAATTTGTGTAAATGTGTATAACCAATATTCCAATCGATTCCATGATGATTTTTCATTAACCAAGTTGCTTGTCTATGTAAGTCTGGAGGTAACATATGTAGAGGAAATGGTGATTTGAAAATATAGTGACATACTTGATGACCATCATAAGCTGCAAACTCTTTAACGATGAACTTATTATTTTCAATCTTAAAACCTTGAACATCTAAAACAACTTTCATATTTGTAATTGTTGCAATTTAGTTACCGCACCTTTATATTGTTCATAATATTTTATGTCACGTTTAAGACGTATTAATTTAAAAAGAAACTGACTAAGAGCAATTTGATACTCATGGGTATTCATATTTAATGAAGAATATGTAGTAACCCTACTTTTATATTGCATGTCAATCATGCGCGCTATGAAATGTTTTTTCCACATCAGTATTGCTTAACAATTTTAGTTAATGGATTATAGGAAAATTGTTTTTCATGAAAGATCAAACAATATGCAGAAATATCACTCGTAATGGGAGCATTTAACTCAAATTCTATACGAAGAACTACAGATCCAGACTGTATTAGTTCCTTCTGCCTTGAGCAATCTATATGAATTAAGGGAGCTGTATCTCTAAATTCGTCGGGTGTGAAAATAGGTTCACTGTTCGAACGGCTGTAATAAGAAGTTTGAAAATCAGCAAACATTTTATATAACGTAGCAAAACTATTGTTTGTAAAATCTAAAAGTAAATCATTGTATGGATACTTCTCAGAATTGAGAAATACCTTAATATTTTTCAAATTCAGATGTTTAAATTGACTCATATTTTCTTTTATGTTACCCCTAGCATTATTTTGAAATCCAATTACAATGTGTCTAGGTGTCTCTACTTTTGTACTAGTTTTTACAGCCCAAGTGTGGCGAGACGTTTTCGGTAAGCTGGGATACTCAATCAATTGCCAAGATCTGAATTTTATTGGTAGTTCCTTGTTACTTTGAATAATTTTGTTTAGATGTAATTCATCTTTTATGTTCGGTTTCACGTGAGGAATTCTCCAACTGATGTGAGTTAATTCAATTTTAGGTTTTTCCGTTTCATCTGTATGTGTGACTGAGTCTCTATCATCACTAGATCTCACCAATATTAGCTCTTGTTTCATGTTTAAGATTATTTTATTGAAATCTTCAAAGAATCCTGACCATAATTTCAAGGGTATACACACGTTAAAATTTCCATGTTTGTCTGACAACTTGACGTCCTCCTTAGGAAACCAACCAGAATTATTTAGAAAAATACTTTCATTTGAATTATAAGATAAATAATTTTTCATTGTTGAAACAAGACCAATATCTCTTACTGAATCAACTACAACACCGTTCAGTTCATATCGAATTTCGCGGAATAAAAAAGCTATTGCATTATTAATGAATTTCAATTTTGTAGGTACTGTGTTGGTTTCAGTTAAAATTTTCCCCGTAATCTCAAGATAACTGTCAGCCGGATATGTTATACAATCTAAATCTTGCACTACAATACGAATCTCATCATTATAATTCAACTTTCCGGTAATATATGGTTGGTATGTGTGATATTCATAATCCTCCACAGCCATGTCATTGAAGGGCTCATGAGTGACTTGTAATATATCCATTTATATTAATAACTTAAAACCGAGTGATTCTAAAAAACGTTTATTTTTGGGCGTTATGACGTCTATTCTTTCACACAAACTAATTGTAGACGGTTTACTCATCAATCTTTTATAGTTTTTTTCAGCATATGGATGGGAAAATTTTAAGACCATTTTTGTTGTCGAATATGTAAAGTAATAGTAATCTCCTCGTCTTGAAAATTTATAACGTTACCACTCTGATCAATAATTTTTACTGTTATGTTGTTAATTGTTTTAACACTTACAGGATAATACAAGATATTTTGAGGAGATTCAACTATTTTATAGCCACTAGGAACAGTAGGAAAAAATTGATGGATAATGTGAACAGGATGTCCATTGAGATATGATCCAACAGCAATGTCACAATCTATTCCAATAGAATTAACTTGTAAAATATTTATAGGTTTTGTAGAGGTGTGTGTCACATTGGGAGTTAAAAAAACTTTTTCAAATCCAAATACTTTACCAATTGAGTCATCAGTTAAGAATGAAATTGTCTTATTACTAGAAATTGATACGTGAGATGTGTTTAGATTTGGGACTATGTCAATTGTTGAATCTGATGCTACTATAAGCATGTGTTGTTTAATATATTGAATTATTTCATTAAGTTCATAAGCACCTTTAGGTATAATTATTGTATAATATATAGTAGGACCTCCAAAAATAAATCTATTGTTAGTTTCACCAATATTTGGTATTGTATTGAAACTATTGAAATTAACTAAACCAACTTCATAGTCATATTTATCATCCAAGTAAATGGGAGGATTGAAATTATAATTAAGAATAGATGATGCACCACTAAGTGTAACAGAAAATGACATTTCAACTAAATAAGTGTACAATAAGTTTAAATATTATGATTGAAATATTTATGTATGAATTGAAGTGAGTGATGACCACAACTATACGAATTGTTCTGTAGTCTATCATAATTGTATGTTATATATACTGGACCGTTACTATGAAAATACTTGATCAGTTCCATTGGTGGAGGTAAATTTCCATAACTATCAAAGTAAATAATTTCCTTGTCTGATTTTATGTATGATGTCCAATGTGTTCCGTCTCCTCTAACTGTATCTATATTCAAAATACCACATTCATGTTTATGAATTTTCTTTGGTAAATTATCTCTCATGAAAACTCCCCTAAAAAAAGGTATTTTCAATATTTTAACATATTTCCACAGATCTTTATCGGTAAGCCCACGATGGGGCAATTTCAGTTTTTTGTTGTTCCTTCTCCTTTGTATGGTCTTAGATAAAGACCTTTTCCTTTATGTCTTAGTTGTCTTCTTGGCTTTTTTTGATGTTTTTTTTTCAAACCTTTTCCCTGTTTCAATTCCATAGCCATATCATGTCGTTTTTGTTCAGTTAATTGTTGATTGTTATACTTTGCATCATTTACTGCCTTTGCAATTCCAGCTGCTCCACCTCCTAGAGCTCCTAATGCACCTAACAGTGGTAATATTAATGGTAAAAATCCACCTATTCTCGTCGGTGTTTGAATTATACGTTTTTTAGGTTTTTTCTGAAGTAAATTACCACCACGACGAGAACGACTTTTTTTAATTCCTACACCCATACCAAGTTTACGTTTTCCTTTCATGACTGCAGTAACAAACAATGAAGCTACTTTTTCACCTAATGTAGCGTCCTGGGATTTAACTCGCTTCCAAGCTTTATCCTCCAATACCTGATCTGCTTTATGTCTTTCCTGTAGATTTTTATTTTTTGCGTATGCTATATCGTGTTCCTTACAAGCTTGATCTAAAAGATTAATTCCCTTATCATTTCGTTGTAGTCTTTGTTCTAGTTTTGTGTTTGGTCCACAATATTCGTATCCACCAGGTAAATGAAGTTCAAATGGTAGTTTATTAATTAACGAAACTAAATCTCCACCTTTGTGATGATGATGACGATGTGATTGTAACTGTTTACGTTTAACCATAATTCTCTTTATATATCTATATATACTCTGATCACCCTATAAATACTCTCAGTGTTGTTAACTATTTATATAAGATGAAGATTGCAAAACATTTTATAGCTTTACCTGTTGAAAATTATGATTTGAGCTGTGAACAACAACGTACTGCAGGTAAACATGGATATTTATTTGGTGGAGATTCTAAACGAGCATTAATCATCGGTCCCAGTGGTTGTGGTAAAACTAATGCTATGTTATCCTTAATAGATCATCCTAATGGTTTAAGATTTGAAAATTTATACATATATTCCAAGAGTTTACATCAACCAAAATATGCTTATTTACGTAATTTAATTCAACCCATGAAAGAGATTGGATATGAGGAATTCAACAATTCTGATGATATAATTACTCCAGATGCCATAAAGATCAATTCAATTATTATATTTGATGATGTAGTGGCTTCCTGCGATCAAAAACCCATTCAAAGTTACTTTTGTTTTGGTCGACATAAATCTACAGATTGTTTTTACTTAAGTCAAACTTATTCGGCTATACCAAAACAATTAATTCGAGATAATGCCAATCTCCTGATAATTTTTCAACAAGATTTCACCAACTTAAGACACATCTATGATGATCATGTTAATATTGACATGTCATTTCAAAAATTTAAAGACATTTGTTCATACTGTTGGGGGGAAAAGTTTGGATTTCTCACTATCGATAAAGATTCTGAAATAGCATCTGGTGGTCGTTATAGAAAAGGATTTGATGGATACATTCATATATAAGGAGAAAAGTATATATGGTCAATTTCAAACCCAGCATGAATCCTAAACTAACTCAACGACTGGTCAAAGCTAGACAGGCGCTTCGAAAAAAGTATAAAAGTTTGAAGCGAAACATAAACCAATCTCAAACACGACTGGAACAAACCTATGAGCCCATTACTCAACCGCTAAGACAACTAATATCAACTATCGAGAAACAAGAATTGATTAAACAAGAACCATCAATATCACCAAAAAAAGAATCCCGCCTGAATCTATCAAGTTCAAAATATCAACCAAAGCCTTCCGATTATGCACTTGCTTTCGATTCACCCCCCAAAGAGGATATTTTCAGCTCTTATACAAATGACGATAATGATGATGCGTTTGAGCCAAATAAAACTTTAGGGTACAGTAGTGATGAAAATATTAGTAGATTTATGGATGAAAGTATCCGTGACCTCGGTCGAATGACCACCGACCAAGGTATCCAACTATATTACGAACAGTTTGAAAATCCCTTACCTAGAGTGTACATAAGGGAAGGTATTGCTGACATTGAAGGACAATTTGATAATACTCTTGGAGTCTATCATGATTTGCAGCTAGAAAAATTCTCTATTGGTGATTCTCCAATTGACTTTATCGGACCTGATTTAAAAATACAAGGTATCACCTACAAGGGTACTCCAGGTCTGTATGAACTGTTATTCAAAACAGACCCACACATTTTTACCAAAAATGATGCTAAGGAATATGTTGACATTTTACAGAGAACGAATGCCCTATACACAAAAAATAATAGAAAATTACCAAAACGGAGAATTCCCGCAAAATTAAAAAATAAATTCACTAACGCTATTCAACCTTTCCTAGGAATTCCTCTTGTTGCACAAAGAGAACGAGCCTTTTCAGTTCCCACTATGACTACAAGACAAATAGCAGCAAAACTGAAGGGTGGGAAAGGTTTAACAATGATGCGATATTCCCAAAATCCCATCGATTATAAATATTTTGATGATTTCAATGAATTGATTGATAGATTACGCTTACTTGTAGCTTCAAAACAAGCTGGTAATAATGCTCACCAAAATGAGATAGTGTCTATTGTTGAAGAACTAAGGGAAGGTGGTATAATAGCATAAAATAGATAACGTCACTTACATTCTTAATAGTAGTAGCTATGCCGTTAAACAAGTTTAACCAGCATTATCTCACTTCTACACGTTCAAATAATAAGGATGATGATGACGATGATGAGGTACTACTACCATCACTACAACCACCATTTTATATTTGTCAACCTGCAGACATTCGAAGTTTAGTAATTATTAATATTAGTGGACATATAGACAAAAAAGTTAGTAAATTAAACTATGTATTAAATAATAATAATAATACTGAATATACTTTTCCAGTAAGTGGAAAAGTTGTAAATATTAATAGCAACACATCACCACCACCATCAAAAATTGAAGCAAAAATACTTTATCACAATAAGATTCAAAATTTAAGCGTTCTCAACCAGCAATCTATAACGAAGGGTGAGAAGATTTCTATTTTTATAGGTGATGAGAAATATCCATATATTGAATTTGTAATAGAATGTCCTCTTCAAGGTGGGTGAGCTCTAGCTCTACGTTATTATAAATATAGTACTTTTAATAGTACATACACCATTCCAACAATGCCTCTTAATAGATTTAATCAACACTATTTACAACCATCATCATCATCATCGTCATCGTCGTCGTCTCAGTCAGTTCCAAAACTAAATGCGCAATTTTATATTTGTGACTCATTTGATTATCACGTTAAAAACATTATTAGATTGAAAGGTAAAAAGAAAACTAATTTAAATAAAGATTATTATGTGTTGGACAATGCAGGTACAACTTTTGTTTTCCCCTACGATGCTAAAATTGAAAGTGTTCGACATTATTCTGCAGACGGAGAGGTTTTAGTTAATGGTAAATTGTTCAAATTCCATGAAATTGGTGGTAATAGTTTAAGGCGAGGTGATAAAATCCTATTTAAATTAGGTACACCTTCTTCTATTTGCATTGAATTTTTAGTGCAGTGTCCAGTAGTGAAAAATGAGTAAAGCTCAAGTTGTACGTGAACTTCATAAACCGGCAAGAATCAATTATAGAAGAAGACATGTTGTAATTAAAGGACTTAATGATCTGATTCAGGCTGATCTAGCCATTCTTGCTCCTTTTTCGAAAACTAATAGAGGATACAATTACATCCTCGTTGTAATTAATGCTTTCAGTAAATATGTGTGGGCTGAGGCGATTAAAAGAAAAACGGGTAAAGAAATCACATTAGCTATGAAGCATATCTTAGACCAAATGAATATTCCACCTAAAAATCTTCAAACCGACAACGGAACTGAATTTTATAATAAGAATTTTCAAGAGCTCATGAAAAAATATGGTATTAACCATTACAGCACATTCTCCAATTTACAAGCAAGTACAGCAGAACGAGTAATTCGTACTCTAAAAACTATGCTATGGAAACAGTTTAGCATGCAAGGATCTTACAAATGGTTAACGATTCTACCTAATATTGTCGCGAAATATAATAATACAAGACATTCTACTACAGGTGCCATTCCTAGTGAAATAAATGAGAAAAATGCAAAGTATATTACTGCATATAATCACCTAAAAACTATTGATCCAAGATTATCAAATTTTAAAAAAGGAGATTTTGTTCGAATTAGCAAGTATCGACATGTCTTTAAGAAGGGATATACTCCAAATTGGACTGCCGAAGTTTTCAAAATAAAGAAAGTGAAACTAACCAATCCAACAACTTACATACTGGAAGATGATAAGAACGAAGAAATACAAGGAGGATTTTACAGGGAGGAATTGCAAAAAGTTAAATATCCTGATGTGTATCTAATAGAGAGGGTCTTGAAACGAAAAGGTAATCGGCTATTAGTAAAATGGCTTGGAATGGATTCTAAATCGTGGATAAATAAAAATAACATTGTTTAAAATTATTATTTTTAATGTTAAATAAAATTATATAAACTGATCGACAATTTATTTACACATTTTAATTAATTATACTCTTAATTTTATCATAAACCTTACATCTATGTTTTTCATCTAATATTGGATCTATAATTTGGGAAATTTTAATAATTCGTTGCATAAACCGTAGTCGGTCACATGCGGCAATGATCCATGATGATCCTTGTCTCGCTTGTTGATATGCATATTTCCAAGTTACTAATAAATGAATTTTGTTTCTTGTTTCATCAAAGTGAATAGTTTTCTTCACTTCTATTGTATGCTGTCTATTCTTCATATTTCATAGCTGTAAATCTTCATCTTTAAGTAACTGAGGATATCTATATATTAATTCTAATGCGATAGCGTATGTCTCGTTATTTAAATGTTTTATGGGTTCAATTATATTCAAAGCTGTAGTTACTGGATTGGTGGAATCTTTTATTCCCATTTGTAAAATTTTCAATGAACTAGCAAATTGTAAATTTTTCAAGTCTGTTAATCTATTTTCAATGAGTGGTAACATTTTCCATAACATTGAAGTAGTATCAGCTCTTAGATAAATACAAGAATCACCCCTATAAATTTTCACCACATTCCCGAATGATAATCGTTTAAATATCAAATCAAATTCACCCATATCTAACGGTTCCATAATATTCTTGTTGTTTGTTGATCTAAATAAAAAGTCATCAATATCATTTCTACATGATAAAAAAATGTTCCATTTTTGCGGACTGAATATAAAATAGGTATTTTTGGTTCCAAATATCCCAACACATGGATTGTAATTTAAATAAGAGGATAAACCAACTTTTACATATTTTGTTTTATATGTATTTAGAGACAATTGACGTTCTCCCAAAAATACATCATTATCTTGCAATTGATTCATATATGTAGTCTTTGTGAGTGATTCTACTACTACTACTACTACTATTACTACAATATACTATCGCTATTAGAATAATTTAAAGATATTTTCTGGTTGAAAAAATATCTGAAAAAAAAATCCCATTTATTCTAAAAATTACATCATGCACTCGAGAAATGGAAAAAATTGTATCACCCCACTCTAAAATAAAGATTATAAACGTTAGAAAATCGTTGAATCTAAACAGTATATTGATAAACTTCAAAAGTGAATTTTTAAAATAAAACCATGTATAATCAACAGCAACAACATTATCATCTAGAAGATTGTATTTGTCCAATGAAGGATCATTGGCTATACAAGCGACGATTATATCAGTTTAATGAAGAAGAACTTGAGAAGTTTCCATTGGATTATTTGATTCAAAAGGCGCAACCACTTGAGTTATTATATGCATGGTATAAATTACCAAGAGCATATCGAGACAATTTTGATTTACAAATCCAACTGCCTTGTTTCATACATTACAATCGTCCTGACTGGCAAACTCACATCGATGGACCACCTACATCACAGTCAAGATGTCATTTATGTAACTTAACTATTGAACAAATACATGTTTGATGCAAATAAAATCTGTTTAATATACTATGTTTTTTATTACATAAATTACAAAGATATAAATTTACAAAGTTATAAAATTACAAAGTTTTAAAATTTCCATTAATACCACTTTCAGTTAAATTTTATAAATAATTATGATATATCATCATCTCTGTCAATCTCATAATCGTCAAGAAATCTACTAAACCTCCCATCAGCGGGTATAGGTGAATTCAATCCATGAGAAGGATGTAAATCCATATCACATTCATATCTTTCCTTAAGCCCAAACAGCAGTGTTGTGAACTGATTTTGACACCACATATTCTTCGACTGATATATTTTATGCAATTGTTTAGTATAGTAATAACCATGAAAATGATCTCTAATTGTGTGTAAAGTGAAATTCAAGTTTTTCAACTGTATCAAAAACAAAAGACTTTTATAGCATGATTGACATAAATATAAATTTAGTGAAATTACTTTGTATCGGTTAAACCACACACAATATTTCATTTCTGAATATACCGTCTCCCAATTGCGATGAGCAATTATAGCATTTCGTGCTAATGCTGAGGGAATATCACGTAGGTATAACATGTCAGCAAGAATGTTGAATTCACTAGGAATGTTGGAATCTTCATCTTCATCATCATCATCATTATCATCATCGATATTAAGATGTACAAAACTCTTCCATTTAAAATAACTATATTTTTTAATAATATTGAGAGTTAAATTTTTAGGTAATGGTGAATTCATTAAAAAGTCTGTAACTGATTTAATTTTTAGACAAATAATTTCAGTACACATTTCCTCCAAACTCATGATGGTTATCTCTAAAACAAAAACTTACTGACTACTCTTATAACCCCAGGGAAGTGTGTCAAATGACTTTGAAATTAACTGACGTTTATCATCGTATGGACTTAAAGCAATTTTAGTCTGTTCTATACTAAATACATTGTGAGCATATGAACGAATAGTTTGTTGAGTTATGACTTTTGTGTTGAATTCATTTAAGCATGTAATATAATCTTCAAAAGTAATAATATTTTTCACTATATTTTTTTTAATCCCCTTAGATTTTTTTGAAATACCAAAGTTATTCAGTTCAATAGCTATTTGGTTTGGGGACATGCCCTTCTTTTCAAGTTTTTTCTTAAAATTTAATTTTTCCTCCTCACTGACTTGCATTTTGTAGGTATACATTTTGGAACGAAGACCAGCAAAATGAGTAATAATTTTACCATTTGCCTCATCTTTCATCAATCCCGGTATTTTTTTATTCACCAACGGAATATTATAAATATTATTTTTGTTATAATCTGAAGTATCAAATTTGTGAATATTTTTTTTAATAATATCTTCGTAAACGTCTAGGTTACTTATTTCATAGATAAAACTATCTGTGTCTGTGTACAATAATTTACATTTTTCCACATCTGCTGTTGGTATTATAAAATTATAGTGAAAATCATACATACAAATTTTTGAAAGATCTAAAATAACCATACCAATGTACAGTGGTTTATTAAATATCAATTCTATTTTATTCAACTCAATTGCCATCAAGTTTTCATCAAAAATTGTTCTATTGTGAAATCGTGGACTAGCAATTAAATTTTTCGCACCGTAACGTCCCTCCCACATAGAGCAAAGTTTAACGACTCTATGTAATCTTATGTTTTCCATAGTTTTTCCAAACACTGCGTTATTAGCAAGTTTAAATTGATTTTTTTCAAAGTTGCTTGTAGCACTTGCCCTTAATCGACTGTTTAATTCAATATAAGGTCTCAACCATTCTGATTGATTGAATTCCAACACTTTATGTATTTTCGTAATTATTAAACCATGTGCCAATGCTTGTTTTAAATTTCTATAATGTATTGTATATTCTTTTTTATCATACAAATCAGCTATCAACTTTGGTAGTTTTGAGGCTGGAGGAATGCGATGGTTGGCACAAAAAGGAAAATCTTTATGTAGAGTATGTAGACTCTTTGGATACTCCAAATCCACTTGTAATATGTACCCAATCGGAGAATTGTCAGGAATTGTTGTTACATCAATGTTTGAACTTGACCATTTAAATCCTCCAAATGGTAATGGTTCACACATTGCGTAACCATAGAGGTTATTTACATCTAGGTAAAGAATTGTTTTGGTGGGTTCTGATGAATCATATCTGTCACCCATATATTTATTGTTTGCCTCTGAAAATCGACTACAGCATACTGAAATTCCACCTCGAATCGCTTTCTCTATAAACATAACCATGTCAACATCCTTTAAAATTTCTAATTTACATTTAGTATATTTTAACATAGCATCCCATGTGTAGCCTGGCATTGTATAATACCATGCAGGATCTAAACCATATGTTTTCAATGCTGTTTCTCTAAAATTATCCATAACATCTGCTAGTAACAAAATATCTATCTTCATATACAAACTACTGTATTCTCCAAGGTGATTTATGTTGAAAGCGGTCCAAACATTTTGTGCATGAGTGTAATCAGTCTTGCACAATTCCACATCATTTAGTTTATTATAGAATTTTTCAATGGGTGGTAGCTCTTTCTCCTTCAATTTATCAACATTATCTACATAATCATAGGGAAACACCCCTTTTCTAGTTAGAAGTTGAAATTTATTATGATCTAAATTCTTAAACTCCTGTTTTAAATTCTGAAAATTGTCTAAGCTCAAAGTCGAAACAAGTTCATTAAGACTACAACCCATAAATCTAAAAGAATCTATAAACCTAAATTTAATTCTACTATCATTATCTGCTAGAGTGAAAGATATGTACTTTTCTTTATTTAGTGGAAGAACAGATACGTGTCCACGCTTAGCAATGTCTTTTATGACAAAATGTGCGTCATAATTTGAAAGGTTGTGGAATAGTATTGGAACAATAAACAATTTTTTAAATGAAAGATTACAAGTTTGATGAGCGTAACCTCTAAATAGTCCTGTAAAATGATCATGGTCCTTAACAATTATGTCTCTTTGATTAAAATGTTTCTCACAAATGTGACAAATATGTACATTTACATTTTCTATCGAATCTACTATTATTGGTATTATATTCACAATTTTGCTCTCAACAAATTGCGCAATCTTTTTAATTTCATTTGAAAACCAATCCATACAATCTTCACCTTCATGATGATTGAAAAAAGAAAAATTGTTGTTATAAGTACATTTCATATAATATCCTGCGCAAAATGCTTTATGATGTTGGTATTTATTCGTTGTTTTTGATAATTTTGTTTTACATGGTTCTAAAATAGCTTCAATATCAGCATAGATAAGGAAAGGTATTTTTTGTTTATAAACAAAATTTCTAAATTCAACAGCATAATATTTTGGAAATGAAATTTTACAGTTGTTTCTATTTTCACATAACAAATAATGCTTTTTCAACTTTTCCTCACTATAAAAATAATTTAAACAACGGTCACACAAGCTAATTGTAGCTCTATGCTTAGTGATTTGAGATCGAATAAGTCGTGAAAGATTTTTAATTAAACAATAATGAAATTTTATTTCAATATTCTTATCATCATCATCATTATCATCTTGTTCTGATTCTGCAAAATTATTCAACTTTGGAAAATACTTATTTTGAATTAATAACAAATTAACATGTTTCTCTAATTTTCGTTTGGTAAGTTTAGCAGGTACAACTTCATAATACGAACTTTGTTGTGTACAATTTAATTCTAGAGCGTATACGTTTACGGAAATATTATTCAATTCCTCAAATTTGTTAATTTGATTTAATTTCATAGGTAATTCTAACCCTTTGATATTAAACACAAGACTATAGTGTGGATATGATGAGGTGAGTCTATAATTACCCGTTGGTGGGTATAAAAAACTAACAATACTCCAAAAAAAGCATGCGTCATCTCTATTTTGAATGTTGATGCATGCTCTTTTATTTTCTATCTGAGGTGGTAATTTAATATAAGAGGTTCCATTACCAATTTTATATTCGTTTATAGCTACCTCCAATAATAGAATTTTTTGTAGCGCCCAACCGCTTGATTCTTCCGAAAATTCTGACAGTTTATTTAAAATATAATCTGTTACATGTTCTTGAAACCAAATAGCTAAATCAGTTGATTGATCTAATACTGCATTAGGTGTCACAAAATACTTTTGATCAATTACTTCTTGATCACCTGACGTTTTAACAAAATCTGCCCACAGTGTGGTATTAATTTTCACAATTAACTTTTTTTTAATAATTTTGAGAACCTTAATTTTAAAGAGATCAAAAGCATCTGATAAAAATTCTTTTATTTCTTTATGATTCACATTTATAATCACTGCTGTCTGAACTCTACTTTTGAAACAAGAAATTATATTTTCCCAGTAAACTTTTCGATTTTGTTTTACACCAACATGTTTGTTTTTTAATTTTATTAAACATTTTAATCGTTTCAATTGACCAATTTTTGTTAATATCTTACGTTTTTGACCAACCTTTAAATGATATTTTTTCAATGCTATGTTACATTTTTTAATATGTTCATTAATTAATTTTATTGATTTGTTTTCAGCAGAGTTCACTCTAATTAAATTGATAGATTCATCAATTTTGGATAATGTACCGTGATATTTGTCCATAATATTATATCATAACTATTTATAAAAATATAACTCACCAATAATTAGATTTCAATAATTTCAAAAGATGCTGTTGGATTCAGTTTTCCAATGTCCACCGCTCCTCTGAATATTATAGCGTACTTCCCTTCTTCAAAATATTTTATATAAGGTTTATACGTCTCTGTTACCCTCTGCGGAAGGAACGTTATTTCTTTCTCCAGTTCCAGCAGCACCGTTTCCCCAAATTTACTCCGAACTAATTTAGCTGAAATGATTTTCTTGGGTTCCCCTAATATTAAATCTGTTAATTTTGTAGTTGGTTTTGGGTCTCTTTCTAAAAGTGAGGAAGAATTTATGGTTTTTAGATCCATTTTACTAAAAATAATAATAATATAATTAAATCATTTCAAATTCTGTTTGTTCACTTAATTAAACATTAGAACACATTACTAATTTAAATTCCAAGTAAAATAAAAATAAATGAAAACGTCTTACCTGTTGTTTATTGAAGGTTGATGATGCGATTGAGAACAAGAAACGAATGAATTTCATCAGAAAATCTTGAGCTTAAATACAAAATGAATCTAATGACCTTAATAATAATTGCATAGGTATTTACCTAGTTTCCGCGGCTTACGTAAGACTTTCAACTGCATTAGTTGTCTCTGGTGGATTTTTAATAACAGGATGGTCATAGCAAAGTATTATACATGCATCATAGACTATCCCATTGAAAATATATTCATTCGTATATAATTAATGCATAATAGCCTTGGGCGGGCTTGTTTCCTATACTTTGTACACACACACAGTGCATTCCTTTATATTTATGCACTTATACAGGATGGTTCTACCAAAATATGGGGATTTAGCATATACTGAGTGTTAAATAACTTAGAAGGAACATTGTTTAACTACTCAAATATTTTCTTAAAAGATATAATCTGTAAAGACGAACAAATTCGTATTATTTCATTCTATCATTCAGAAACCCATAATGGTATTACAGAAACAATTAAACATTTACAATCTCTATATTACTTTCCAAAAATTCAAGAATTAGTAACAAATCACATTAATCATTGCGAACTATGTCTCACTTCAAAATATGATAGAAACCCTCGTAAAACTCCATTTTCTGGACCACTTATTTCCAACAAACCTTTTGAATACTTTCATATCGACGTATTTTCTGTAGAAAATAAACAATATTTAACAATACTCGATTTATTTTCTAGATACCTCCAAGCCTACGAAATTAGCGATTCAAATTCAATCACTATTCCTAATAAATTACGTCATTATTTCTCTCACCACAATTACCCTTCGCAAATAACTTGCGATAATGCAAGAGAATTTACAAGCGAAACCTTCATTCTTTGACACTTTTTCAAATAAAAATCCATTATACAACCCCTCAATCACATACTGGAAACTCTCCAATAGAAAGAGCTCATTCCACCTTAATCGAAAAATTAAGAATTTTAAGTCAAAAATCAAAAGAAAATATTACTGATTTAGTTACAACCGCTATTCTCATCTATAACCAATCAATACATTCAATAACAAACTTTACCCCCTTTTCACTTCTTTATGGACCATACGAAAACTTAAACCTTCACTAAATTGATCCTAATAAACAAATTTACCAAGATTACAATGAATATCGAAAAACAGAAATTATTCCATTTTTTAACGATCTCTATCAAAAACAATTAATGAAAAGAACTGAACAATTAAATAAAATTAATCTTGAAAGAAAAGATAATATTCCAAAAACAGACGTTGTTTATTTAGATATGGAACCACGAAATAAAATAAAACCGAAATATAAGAAAATATTATTAGATACAAATAAATCAGATCATAAATTAATTTCTCAAAAATCTAAAAAAGTCAGTAAACATATGATTAAAAATACTAAATCTTTCCAGGTTAACCATGACGATAGCCAACCAGGCACTTCACGTCAAAACAATTGAACCCCCAGGTTACATCTTAGATAATTTAGGATTAGCAAAATATAAAGTCAATTATCATAAGATTTATTTTAGTATAAGTATAGAAGAAATAGAAAATTCCTATAGTAAATTAGTTTTAAACCAAGTTCATTTAGCTAGTAGACTTGATGACACTACAATAACTTTATCAAATAAATATCGACTTACTCTCAGAAGAAATAAATAAATTGAGAATGTATGCTCGATCAAATAAAATAATTAAAAGAGGTATAGCAGACGGCCTCGGTACAGTAATCAAATATAATTCTGGAAATCTTGATCAAAATGACTTAATTGAAATTCAAAATAGTTTTGAAAAAAATTAATTTAAACGAAAATAAATTAATGACTGAAATTTCAAAATTGCACACGTTTGCAGGACAGATAACTCAACGTTGGCAAACAGATTTACATAAAATACAAATGTACGCAGAAAACGTTTTAAAAGAATTAAATAGTTTAGACGATAGATTAAATAACGAAATAATTATTCATATACAATTAGAACAAATTAGAGACTTAAGGAACTATATTCAAATTTTACTCAGAACAATATCATTTAGTAACCAAGAAATTTTAAATGTAGAATTAATTAAACAAAAAGAATTAGAAGAAATTTTTAATTATTTACATACTATTCATTCTCATAATGAAATTGCTTCAGATATTCCAACCTTATTAGAAATAATTAAAGTAAATTTAATGTTCACTCCAAAAACTTTATATATTACTCTTAAAGTACCTATATTGGCCGATCAATTACTCCATATTTCCAAAATTATTCCAATTCCCAGTAAAGATAATAATATCCTTTTACCCCCATACACATTTATATTAAATTCAAAAGGATCAACAAAATGGACTAACGAAGAATGCAAGAAAACTTTTTCATTTTTGTATTGTGAAAAAGAACCCCACGAAGACAACTGTAATTTAATAATAATAATAATAATCATCTTTATTTCAAATCATGTACATACATAACATAAAATGAAATGACGTCAATTCTACAAAAAGCGGAACAATGCTTAATTCTTTAAATGGAGAAACAGTACTTAAATACTTATATACCTAAATACTTACATATTAAGGAAATCGTTTAGACTGTATGGTTCTGAGCTAATTAACAATTTTTTGATCTCTACTTTAAATTGCTTTTGTGAACTTATTTCTTTGATTTTGCGTGGCAAAACGTTGAACAATCTTAAACACATGTAGTGTGGGCATTTTTCAGTGAGTGCCAATCTATGTATCGGATACGAAATGTCCATTGTTCTCGTTCTATAATCATGGTTTATTTTAGTGTTAAAAATGTCTCTATGTTTAAAAAAGAACATTAGACTTTCAAATACATAGATTGCATAAACCGTCATTATTCCTTGGGTTTTAAATACGCCTCTATAACTGGCCCTGTATTCCATTCTTGTTAATATCCTTATCATCCGCTTCTGAGCCACAAAGACGTTCTGTGTCGCGCTATCTTTCCGCCAAAAAATAATTCCATACCGTAATAATAACTCAAAATTTGCGCAGTATAGCATTCTGAGTGTTTTCTCCCCCATGTATCTACTAACGACTCTGATTCCATAACATATAGAGTTTAATTTTTGTAGTAATGTATTTACATGACCTGACCAGTCTAAATGTTCGTTAATATGGATTCCTAAAAACTTAATACTTTCTGAGAGTAATATTTCTTTATTATTTATTCTTACATTTTCAGGTTTCTTTAATGTTGATTGTTTGGTTCTAAAGATCATTGCATTCGTTTTATCTTCATTCAAGATAAGTTTATTTTTCATGAACCAGTCATTGACCAACAGAAAAAAATGATTCGCTTTTATAAAGAGATCTTGTAAATTTTTACTCCCAACTATTAAATTAGTGTCGTCGGCATAGTTAACAATATGGTGGTGGGACATTTCTGCTATTAAAGCTAGGTCGTTAATAAATAATATAAACAAAATTGGGCCCAAAATACTGCCCTGTGCTATACCTATTTTATTGACTAACAACTCTGATTTGTAATCTTTGCCCCCTTTCCTTATTGTTACAGCTTTTTTTCTATCATTTATATATGATGATAACCAATTTCAAACATTGCCTCTAACTCCGTATATTTCCAGTTTTGTTATCATCATTTCCCTATCTAGACAATCATAAGCCTTAGAAAGGTCTATAAATATTCCACAAGCCACGTCACCTCCTTCAAGATATTTCATAATAAATTCGATAAACTGAAATATAGCCGTTTGTGTACATTTTCCTTTAATGAAACCATGTTGATATTTGGTAAGTAAATTGCCTTCTTTCATAAAGTTCAGTCACCTTGAGCACATGGCTAATTCAAAGATTTTAGAAAATCACGGTAGTAGACTTATAGGTCTATAGTTGTCCATCTTTTCAGGGTCTCCTTTTTTGTACAACGGCTTAATCAATGCTATTTTAAGGCTATCAGGGAAAATGCCATATTCAAAAGAATTATTCACTAGATAACACAGGACATCCCGCAGCTCAGGAACGGATAATTTTACAATACTTGCAGGTATTTCGTCTATCCCAGAGCTATGTTTATTTTTGATTTTTTGTGCTATTTCACAGATCTCTTGTGGTGTTACGGGTGTCAAAAACATGGACCTTTCATTTCTATTTACAATACAGGTAGACGGTATGTCGTTTAGATTATTCAATAGATTTGGCACTATAGATAATAAATACTCATTATATTTTTCAACAATTTCCTCCGGATTTCCCACTAGTTTAATGTCTGAAAAATTATCCTTTCCGTTAATTTCTTTACAGATCGCCCACATGCATTTTGTTTTATTGTCAGATTTTCTTACCCTATCCTCATAGTTTTTGGTGCGTGATTTGATTAAAATCTGATCATATATTTTTTTCTCATTATTGTACTGTTGCTTGAACATTCCATTGTGTCTTGAAAGAGATAAGAGTATATTTAACCTATTTTTACATGCTATGAGATCTCGATTTTCTGGTAGAAGAGTTTTAGCTTTTTTTCCTATTAGTTTCAAAGGGAAATTTTGATTAAATAATAGCAAAAAACTATTCATAAAAACATCCCACTGCCTATTTACATCAGATCTTTCAACATCATATATCTCTAACCAATCCTGCTCCCGCAGACAGGCCAGAAAATTATTTTTATTCTCATCTGAAAATATTCTTTTATAATTTAAGGAAAATAAATCTGACCTTGCCTTATTTGGTTTTATCATTTCGATATTATAGTCTCCCGCTATGAAAATTAATTTATTTTCACTAAATATATTTACAAGTAGTTCTTCAATTTTTTCCAGAAAATACTTATGTCCCCAGAATATGGTCTGTAAACAGATATAATAATCATTTGTACCTTGTTCAAACTGCATTCCACTGCTGCACATTCAAATTCTCCGATAACTGAGAGTTTATTCAGATTCGGTCGTGATTTACACTTAACTTGCTTTTTAACTAACACTGCCGAACCACCATGTTTTCCTTCTTCCCTGCAAAATATTGACATCCATTTAAAATTTGGTATAGCTAAATTTTTCAGCTATTTTTTAGATTTCCAATGTTCGGTGACACATAAAATTTCACATTCTGCATTATTGTTTAACATATTACTGATCCTGTCAATAGCATTTCCTATAGACTGCACATTTAGATGTATAATGCTCTTACTCCCTTTTAAAGTCATATTGTGATTCTTTTTTCTTATGTTTTCACTAAAAAAGATGAGGAATAGTTAATATAGCTTTGGTGTTGCTTGACTCTCCTTTGGTATACTGGACATTGTAGGTATATCTCGTGCACTATGTTTGTTAAGTAGTGGATCATATTTCATCTTCGTGCAATTTGGGCATATTATTATATCAGCTTCGCAATCCTTACCAAAATGTTCTCCGACACATTTATGGCAGCATTTTTCTTCTTTACAGTACTTAGCTATATGCCCAAAACCGGAGCATCTGAAACATATCGCCAGATTAAGGTGTTCTTTAACGTACACTTTGACAAGATCAAAGTTAACTTTCTCTTTTTTAAGAAACCATTTTGATATTTCTGGTGGGGCTTGAAGAATCCAATTTTCTTTATATTGATTTCTGCATTGTTTTTTGGCAATTACTTTTATTTTATCTGCCACACTGTATCCCAGCTCATCTTCGATTTCGCTGTTTAATCGAACTAGTTCTTGTAAAAAGTCTTCATATGTCAGTCCATGTTCAATTCCTGTAATCATAAACATTGGGTCCGTGCTTTGAGTTTCCTTAAATATTCACCTTGTTATTTAGTGCTAATTTGAGTTTTTCTTGTTGTTCCTTGTTGTGGCTTTCAAGGACAATAGCTCCACTTTTCAAGTGCCTAATACTTTTGAAACCACCATCTGTCAAACAGGGATCTACTTCTTTCCTAAGTTTTATACTTGCTTCTTTAGAATTAGTAACGTTTTCGACGGTAATCACTGTTTCAAGTTTTGGTGCTACTTTTGGGCTGACCCACTATTCTGCAACATCATCCGCAGATTTCTTTCGTTGATTATTTTGTGCAGGTGTTAGGGTGGTTACGTTTGCATATGTCTTTGGTACTGCCGTTTCTACTGGTTTCATTTTCTAATTTTTCTTTGCCATATTCATGTTTTTCAAGACATTTTCTTTTTCTAAAATTCCAATTTTAAATACTAATGAAGTTAAACACTTGTGAATTGTATTAATTGCATTTCTGAGACATTCTTGATCTTCTTTCATGAAACTGTGTCCAATCTGAAGATTTTTGCTGTTTTTTGTATTTCATCTATTGCTGCGAAAACATTAAGTATTATCCTTTCTGCTGCCAGAGTTTCATGATTCTCTTGTGCCCTTTCTGTTTCTAGATGGTTCTCTAAGTTACAAACAGTATCCGCGTAAATATCTGTCTGTATTTCAATTCTGTCGCATTGTTTCTTTTTTACCTTTTCTGACTCTGGCGTGTCATTTCCGGATCTAATTCTTTTATTTCCTGCATCCGTTTGATTGGTTTCTTTTTTTTGTTCTAATGGAGGAGTACGGAGAAATGTAATTTTTGGTTTAAAAGGGTTTTCCATTTCAGTCAATTCCTTATTGACCGCTCCTCGTATTTCATTTTTACTGTTATCACCATTCACACATATAGGTTTGTTTACATCCTTTTTATCAGCTAAATAGGTTTGATTTTGAATCGATACCGGTAATTTGTCTATAGAACTGAGGGAAAAACTTCTTGTTTTAACACTTTTCACATTGGCTTTTAATTTGCTTTTCTTTTTATCATCTTCCTTACCATCACTATTTTCTTCCATGATAGGTATATTATTCTTTTATTCACGATATAAATTAAACGTAGCAAACAACTTTATTTGCAGAGCGATAAAGAACACGTCTATTCAGTTAAACAGTATCCACAACACAACATTTAGACAACCTTTCGCTCTGCAACTACGCTCATGTGAAAAACGATTTTTCACTTTTCACTCAACTGACTAATGGAAATACAATTATTTGTTCAAGAAAAATAACAGATGTTAACGAAGACTGCAAACAAACATTCAAATCATTAAAAATTTCAAAATGCAACGTCATATTAGGAGACAACGATTGCATTCACTCATTTCAAAAACATACATGGATAGGATCCAATAAAACATTTTCCCAAGAATGGCCCAGCATCCAAGAACCTACCGAAATTCATCAAAAAATCAATATCAACAATTTACATATGGACGATCCAACCAAATTGCTACCACAGTTCCAAGAACCAAATTTATTGCCGATAATAATTTTAATTTTGATAATTTTACTAATCATTTATGTTTATAAAAAATATTTTAGAAAAATCGAAACCAAAAATCCAGAAGTCCAAGGTGAACTACCCCAATCCCTGTTGAAACCGAAGCCACGGGGACGTACCTTCAACCAAGAGGGGAGGAGTCATATGGACACAATAACTATATAACTGTTTACTAGACATTTCTCACGGAAACTTACTAGATTATTTTTATTATATTACATTTGTCAAAATCAGCAAAAACATTTCAACACGTGTATAACATCCTGTTAACTCGAACCTTATCTTTATATTATATTATATTCCGCATTTTTCTATTTCTATTGTTTCATAATTTTTTATAATTTTTATTCAGTCTACATTTTATCTTTGTACCAAATACTTGTCTTTATCTAAGTTTAAATAAAATTTTTAAAAAGTATATTTTTTACTTAAAAAATCTAACTCGCTCTTTTTCACTTAATTGCACCATTCTAAATTGTAAAATTTATTTCCGTCAATTAGAATTAGACACTTGGAGAACAAAAGACGTACTAAACAGTACTCGTTTATTTATTATTATGCATACAAACAACATCAATTAGTTTATCTAAATAGTTTTTTGCTCTAATGCAAAAAACTCAAAGGAGTTTGATTAAAGTGCTATATTCCTCGTTTTTACAAATTTTTTTACACTAAACTCAGTATGTATGAATTCAAAATAACAAGCTCTTTCAAAATCTGTAAAAATATAAAGGGTGTCCCATTTAAATTAAAGAAGTTGATGGCATTTCTGGTTAAACCGTAAGTATATTATTAACAAAAAAATGTACATCAGATGCATTTTGTTCCATTGCACTTACCTGCAAATTTTCATAAATATCGTTCTTTTCGTTTAAAAGATATTTACTTTGTTCCATACTTTATCCCAACCCTGTATAGCTCCATTATGATCCAAACGTATCTTTTTCAGAACTAGCATGGAAATTTAGCAGCCATCACGATTTATTCAACATCTTGATTATATTAATTATTTTTTTCTAGAATTATTGTACAACGAATATATGAAGACGCATCATGATTGTCTATTGAAACAATTGAAAAACAATGTTGTTTGTATGAATAAAAAGTTTATTATGTTTTTTAATCATTTAAATAAAAATTATTAAAATTGACTCTATTTTTTTATACATCCTGTCCCATCCAGTATCATATACATTTGTTGTTATTCGTCTCATTTAGTTGTGAATAATAAAAAACTCTTTATTTTATTTGCTTATTTTTAAATACATCTACAACATTACTAAATGTTACACGTGAAGTTTGACGTAGCACTCGCCTTGTACCACCCGAAAATATCAGCTTGGTATATACCGTGTCAGCATGTTATCATTAAGGATCAATCGATGTATATCAAAATAATCTGATTAATAGTAGTGAATGCCCTTTGGAGCTATGTATGTTTCATTTCGCTTTTTCACGTGTCATGAATAGTACACTAACGCTGCACTCTTATTTTTAGTGTATGTTTAATATCCTGAACATAAAGACAACGATAAGATTTATTTAACCTCCAAATTTTTGATATGGGTACACTGTATATGTTAAATTTGTAAGGTATGTTTTATATACTGACCTTTTTCCATGTTGTGATTCGAACACTAAATTTCGCTGAACTCTGTATTGAATTTTGATGCATCTTTCATATACTGATATTTTCATTGATATTATTTATTTAAACTCTGAATTTTTCATAAACTCTGTATAATTATTTTTTAAAGCGTTCTTCGTATACTGACCTTTTCCGTGTCGTGATTAGCATATCCGCTGCTCTCTGTATATTATTTTTTATATCTCTCTTCGCAACTTAAATGTATGTAAGACAAGAAGGATCGCGTCCACACTCGGAAATTTTTTCAATTTTACCTCCACTACAAAAAGATACAGTTTCGGGATTTTGGGACCTTAGCTTTTTTTCGCGATTTCCTCATGGAGATTCCCATGCTAGTGCCTCCGCCCTATAGCCAGAACTCTCCTAGTATAATTACTAATATGCTATATCTATAAACGAAGCCTTTCGAAGTTTATCCTGATTTAGACTGGAAATATATTTTTCAAAACTTTGTTGTAAATCGTTAGAATATTATATTTATTCTTCGATATCTATTAAATCCTACTTATTGTGCATTCTATTTTACATTCTGAATAGGTACTCCAATTTTGCTAAACTGCAATAAGAAAGTCTAACAGTTGAAAATGTTCTACAGTTGCAGTTGCAGTTAACATTCAAAAACAGGGAAAGAGACATTTTAAGGTTCTGTTTATGTTGTAGGAATATTTTTTTGTATACCTACCTATTTGAATATTTAAACTATTACTTATTGTTTTTTTAAAGAATGTTCATAAAAATAGTACAGATTGCTTATACAAAAAGTTTTTATTTCAAAAATAAAAAATACAGATCACAGTTTTCTTTTTCCGCTAACTACATCATGGTATACATTTTGAAGTGGTATATAGTCTATTGATTTAGTATCATAAACATATATTTGATCTTTAATATTATTAATGTCGAAACCTTCCTTCTGTAATTGGTTTTTTTTTATTTTGAAAGTAGTCGTTAACGGCATTTCATTCAATTTCCTCAGAAATACTGGAATTGCGTAAGTAGGTAACTGAGATTTGAGGCCTTCTGCTAACTCTTTGGTGTTTATGGAATTGTCTTTATCCAATATACCCATCATACCAGCTTTTCCTTCATGATTCGGCACCTTGAATTCAATTCAAATTATTGTTAGTTCCCGATAAAAATGGAATATTGCAGTTGAAAATAATTCAAAAAATTGTTAAATCATCAATTTATATTAAAGTTCTCTTACCTCTACGCCATAAACAACAATTTCTCTGGGACCCAAAATGTATGATGCTATACGTTCTACTTCTGTCGTAGCGACATTTTCACCTTTCCATCTTAAAAATAAAAATCCTTTGAAAATATACAGAATGGGTCACTCAAAACAATCCACCCTATTATTTGGAAGTATTCATTGAATTCTGAGAAAATTCTGAAACAGATCGATTTTTGATTTTAATTTACTGTTTTTTAAATAACAACCTAATATACAGGGTGGTCTAACGTGTGATGAGCCATCACCAATTTTTTTAATAGAACACCCTATACATTTTTTTGTTTCCCAAATTTCCTTGGAAAGCTGATTCCAGAAATATCATATACATAGGGTGAATATTTGAAGAGTTACAGGGTGTTAAAAATCGAATTTCTTCAACTTTTTTTCTGGTCAAAACTACTGAATGACTAAATTATGATTGAAAAAATCGACCTATTTCAGCATTTCCTTGAAATTCAATAGATACTTCTAAATAAAAGGGTAGATTGTTTTAAGTGGAGCACTTTGTATGTATAGTATGAGAGATTTTTGTTAAATTTAATAAGATTATAAACATTGACAATGACAGATGGTTTGAAAACTTCGGGCAAAAAAATAAATAATTCTAAAATAGTAATTATGCGCCAAGGTAGAAAAGTGAGGTATTATTGTCGAGGTCTTTAATGGATCCGAAACATTAATACACTTTTCTACCATGGCTGATAGAGCATTTTTTTCACTACTTCACTACTTCACTACTTCACTACTGGCATTTTATTTGTTTAAATATTAATTTGTCGACTCCCGTTTCACATGACATGACAGCTGTGCACAAGTTAACCTCACATTCTATTAAATGGATTGAGATTTAGTTATAATCAAGTAGGCTCTGTATTTTTCTACCTTGGTTAATAACGAACAACTTTACTACCTCAACAAAAGTCAATAAAGTTAGGTTTAGAGGCTAGTAGTGAAAAAATGTCTTTATTCCCCAGTATAATCTCCCTAACCTGAAAATTGTATCGACATTTATTCCAACATTACTCTAATAATTTTATTCAATCTTTGTAATGGGATTCCGGAAGTTGCTCGAAAAGCCTTTTCTCGAAGTAATTGTTTCAGTTCTCTGAGAAGATAGTAAGGTAAATGCACGGATTTCTGACACAGCTCCTAATACTGACTGGTGATGATTGTTTTCTTTTATTCACTTAAAATAGGACATCTAACAACTTTTTAAAGTTCCCGCCTAAATATGCTAAAATTATAGTGTCATCTGTGTGTCAAAAAAAAGTTTTGGCGGGTATAAAGTATAATTAGCATGGTTGTAGAGGAGTGTGACCGTTATCTTTCCCTCGTGTTTTTTGTGCTGATTCTTATAAGAATCTCGAGCAACGGACTAACTTCTAGGTAAGTTTTTTTGTTTACAATATTGAATTTTGGTGTGGGGATTTTATAGGTTGTGTTTGTTTTAGGTATTTTACGTTATCATTTTGGAAATATTTCACTTTTTTCATTATAACCTATAAATTTTGAATGTGTCATAATATGGTACAACTTAAAAAGCGTTTCCTAATTCTGACATTCGGTGTCAGAATTAGGTGCCAAACATAAAATATGTTTATCTCTGTTTTCTGTATTAAAATGATGATGGTGTTATTTCTTTCGCTCAAAATGCATACAATTTAACTTTTGAATCTAATTCTGACAGGGGGTGTCATAATTAGGCAAATAGCGTGTCAGGTACTTCATGCAGTATGTCGGAGAAAAGAAAAAATCGTGTTTATGATGCTAATACTTTAAAATTGGCACTGGAATCTATAGCAAATGGCATGCCTGTGAAAACTGCGAGTAAAACTTATAACATTCCAAAAACAACTTTGCATTATAAGAAAAGTGGAAAATATCCTGTAGACTGTTCACCAGGTGCTCCTACAGTTTTATCGTCAAAAGAGGAGTCAACATTAGTGAAATTGATTATTCACGTAGCTAAAATGGGATTTCCAGTAAGTAAGGACCATTTGCTTGATAGTGTGGCAATGCTGCTTTAGAAGAAAAATCGGCCAAATCCGTTTCGTGAAAATATACCTGGCAGACATTGGTGTATACGAATCGTTTTTACGTCGTAACCATGAAATTTCAAATAGAATGTATCAGCACTTAATAAACTCCCATGCGGCGGTAACTGAACCTGCAATAAGAAGCTGGTTTTTAGAAATAGAATGCTATTTTCGCGAGAACAATTTACAAAAAGTATCTTCCGATCCCCGAAGAGTGTTTAACGCAGATGAGTCAGCGTTTTTTTTATGTCCAGAAGGAAAAAAGGTTCTCACACTAAAGGGCCGCAAAACGGTGTAAAGCCTCACAAATAACGATGAAAAAGAGTGCATTACAGTTTTGGTAACAGCCAACGCTGCCGGTGATATAGCTCGCCCAATGGTAATGCAAGCATATGAGCGCATTCCACAAGCTATTGTTTCTTAATGCCCGATGGATGGGGACTTGGCAAGTCAGAGTAGGGATGGATGACAGGTGAAAGTTTTTTTGAGTACATGTGCAACGTTTTTTTTCCATGGGATATTAAAAATGGCATTCCATTTCCAATATTTTTTTACGTGGACGGTCACAAATCCCATTTGACACAGCCATTAAGCAGATTTTGTTCCGAAAAAAATATTGTCTTGTTTAGCCTGTTACCAAATTCCATTCATATGCTCCAACCGATGGACGTAGGGGTTTTCCGGTCCTTAAATGGATGGAAAAAAGAAACCGAGCAATTTAAAATTTATAATAACAGGAAAAAACTAAGAAAAGAAAATTTCGCTCCCCTCTTGGATATAGTTATTAAAGAAACTTTAAATGAAAAAACTTTAGAAAACGCTTTTAAAACATGTGGTCTCTGTCCATTTAATCCAGATGCGATAAGCTATGACAAACTGGTAACAACTCATTTAGGTCAAAGTACAGGCAACATAATTATTAAAGATCGTGTAGAGAAGATATGTGATTTTAATAATGAGCAGATAGAATTAATTGAAGAATTGATTGGCAAGGAAAAAATGGTGAAATTTAGAAATTGACAGGAAACTAACAGTAATTGGAATGGAGCAACTGAAGACACATCGTTGTTTGAATTTTGGCGCCTTCTGAGAAAACATTTAAATAACCGGGATAAGAAGAATAATAATGAAGCCATTGTGGAAGTAGAAGAATTGGAAGACTTAGATGATGATAGTTTATTAGCAGAAGCAATACGAATTGAGGAGACCTTAAATACAGAACAGCCTTGTGAGAAGGAATATGAAGAATTAAAGAAAGATACACTTGTGAATAATGTCTTTTGTAAGGACATAGAAAACCTAGTAGAAAACGCAAATATTGAAATATTAGAAAAAATTAACATAATACCCCCAACAAAGACCGTGGACATTCCTAACCCAGAAATAAACAAAATATCTAATATTATAGTAAAACCAAATAAGTCCGAAGAAAATCACGCGAAGGATCAAAAAAAGGAAAGAAGCGAACATCAAGAAATGGAAACTTACGATAAAAAAATTGACCTTCAAGCCTCAAGCAAAAGCTAATTGCCATAGAAGCCCCCCTATGTTTGTTCCCATATCAGAATCTGCAACAACAAAAACTTTTTTTCATTGTTTATTAGCTGTCACTTATTCTACAATTGTCACCACCTGGCTTCCAACCCAGGCCCTGCCAGCCACATAAATACTACTTCTTGACATCCCCTTTTTTCACAGCAAAATAAAAATAAAACATATAACATTTACTAAACATAGTAGTCCGCTAAATATGTAGGTGTTTCAACTTTACGTCCAGACCTGGAAGTAACGCATTTTTCAAGAGACTTGCCCTTATTGCTAAGTTCTGCATTAGAGTTATTTTCAGAGGATACGTCTCTTGATTCACCAGGAGTAGTAATTAATCATTTTTCACTACTTGTTTCATAATCCAAATCTAGATTCAAGAGATTGTTCAAACTTTCTTCAGTTGAAGCTTTATATATATTAAATATGTTTCTCTCTGCCATATTACCGCTAAAGAGTTGCAATTTGTAACTTCTAGGTCTGTCAGCTTTACCTACCCATTATTTTTGCAGGTGTCATGTTATTGACATTACCTTTAATATAAACAAACAAAATCGAGCGGTTTACTATGATTTTTGAAATCATAATAATGTTTGCAATTCTCTTGTCTCTTTTGAAGATGTGATTTTACTGTTTTTAAGTTGTCATCTGTCTCCGTATGAAAAGTTTCAGGGATAGGTAGAAATGCATTTAAATTTCTCCCGAAAACGAGCTCATTGGGTGACTTGTTAATAACTGAATCAATAGGTGTATTTCTGTACTCAATCAAAGCCATAAATAAATCTGTTCCTGAATGTTCAGCTTTTTTCATCAAATTTTTGAAGGTTTGCACGTTTCTTTCTACCATCCCGTTAGATTTTGGATAACGGGGACTAGACGTCACATGCTTATAATTCCAACTTTTTTCAAAATCTTTAAATTTGTAATTAATAAAACCTTGCAAAATGACTGTTTAATTGTAGAATTACATGTTCTGTTGTTTCGCGAGTCAGTTCTCTCATTTCAATGTATTTTGAAAAGTAATCAATAATTAGCAGAAAAGGTTTACTTTTAAAGTAAAAAATGTCTATACCAACACTTTTCCATAGTAAATTAGGAACTTCGCGTAACAACATTTTTCTTTTGGAATTTTAGACAATTTCTGATTTTATCTTCAATTTCCTGGCTCTATTTTTACATTTTTCCTAAACCTAGGTTACTTGAATGTATTAAATTTAACATATCTTTTCTTAGACTTTTAGGAACCAGAACAGAAGGATTTTTGAAAATCAAATCATTAGTGAAGTACAGATCCTCTTTGATTAAAAAATATAATTTTAGATCATTGGGCAATTTATCAATATTACCAGGCCAACCGTTCTGAATATAGCTTTTCAAAGCACTCATTTCTGAATCTTTAGAGGTTTCTTTTTTGAAAAAGCTTCAACTTCTCATTAGAGAATGGCAAATTTGACATAATCATGTTAATATTCAATTCAACATCATGATCAATATCAGTTAAATCATTTGAGTCTCTGTTAAATGATCTTGACAGTGCATCCGCCAGAAAAAGTTCTTTGCTAGGTTTATATTTAATGACGATGTCATACTGATACAAACGCAACCTTAATTTTTGAAGTTACATTTAATGATTTTTTTAAAATTTGATCACTTTCAACAATCACGGTTTTTCGAAAAAAAAAATTGATGAAAGCGCTCACATCCGTGATAAATAGCAAGTAGCTCCTTCTCTATCTGGGTCCACATTTTTTTGACTGACAGTAAGACTTTTTGAAGCATATGCAACTGGAAAGTTCTCTTGCAGTAGAACTGCACCTGAACCAACACTACTACTATCTACCGTTAATACTACTGGTTTTTTATTATCATAATACCTCTTTGTACCATTTCTTTTATTTTTAAAAAATTACACGTGTGTGGTTTTCATTCCACATAAACTTAATATTTTTCTTTAAGAGCTGTCTTAAGGAATCGGTTACTTGAGCAATGTTTGGATGTCAAGAAGTAGTATTTATGTGGCTGGCAGGGCCTGGGTTGGAGGCCAGGAGGTGACAGTTGTAGAATAAGTGAAAGCTAATGAAAGTAATGAACAATGAAAAGTGTAATGTTTGGTTCTGTAACTATTAATAAGTATTTCCAATTTTGATAAATTTGACACATATTACTGATTGTCGTTTTGATTAGGTAAGTTTTACAGGTTTACATTGGGAAAAAAGTTCACCAGTTTTATATGACGCGCAGTTTACTTCCCAAATTCAAAAGACTTTTAAAAAAGTACCAAGAAACTTCATATCTAATATTTTTCAATATCAATACTTTCTTGAATTTCTGAGTATTAATGTTATGTTTTACTGATGAATTTTGATCCATTTGATTTATTTATCTATTTCATCTACTGTATTTAACTAATTCTCAAAACAAGTGCTTGGCATGTAATGTGATGGATCTATGGTCTTTTTTTAAGAATAAATTATTTTATTATTATGATTTAATCAGTGAACGACTTTTTCAACTTCAGATTGCTTGTGAAGAATGAATTTTGATTAAAATATATCAGATTGCTACGTATTTTGAGTCGAAAAATCCGATAATAATGTTAATTATTTGATAAAAAGACTATCTTCACTGAACATACGACGTTCCTGAACTTTCGTCCAATTTTCCGGAAAATCAATCTTTTCTTACGAGTTTGGCCCATTTTTTGGGCCCCATACCAAATGTCGACAAAATCGAATGTCAAGAATTTATTTTTTTATTTCTGTCCAAAGGAGTTTAAAAAATGTTTTACAGACTTTGAACTTTAAACTACAATAACTCTAAATAGGAGTCGGTTTATTTCTTAAATTCTGCTCTACACTTTCAACTGTCTTTAAATACTTACTTATTTTGTCACTTCGATTCTATGGGTGTAGGCTGTACATTTTTTTTAAAGGAACATATATTTTTAAGCCCGAGGCACGTATAAATTTGTTAACTATAAAATCGAACTAAATATTGTTTAATATTTAGCGTAATTTTTTCTCTATCGGATGGCACAAGAATAATACGCATAGCTGTTATGGTTTCGACGTAATAACAATTTGGAGAGGAGAGACAATTTCACAGTTTTTTAGCACAAAAAATTCGAAAATTGGGATTATTTTTAAAAATATGGAAAATATTTTGGGTCGAAAAATCCGTTTATTGTTTGATAGAAGAAATATCTTTCATTAAAATTATCTTTTTCTGAATTTTTTTCTGATCTATTTTTTTAAATGGCCGTACCAAAAAAAAACATGCGAAATTTCATCAAGTTTAGCAGGATAGTGTGAACTCGATTGTTATGCCATCTATCGGGACCAATTGTGAATCTAAATCATTCGGTGACTTACACAAACACAAAATTTCATCAAAATCGGTCCAGCTGCATCACATACACACGTACAGAAGAATTATTTAAAATATACAAAAATATACTACAGGAACCGACAGCCTTTTGTAAGGACACATTGTCCTACCAATAACATATTAATTAGGCAAGTTTGGATATTTTAATTTTGATTGAAAAATATCTCATTGGTATGTATTTGGTGGCGAAAAATTTGATATAATAATGTTTTATTTTTTATAGAAGGAATATCTTCCCAGAAAATCCGATTTTCTTTAATTTTTCAGGCAAACATATTTTTTTGAGAATCTGTCCAATTTTTTGAAATAACCCCTATTCAATATTCGAAAAAAATTATTTTTGGATTCCGTCCAAAGGGGTCCTTGAAATAAAAAAATCTTTCACAAAGTGTTAACTTTGAACTTCAATAACTCGCATTTGAATGGCTATAGGGATCGGATTCTTTTTCAATGCTCCACACTCTCAACTGTCTTGTAGTACCTACTTATTCGGACTCTTCGATAGGTGTAGGCGGTTCACTTTTTAAGGAATATATGTTTTTTAAACTTCTACCTTGTATAATTTTGTCAATTATGAAATCGAAAAAACTACACACTATTGACTTTATAACCAGCCTATATATGAAATTACGTAGTGTACAATAATTTGAATAAACTTCACTTTTACATCACATTTAAAGCACCTTCAACATTAATAATTTACCTATAAGTGTCTCCCACTCGATCATTGAAATATAAATAGTTATATTCATCTTTAATCAAGAGATCTCCAGAATTGAAATATTGGTCTCCTTTTTTAAAAACGTCAGTCAAAATCTTTTTACTGGTATCTTTTTGGTCTGCGTATCCTTCGAATCGACAAGTTGCTAATTTTTTTTTAATGCATCCTAATAAAAGCCCTGGTTCGTTTACTTTACTTCTCACGCAGAATCCATTTTTATCTCTAAAAGGTTCGTATGTTTCTTCATCATATTTTATCAAGACTATGGGAGATATTTTATCCAGTATAATTGGAATGAATCCTATGGCTCCCATTTTTCCTTCAAGATTTACTGAAACAGGATTAAAATTGATTTTCAAATTTGAATTTTCACATACCTCGAAATACATACTATAAATTTGAGAGCAGATACAAAAGACAAAAATAATGTTACCTATTAATATAAAAATGTTACCTACAGGCATTCGTTACTGAGTTTATATTGCAAAGCATCGATCAAATTTCTAGTTGCAATTTTGGGGCCCTATAACCCTGTACCTAACCAAGGCTTGTCAGAAAAATTTGTATATGAAGAACTAACATTATTTTTGCCTTGGTGGTGGAAAGGAGAATTCAGATGGAGGAGTCTGTGAAATACCAAGGGGTGTGTTAAAGGCGGCAGAGAAGGGGAAAGTGAGGGCAGCATGGCTGGGGAGATTGATGTGTAATGTGAAAGGGTCGGGAGAGTGGAAAGGGAGGGTAATTGGTAGGACGGTAGAGCAGAGTATGCTGTACGGTGCGGAGGTGTGGGGTGAAAGAGCGGGGGTGAATGCGAGGGTTACGCCACTCTTGCGGGTGCAGAGAGGGATACAGCTGAGGGTGGTGCAGGGGTACAGGACAGTGGGTGGTCTGGCAGCAGTGGTGCTGGCAAGGTCCTACCCGTTAGACGTGATGGCTAGAGCTAGGAACAAATGCTGGAGGGGTGCGACCAGAGAGGAAGTACAGGAATGGATGGAGGAGGAAATGAAGAGAAGGTGGGAGGAGTATGAGGGCTCGGTAAAAGGAGCGATTGGGAATAGGAGAGATTGGATGGACCGGAAATTCGGGGTGGTGGACTACTTCTTGACACAGGTGTTCACTGGAAATGGGTCGAGAGTAGGGTACCTCCACAGGACTGGGAAAAGAGAGACTGGAGTGTGCGAGAGGTGTGAAGTGGAGGATGATGTGGGCAAGTGTTTAGATGCTAGAGGAACGAGGAAGTGCTGAAGAAGCTGGAGAGGAAACTAAGGGAGGCGGTGTATTGGAAGAACATGGTGGAGATAATGTTGAGGGGGGAGGAGGAATGGATGGAGGTGAGTGGCGTAGTAGAGTATGGTTAGGGGGAGAGAAGGACTCGATATGTCATGAGAGGTAGGAGTGATAGTTAGGGAGAAGACGACGGTGTGAGCGGAGAGTGTGCGAGGGACCGCCGACTGTCTCAAAGTATGCTAGGGTAGTGATTCCAAGGCGGGGGTAACGGCGAGTTTAAGGTGGGTTTGGTTGGTATGCATCCTATTGGGGATGAGTCCAGCCCTGTTTGGGTCCTGGACCTATTCGAACATGAGTTTCCCATCTCGACCCAAAAATGTATTTCGGGGACACTATAGTAGGCCAAAAAATTTGAATATTTTTTTTCTGAAATATATATCGAAAATACTGTTCAGGATAACAAAAACGAAGATCTTGAAAGTTTGAGCCAATAATATTAATTTTAAGGGGTCTATCAAAAACTAACGAACAAATCAATGTATGAAGAAGATCAATATAAATTTTCATAGGAAATTTAATGCCTTACAAAAAAGGTATTCCAACATTTTTGCGTAAATTTACTTCTTTAAAAGTGATTCACTATTGAAGTTGAAAACAAAAAGAAAATTATGGTTTTTTTCATTTTCTACTCATTTTTTTTCGCAATGGTAGACCCCTTAAAATTAATATTAATAGCTCAAACTTTCACGATCTTTGTTTTTGTTATCCTGAACAGAATTTGCGATATATCTTCCAGAAAAAAAAATAGTCTAGGGGACAAGGTCGTTCACAATCTGATGTGATTGTCAATAGAAATCCTCCAGTATATCAATCTCCAAATCTAATCCTTATTTCCTCAAAAATCAAACAAAAAATGAAAAACATGATATCTTACTGATGTTAACGTTGCCTTCAGTCGATCCGTATCCTTCATACATTCGAGGGTTATTGAAAGTTCGTACAAACTCTTCCCATATGTCCTTTTTAAGTCCATTTCCATACATTTTTTTCACTTTATGATTTATATTGGTCTGTCCTTTATTTGCTTCCAATATATATCTGCAAGTTTCTCCTATGTAGTTGCTAGCCTGTTAAAAAAATACAAAATTTATTGCAAATTTTTTACATAGACTCATAAAATCAGTGAAAGTCAGTCCACTGAATTTATTCCGTTTAAATTTGTCTAGTGATATGTTCTTCACTTGTTTCTTCAATAGTGACGTCAATCCTTATAATATGTTTAATTTAAACTTAATACATACCGTACAATTAAATTTAATACAGTCCTTCCAGAAATTCGAAGCTGAAAACTTCTTTCGCAGACCCATCGTCAATCCAAGTATCAAACACAAGCCTAAGGACATTACACCTCCAGAAGCGTGGTAAAACGGCAAGGGATTGTAAAATACATCGTCTCTTCTTAACTCCATCACGTGGTAAATGGAGCATGCCATAAAAATAAATCTGGAAAATAAATTTTTAATCAACGAAGTTGCTTTTGCTTGGATATTAACAATGTTGTAATAATCTAATGGTACACAGACGGCTCAAAAGCAATAGAAGGAACTGGGATAGGAGTATAAGGGCCAGGAACCAAACACTCTGAAAGCTTGGGAAAAACCCCGAGTATCTTTCAAGCGGAAATTCACGCCGTAAGAAAGTGTCCACAGTTCAATATTGATAAAGGATATAGAAGGCAAAGGATTATCATAATGTCGGCTAGTCAAGCAGCCATTAAAGCACTGAGCTCTTGTGTTATCAGTTCCAAAATGGTATGGGAATGCCTAGGCAAACTAAATGAACTAGGCGAGAACAATATAGTCACCTTACTGTGGATTCCAGGACATGAACTAGCAAAGAGGGGGACTGGAAAACCTTTTTGGGGACCGGAACCCTTTTGCGGTATCAGCTCCAATGTAATATTGGAAGAAATAGGCAAAGCCGAAAAAAAGAGAAGATCTGACCATTGGAAAGATCTAGTAGGGCTTAGTCAATCAAATGCTCTTCAGGGTGACTACAACCTGTTGAGATCAAATAAATGCATTAAAAACTGCACTAAAAGTTTTAACAGAGATCCATACGGGACATTGTCGCCTGAATGGGCACCTGAAAAAGCTCAAAATAGTGGAGGAAGAAGAATGTAAATTATGTGGCATGGAAGAAGAAACCTCCATCCACATACTTGCGAATTGCACAGAAATTCAGAATCCTAGGGCACAACACCTTGGAGATTACTGTGTAGAAGAGGAACATTTACCTAAGTTCACGACTGCAGATATCCTAAAATTCCTCCGGGAAATAGGACTAAAGAAGCTACTAGTCTCTGAGACTTTCCTCAGGAACTAAGTAGAAGTAAGGGGGCACAATAATAGATCTTTTAGGTCTCAGTGAAGAAGTGAGTAAAACACTGAGAATTTTATTAACGGAAAGTATAAAGAAACAGAATAAGTTGAAGGTTGTGAATTTCAATATTGTGATGTTATTTGTACCTGCTATGTGTAATCCTAGCTGCTTTTGGCATACCTGTTGTTCCCGATGTAAAAACGTATAAAACAGTATCTTTAACAGATTGTCCTTCCATATATTTGTCATCAAAATCACTCGAGACTTCAACTATAATATTGTTTAAATTCAGAGCAGCTTGAAGTTCGTTTGGTGATGGAGAGGTGTTTAATTGAAATAACTTGCTGTCTCCCAAGATCGGTTGTATTTCAGTAACAGCTATGAAAAAATTCAATTGTAAGAAAGTTTGGGTGTCCAGAAACTCTCCTGCCAAACGGAAACTACAGTTACTAGAGGTGATGTTAAGTCGATTTAGCTCAAATTACCTTAATCCGAAACTGGGGGAGCTACAGCCCTTTGAAGAAGACGTCCTCATATGAGTTTTCTTCAAATTATTCAAAAATACCGTTACTTAAAATATTCAAACTTGGTATAATCAATAAACAGTTACAAACCAGTCGTTCGCTGTAAATAAATTTTTTTCAGATCCATCACAAGCGTGTCAGTCTGGAAGACCAACAGGTATTATTATAAAAAAAAAATTATTTTCAAGTTTTTTATGTATCCGACACCGTATTTGGAAAATTAAAGATAATTTTCATAAAAAATGTTCTCTTCTTTCAAATCGATATCATGAACCGTTTTCGAGAAAAATAAATTTAAACTTTTTGTATTTTTTACATAAAATCATGTTGGATTATGAAATTGTATCTGTAATATCAAGTTGGCTTTGAAAAATATACAAAATCTGACAATGTGTCAAATTATTTTGATTCTAAACAGTTATTATTGTTATTGGGTGTGAAAGGTAAAAAATAATAGTTAATTTGATCAAAATGGTTTATTTTTCGAATGAAGAATATGCTGATATGCATTTAGTTTATGGGGAAGTACAATGTAACGCTCGTGCAGCAGAGCGAAGATATGCGGAAAAATTTCCAAACAGAAGGCATCCTGCTCGCGCAACATTTGTAGCCGTACACCAAAGATTAAGAGAAAGTGTCTCAGTAGTACCTAAAAATACTGAAACTGGTAGACGACCTGATGTGACAATGGAATACGAAGACGATATTTCGATTGAAATCGAAAATAATCCTGAGGTTAGCACCAGAAGACTCGCTGCTATGTATCCTGGCATTTCCAAGTCTTCCATATGGAATATTATTCATAAAGAAAACCTTCATCTTTTCCATTTTCAAAAAGTTCATGCCATGGTAGATGGTGATTTCCCTGCCCGCATAGATTTTTCAAACTGGTTGCGGAACAAAAAAAATCAGGACCCTAATTTCTTTTCCAATATTTTATTTTGCGATGAATCTACGTTTACCAGAAACGGAATTTTTAATTTACATAATCGCATCATTATGCCTACATTGGTGATAATCCTCATGCAACAGTAGAGAAAAAGCACCAGCAGAGATTTAGTATAAATGTTTGGATAGGTGTAATCGGTAATCAGCTTCTGGGATCCGTAGAGCTTCCTAGCCGTTTAACAGGACAAGAATATCTTAATTTCCTACAAAATGTTTTACCTGATTTATAGATGAGGTTCCCCTGATGATTCGAAATAATTTATGGTTCATGCACGACGGCTGCCTAGCTCATTTCAGTAGAGAGGTTCGTCAATATCTCGACAATAACTATCACGATAAATGGATTGGAAGAGGTGGTCCAGTTAATTGGCCCTTAAGATCTCCAGATTTAAACCCCTGTGATTTTTGTATTTGGGGTTATTTAAAATCATTAGTCTATGCTGTTCCAATAGAAACCCGTAATCAGCTGTGGCAAATAATTCAAAACGCTTGTAATGAAATTAGAAATAATGCAGGAATTTTTGCAAAAATTAGACGATCTTTAGAGAAAAGAATAAATTTGTGTATTGAGACAAACGGTCGTCGCGTAGAGCATCTGTTGTAAAATTAATTATTTCTGTTGGTAATTATCTCTAACTTTGTTTTTTTAATGTTGATTGTTGTTTTATACCCTCACGAAATAAAATTAATTTAAAATTTCCAAAACAATGTAAGCAACTTAATACTTACGACTTTTGTTACCAGTATCTGTACAATTTGTTGATTTTTCAAAGCCAACTTGATATTACAGATACCTACAATTTTATAATCCAACATGATTTATGTAAGAAATACAAAAAGTTTAAATTTATTTTTCTCGAAAACGGTTCATGATATCGATTTGAAAGAAGAGAACATTTTTTATGAAAATTATCTTGAATTTTCCAAATTCGGTGTCGGATACATAAAAAACTTGAAAATAAAATGTTTTAAATAAAAATACCTGTTGGTCCCCCCGACTGACACGCTTGTGATGGATCTGAAAAAAATTTATTTACAGCGAACGACTGGTTTGTAACTGTTTATTGATTATACCAAGTTTGAATATTTAAAGTAACGGTATTTTTGAATAATTTGAAGAAAACTCATATGAGGACGTCTTCTTCAAAGGGCCGTAGCTCCCTTAGGAAGCATTTTCGGATTAAGGTAATTTGAGCCAAATCGACTTAAAATCACCTCTAGTAACTGTAGTTTCCGTTTGGCAGGAGAGTTTCTGGACACTTGTAATACATAATCCTTCCTACTCGTTGTTGGTGCTCGATAGAAAGTTTCAGTACATTTTTCTATGGGCTGTTGGTGCGCTGTCTAGACGTTTATGGGAGAAATGTTAAAGATTTATCGTTGTAGTGAATATATTTTTTGGATCAAATTTCGTTTTTATGTAATACGGCAGATTCAGATTGTAGATCATTTAGATGAGCTGGAATCGAGGAATAGTTTTTGGTATCAACGAAACCAGTGAGTTTGTAAGTGGCTGCTAATTATTTCTCAGGAGAACGTGAAACATTGAAAACGATGCTCTTGGAAGCGCATGAACCAGAACAGTGGTTTTTCATGCAACAAATGGCAGGAAATTGGGAAACTACCATATATACAAAGTGTTTTTGTGGAAGTATGGTAAATTTTTTTAATGTATTTATTAGCAATCAAAACAAATATAGTTCTATAAGCTAATAAGCTGACTTGAGAGCAGAGTTATACTCCACTATAGCATTATGAGGTTTTCTCCAACGACAAATCCTCTTCAACCCTTTATTAGGTCGGCTGCCCAGTTCCTTTTCAGTCTTCTTGTATTTTGGGGTTCTAAAAGTGGATGGAGTAGTCCATTTTCATGGCTTTTTAGCCTGTCGTGATGGTTCGCGCTTCGCTCTGCAATTTCATCCTGGATGTATGGAATTTTTAAGTCTTCATGTAGTGTTGCATTAGACACATACCATGGTGCATCTGTTATCACTCGGAGTGTTTTGGATTGACTTCTTTGGATTATAGCTAAGTATGCTTTGCTCGCACATCCCCAGAGCTCAATAGCATATATCCAGATTGGTTTTATGATCGTTTTATATAGGAGAAGTTTATTCCAATTTGGATTTTCTGCCCATTAACCAGTATAGATCTTTTATTTGCAAATCAATTTGCTTGCGTTTTTTGACTATATATGTTCTTTCCATGTGAGTCTTGAGTCCAAATGTATTCCTAGGTATTTTATACTCGTGGATTGTGGTATATGAATATTATTTAGAAAGACTGGAGGACATCGATCTTTTCTTAGTGTGAAAGTCACTTGGACTGATTTTGTCTCGTCTCAGCTAGCTCTCTTTCTACCTCAATGTTTTGTTTATCGCTGTTTGGGTGTAAATACTTTAGCTAGGTGTTCGGCAAATAATTTTATTTTTTCTTTATCGCTTCTGGCCCATTGTGGGTTTGGTCCTAGTTCGTTACGAATGGTTGGAACTTGAGTTTTTGGTTTCTTGGAATTTTTTATTGGTTTCCATATCGAGTTGTCATATCGGTTTAAGTTGCTTATGTAGTCTGAGAAAGATCTTTCCTGTGCTTCTTTGATTTTGGATTTTAGTTGATTGGTTATTCTATTTCATGTTGTTTTGTCTGCGGGGGCATGGGTTCGGTGCCATTTTGCTCTTGCTTTTCTCTTTTGTGATATAATTGTCTTGATCTGGATGTTGTGTATTTTACACCCTGTAGTTGTTGTTGGTGTTGCGTGTTGTGCTGCCTCTTTAAGTGTGTTGTTTAGTGTTGATACCGCTTCGTCAATTAAGTTGGAGATTTGAGACTTACTTGCAGGTTGATTTCCTCCTCTATTTTGTTTCGATACTCATCCCATTTAGTTTTATTGTTATGTAGCCTAGAAATTGATGTTCTGTGGATAACAACGGAGCTTATGGTTTCTATTATAGGCGAGTGATCAGATGAGAGATCGTAGCTTGGAGTGCCTTCCATGTAGTTAGGAGATATTCCACTAGTAATAAATAGGTCCAGTAGGTCAGGAGTTTTATTAGGATCCGTTGGTCAATATGTAGGAGTCCCAGTTGACAGAAAGTGGTAATTTTTTTCTTCGACAAGGCTTACTAGTTCCCTGCCTTTGGTTGTTGTTAGGCGTGAACCATATAGCGTGTGCTTGTAGTTGAAATCTCCACCTGCGATAAATTTGTGGCCTAACGATTAAAAGAAGTCTCTAGTAAACTGATGCAACAGTTAGTTCATATGAACTCAACTTCACTTTTATCACTGTAGCTTGCATATAGTTTAAGGCATACTTTGGTAATTCAACATGTTTGATTGTGCTTTTTTTTTTTTTTTTTTTTTTTTAATTCGGTTATTTAACGTCGGTCTATTTCTGCGCAGCTTAGGCTAATCACCGACGCCGGGAGCACTCTACCCCTAACCGGAAATTTTGCCGAATCCACTAGTGTTCCAACCAGTGGTAGGGATCTTTATCGAGCTCAACATCCATGGACTCGGGACCTCGGTTTTACGTCTCATCCGAAAGACGGAATATCTCCATTATACCTCGTGCTCATTGGTATAATGCCTGCGAGCTGTGATATGCTACTGACCCTAGTAGTAATCTAAAGTGATTCGCTGCAGGCTGTACGGGCTCTACGACGGTTTTTCCCCAGTGGTCACCCATCCAAGTACTAACCGTGCTCGACCTTGCTTGGTTGTCATTATCGCATCAGAGGCGTTCCACTACAAAGATGGGCCGTCGCCCGATTGTGCTTTTTATTAAAATGGCTGTCCCAGCATGAGCAGTGTCATCTGGATGATTTGCAAAATAAGTGATATATCGTGGTACTTTGAAATAAGATCATCTGTCTGTGAAGTGACTTTCGCTTATTAATAGGATATCAATTTTGTTATAATGGAGGAATAGTTCTACTTCGTTTTTATGTTGTAGAAGGCCATTGGTATTCCACTCAGCAATGTTAGGAAATTTTGCTAATGAGCGCCGTGAGCATGTTTAGAACCATGCTGTTCTGTTGGATTAGTTGTTGGAACATGCCTTTGAATTCTTCCAGAAATTTTTTGATAGTGTCATTTATGTTAGATTGTTGATTGTCTGCTATTATTGGTCGCTTGTGCATAGGTTCTAGGCTGTTGCTGCTGCCGTGGTTGTTGTATGTGTGGCTTTTGCATTGGATTAGTGGAACTGTTCGATACGGTGTTTGCAGTGTGCTGAATATTTAGTCGATTGTTTGTATTATTTGGTTTACAGTTTTTGGTAGAATTCGCAGCCTTTGTAATTAGCCGGATAAGCACCATCGCATAGGGCACACCTGGCTGGGGTGTCCTTTTTTGCAATTTGCTGTATTATCTGATCCGCCGCATTTGACACATACATATGGTTTGTTGCAGTATGTTCTGGAATGACCGTATTGCTGACACCTCATACATTGACGTCCAGAAATAATAGTTCAATACTATTAAACGCTTTACAAATATCATACATTGTATGATACCTTCACTCGTCTTGGGTGGTTCTACTTGGATAGCTCTATTTTGCAAATTTGTTAGTTTATATATGTCTCTGTTGTTGTTTGCTGGTTCTAAGTCACCAAAGAACAGATTAAGAGGTTCTTTTGTTGCTCTACTCCGACCGTTCGTTATGTTTCTAGCCTTGTGTCCACTACTTGCTAGTTCCTCGGAGATTTCTTTGAGATCTATTGTGTGGTGCAAGTGTTTGATCACAATTCTAAAAGCGCGACCTTCCTTGGGTTGGTAAATGAGGTGTACCACATAAATTTTATAATGTTTCTATATGTCTCCGGTGTATCACAGTTTATTCTGATTGTGTTGTCGGCTAGGCATTTCGTGATATATTGTTTGTCTTCAGCTATAGTTTTAAGTTTATTTATCATTTCATTGTAGTTGATTACCCCGTAGACAAATATTGGGGGTGGTCTCGGTATTTTATTCTCAGCATCTTTGTTCTCTACATCTTCCTTTTGGCTGGTACCTTGATTTGGTTCACTTAAGGGGCTGAATCTGATGTTTGTTTCTGTCTGTTGCGAGGTGTTTACTCTGATTTTCCTTTTTTTGTGTTTCTGCTTTTAACTGCCTGCCATGGATTTTCCGTTGTTGCATTGCTTTCGTTATCATCAAATCCTAAGAATTCCTCATCACTGGTAGATGACATTCTGTGTAGGTATTGGTTTTTGTTAGGTGCTTGTTGTTGGCATATTCAGTACTGTTGCTGGTATATTGGACATTTTTGTTGGCATAATGAGCATTGTTGCTGGACTGGTTAGTGACATAATGATGTTGTGTCATATACAAACTGCTATCGCATGCTATTGGCTGTGTGAAAGTTTGGGTTGGTTGGTATTGCGGTATTTGTGTGCTGTAGAGTGGGACACCCTGTATGATATTACTTGAAGGGACCATTGGTTGGTTATAATTTATTAGTATGTCGCTAAATCCTCACTTGCATTTAATTTTGCATATTATACGGGTCGTCGCCTATCGAGCGCTGGTATTTTAGAATTCGTTGTTCGTGTTTTATGTTTATGTTCAATAGATATTTTAAATTTATTAATTAATTATTGCAATAAGGAAAAAATAATATTAATATTTTTCTCTTCAATAGCAAAACTTATAAAATGAATATTTTGTTATATTTGTTAATAGTCTTAGTTGTATACATAATAAATCGTAGAGTTTATCACTTTCCCACGAATTCTGAATGCAGTCTTGGTATTAAGTACTTATAATGTAAACAAAAATAAAAATATAGAGAAGCAATTAAGGGCCAGAAATGTGCCTACAATATCTAGGAACTTTGTATAAGTATTTCATTTAGTCTTTCGGGAAACGTTCCGGAAGTAAAATTTCTTGTTCGCATTATTTTAACTCCTGTCTTCCAAAAGTAACATTAATAATATTATAATTGCGGTTTTAAAATGCCTGTGTGTTGTGCTGTGATGGGTTGTTCCAGCAAGGTGGGAAAACCAGAAATATCCTTTTATCGTTGTCCAAAAGACGTTGAGAGGTGGGCATTAAATTAGTTATTATCAAATACGGAATTCAACTTTTTCAAAACTATTGTAACAAAGATATTTGATAATAAAAAATTAGTTAGTTATTTAGTACTTATAGGTACTGGGTATTCATAGAAATTTGAAAATTAACATTTCTAATTTATTAATAAATATATCCTGCAGCTGCATAATATGTTTTAACCTTGTGAATCCAAAAAATAAGGGGTGTCCAATTTAAAGATCAAAATTGTTTTAGTGGTCCTATTATTCTGGTGGCCAGTGAGTATATATAATTGAATTTGTGATACTCTACCGCTAGATCATCTATTACTAAAATGTTGAATAAAATCTGTCAAATGATTCATTTCAAAAATTTTGATGTATTTTTTACTTATACCTAAACTTTCCTTTTCAAATTCATATCCTGAACATTTTTCGAAATAATTAACATTTAAAAACATTATATAAAAAAACCTTTAATATATCATCCTATTACTTTGAATATATATTTCTCAAGTTACCCCTGTATAGCTTGGAATAAAATATACTTTTCTAATGCCCTGGTACCTAGCGGTGTAGTTATTTACAACAAAAGCGAGCCGTAAATATAATTTATGAGTGCGGCGATCGTTTAAAACACTAAGAAGAATCAGACCGCCTTCAAGTGAAATATCTTATATTTATTTTGTAATCTTTGACACTACACTCATTAACATTTTTTATCGGAAATAAATGAATCAGCTAGCCACGTCCGTCACCTACCGAGGAGAGGATGGATATATACTAAATATGGTTTTTAAATGTTATACTTTATTTGAAAAAGGCAGAGATCAATAAATCCTTGTAAAATGACCATTCCATTGGCGTACCTGCTTGTGATTCTAAAATCTCAATAATTGTGAATTTCATATTTAAGCAATATCCTAAAGTCATGTGCAGTTCTTTTCACGAAAAATGGTTCTGACTCAATAATAGCTTATTTGGGTTTCGCTATTACTTCTGAAATTGGGAAAAAGTAAACATAAAGTCGCTTTTAATCGAAAATGATGAAATTGTATATTGGAGACGGAATTATTTGCGATCAATAAGGGATTTCCGCAATGGAAATGCAAAAGGAAAACGACTGATAATTACGCATATTGGAAGTACAGATGGGGTTTTGAAAGATGGTTTGTTAGCATTCACACCGGAGACTATCACGAAAAGATATGAATGCTGATGTTTTGAGTACTATTTTTCATAAATGATAACTCTAATTCCGCCCAACTCGGTAATTGTTTTGGACAACGCTCCTTATCATTCAAGGAGATGTGAGAAATTTCCTACCATCACTTGGCAAAAATCGGAAATCATTTAGTGGCTTTTAGATAAAGAAATTACATTTAAAGATCAAAGCACAATTGAAGGATACGTCGAGTTTGCTCTGAAAGAGGGTACCCTATTTATGACGCGCCTTCCCTCTAGTACACCAGTGCGCACTACAATTAAGTCGTTGTACCATTGGAAACAATGATTATTTTTGACACGTTTGCCATATTTAACTGAATTTTCGAGATTTTTACACTTGCGTCATTGTTCATCTAGAGGTGCTATATACTATTGATGAAATGGCAAAACACCGGAAAATTATAATACTTCTTCTACTTCTTCCTTACTATTGCGAGCTAAACCGAGTTAACATGGGCTCGGGTGAAAGGATTGGTGGTAAGGAAAAATATCACATATAAACTGAAAGACGTCCGTGCACATTTTGAAGAACCTCTGGAACATATCATAGGGGAAGGATGTCGAAGATGATGCTTTTAAAAAAATAATAATTTGTGTCATCTTTCCATCCACTAAGGATAAGATGACGCACTGTTGTGGGGAAGTATGGATGTTCAAAATGGAAACATAAATTAAGAAATAACCATATTCATTGGTATTTAGCAAAAACAAATAGACCGTAAATAAAGATAAAATGTTGATCCTAATAAATTCAGAAAAATAACAATCTTAATACTTTAGCAAAAGTAACAAATATAATTTTCGGGACTGTTTGCACCACTGCACTCCTTATGTACCCACTTTCCACAACTTGTACATCGAAACCATGTTTCGGTTTTTCTACCGAAATCTCCACATAATATGCATATGTCAGTATTGGATACCTCGTCAGTCATGTCGTCCATTTCATCGTCATCACAGAGCCCATCTTCAGAAAAATTGCTTTCGTCGGTCTCGCTATCTTCCACGTATTTTCTGGATATTTTCTTCTTGATTGCGCCGGTTTTCACTTTAGTTGAATTTGCGTTTTTTGAACAAATCTTCTTTTAAAGGAGTGCTGGTTAGTATCTCAAAGTGCGACTACATTTTCCTTTAACTTTCTTATTAGGCACAGGAGCAGGAGAAATAGTGGCTATTGAAGTATGCGCACGTTCGTTCAGTTAAGCTTCTTTCGGGGGAGTCCTGTGACTTGGAGGTGACTCTTTGCTGGTTGATGGTAGAGGTGATTTTTGTTTTCTGGGAGATTGAGGTACTGTTTGTTGTGGGGTTGTTGTATCTACAGGTAGTGATGCAAGAGAAACATCTCTTTCCAAATTAGAATGGTTCAAATTATCAGCAGGTGCAAAGTCATCTACTGTGAACTTATCGCTGTTCAACGGATAAATACCACATGCCTGAAATCCGGAAACTGGTTTTTCAATATTTGCAACCTGGTCGTATGCTAAATTAAAAATCTCGTCTACATCGTATGGAGTTATTTTATTTTCAAACTCAGAGTTTCTAATCTTCGATTTTAAAAACAAATTACAATTCCGACTGTATGCATTTTTTAATGCGGCAAAAAATGTTACATCTAGAGGTTGTAATCTGTAGGATGTATGGGGTGGAATACTAACCATTACAATCCCATTCTCTCTGCAAAAGTAATATATTTTAAGTGAAATATGGCTTGTGTGGTTATCTAGTACAAGTAATACCGGATTATCAGTGCTCGATAAGGTTCTTTTTTAAAAATGTTGCTGCCACAAAAAAATACTGTTTCATTGCTCCACCCATTATCTCTACAAGTATAAATTGCGCCGCTTGGTCCATCCTTTTTTAACTGTGGGCTCATTCGCTTTCTGGGGAATACAAATAAAGGAGGAATATAATTACCAGATGCACTAAATGCGGTAATCACTGTTATATTTTTTCCACGTTCCCATGAAGAAATGATCCCAAACTGCTTGACTCCTTTAGGTCCAAGTCTTTTACTTGATATCCCCATTTTATCTACATTAAACATGCGATCTGGGAGAAACTTATACTTATCTTGCACTTTTTGTAAATTTTCAAAGTAGCTGTCGACTTCCGATTTATTAAAAGCAGTTTACCTCATCAAATTTGTATCTAATATGATGCTTTTTATTTGTCTTGATCAACTCGTATACAGTATTCGCCAGCTAACTTGATGTCCTAAATGCTTTCTAGGGAGCTATTGACGCCGCCCATCCGATAACTGTAAACAGTGCCGTGCAAGTTCTGAGGATACGCTTTCTGTTACAAATTAACACAACTTGTACAAATATTAAAGTAAAGTCCATCCGGAAATATATAATCCTAACTTAATAAATAATATTTGATTCTTTGTTATAATTATTGGTATATTGATTTTAATAGAAACGGATCTGCTTTATACCTGAATTCTGAGTACATAAACAATAACTGTGTGACGCTACGCTACTGAAAATCTTAACACCTGATAAGGTTCGATGCAATTGGCGTTTGTCAAAATTTTACCACCAATAGCAGCCGAGTAGGCAGGGCTCTATTACTCTGTCTCTCTTAGTTGGTAATTTCTGGGACATCAAGTTAGCTGGCGAATACTGTAATTCGGGTTTGAGGATGTCAGGGGTGAACAAAATGTTTTTTCGTGCAGCCACCTCACCATGTCAGCCTTCCTAGAATTTGTGTTGGGGGCTGGATTAATTTGAATATTATGGTAAGGAGCATTATCGGTCACGACTATCGAATTCACAGGTAAATTTGGGATCAACTTTTCTTGTAATCATTTACCATAATTTTCAGAATTCATTTCTGAATGATAATCCCCTGATTTTGTGCCTGATTTAAATATAAGCCGACAATTAGGTATAAAGCCCATGTCACCTCCTGCATGGTCAATAATGAGTCTTGGTCCCTTCGAAACATTTTTAAATAACCCTATGGTTGATTCATCCGTCCAGTTCTTAGAAGATGTATGTCCACTATGAAGGTATGTTTCATCAAGAAACACAATTGGTCGCTGTTGGCTACGAAAATAATTGATTTTTTGTAAATACTTGATCCTCAATGCTCTGATGTCCATTTTCTCTGTTAAATTTTTTTTTATTATTTTCATTCCTTCTCCATTTGAAACCCATTTTCTTTAAAATTCTACGAAGAGATGTTCCGGAAGCCACAATTCCCAAAACGTCATTAATTTTGTGTTGTAACTTTTTTACCGTAGTACGACACCCTTCCGTCTTATGAAAGTCGTAAATAATCCGTCTAATATTGGAATACTCATACTCGGGAATATCAGTTATTGGTGCTCTTCCAGGCCGCTTCTTTCTTGGGGTGGAAAATTTTACTTGCACGTTATTTGCAAAAATTAATTGCTCTCCTTCTTTAACCACTCTTTCAATGGTTCTTATCGAAATACCTAATACAAAATAAAGATTTGTGTTGAAATAGTTATTTTTGGAATTTATTTAATGTTACCTCTAGCGAGAGATGTCTTATTTTTAACATTTGATAACGTGTCCGACTCACATTTGACACTTTCAAAATAATTGAACACTTTAAAAATTATTTCACGTGCCTGACTCTTGATAACTGGTTTTTTGTTAAGCGTTGACATTTTTTCAGAAACAACACAAAAATTATTCAGACAATGCCAAACGCCAACAGAATTGGAGGACAACTAATGATACGCCTCTCTAGTGGGAGGTAACATTGAAAATGAGTTTGTACGCATTTGTTTGTTCTTATTGAAATTGTGTTTGATGTTATTATTGTGTTCTGCGAATTTGAAAACCATTGTTCTTAGTTCAAGGGAAGTTATTCCAAAAAATAAATTTGCCAATTTGAGAACATGGTCTACAATCTCATTTTCTTGAGCTAGCGAAAATATTGGAGCCCTTCCAAGTGACTCAGATTTCGCTTGTTTTGTTGAATTTTTGATTTTTAGTTTTCGTCTTAACGTAGCTTCATGTATTTCAAACGATCTGGCTACTTCTCGAATTTTACGACCATCTTTTACGATTGCATTTGAGGCCGAGTCAAGAGCTTCTACAGAAAACGATCTTATCTGCGTTTTTCTAGTATATTTACCCATATCTATTAGAGAAACTTCGACGTCCCTCCCCTACCTACAGACAGCTCCTACCTAAAGGTACGGCTATGCCTTCAATTATAAGCGATCCGAAGATCGGATTTCTATTGTATACCGGCGTTGTATAGGGTTGGGTAGGCAAATAAAAGAATAAAGATTTGAATTATAATGTAAATCGTTATGGATCTTTAGCTGCCCACCCGGTAAGGATTTCGCATGATAAATTAGATTATATTGCTCTCTGTCAAAAGGTTAAGCCTTTTGTAATTTTTATAATAGCGAGTTGTAGGAAGAGCCTGACTTTAATTAAAATGTGAGCTCCAATAACCAAAGCCAACTACAGCTATTTATGGTCGATTAAATATTTTGATTATCTTACCGTTTACAAAATCTGATCCAAAGATTAATGCTTTAGCATTTACGATTGATATACAGTGGTGTAAAGATTTAGCAACTAAATTTGAGTTAATCAGAGCAGGAACAATCCCTATTTTCGTGAGTCCCAACCAGATGGCCACATATTCCGGTCTATTTTCGAGTAAAAGCGCCACTGTATCACCTTTTTTGTAACCAGCCGAGAGAAAGTGGTTCGCTATTTTATTACAATAATCATCTACCTGTAAAAATTTAGATTTAGAAAGAAAAATTATTTAAAAAAGTTTATTCATAAATGCGGCAGAGTAATAAATCTTGCAAAACCAATACAGCATGAACCATCCAAGTAATATTAAATATTATCGTGAACATTTTTTTTCTATTTCTGTGTCAGGCAGGTAGGTTCACCCCGTATCAGGACGAGTTTTAGGGTCTTTTCTATTAAAAATTAAGTCATTACGGTAGTCAGTGACGTAGGCTGAGAATGAAATAAATGGTTTGAACGTTTTGAAGAAATCTGAATTGTACACATTTTAAATCGAAGCGATACATTCTTAAACTCATATTAAGTACTCTTATGGAATTTGTCCAATTGATTGATTTATTGCTCCGCCGGATTTATGAATGAACTATAAATGTTGTCCACGACTTTTTTTATTAAGGTAGAACAAAAAGCTATAGGTTTCAAAAAAATTTAAACATGCCTGCTTAAAGGTCCAAGTTTCGTCTTCGAAATAGAATGCAATTTTGTTGGGATTCCTTCTTGTTGTTTTCGTGAAAAGCTTAGGTACTGTATCTTGCCTCCATTCTAATGGCATAATATATGTAAGTGCCTTTAAACCTATTGATATTAATCTGAAAAAGATGATTATAATTTGTAATATACATTTAAAAATTATTTGAAGATGTGTCCTTTCATGATCCTCATTATCGATTAAAACATGAGTAAGACCTTTTGGCAGATTAAGTTATAATTTAAAACAATTCGATGCAAATATAGAAGAGAGTACCCGATGAGCTTTAGAAGATTTTAAATGTGGAGAAGCTGGAAAATACCAGCCTCTCCCAGTGAAGAATTCTAGCATATTTCCTGCTCTGAAAGCTACGTCAAAATTGGTAATTAACTGTCCTCAATAAGGAGTCTGAGCAAGTTGCTCTTGGCCTGGATTCCTGGCGATATCCTTGCAAGGAAGGATCTTAGTAAATTTTTCTAAATTTTGGATATATTGTAGAGTTTGATCTCCTAAAAAAGTTTCTATGGAGACATTTCAGTCCTATGACGTTTTTGAGATAGCGTAACCTTAAGGTTGGAAAATAGTGGTTTCTCAAAACTGATGTGTCGTTTATGAAAACCTTTCTATTAAAAATATTTTGCTCGACTGTTATCCAAAAGGCATTGGTTTTAGGTTAATGGTTAATGAGTCAATAAATATATAAAATGAAGTTCTAACTAGTTCTTATTTTTCAAAGTATCCTAAAATAATATGATATTAGCTATTTTATACAGGGTGAGGCAAAAAGTTGCATATTTTGAACCCACTTAAATATATATTTTTCACATTTTAAGCCTTATGGTTACTTGTCTATGATCCATTCAAAACATATATGATCCGACGCTTATATACAGTGTAAGACAAAACAGGGGATGGTAAATTCTTAAGACTTTACACACTATAATAGGAGGAAATGGAATAGCGGATGAACTAACAAAAGGAAGGGCTGAAACAACTTTTTTGGGCTGGAGCCCCTTTTGCTGTATCATCTCCAATGTAATATTGGAAGAAATTGGTAACGCCAAAAAGAAGAGAACTGACCATTGGAAAAATTTAGTAGTGATAAGACAATCAAAAATACTCATGGAAAACGTCCTCTAGGTGAGAACAAATGAACACCTAGGCCAGAGTAGGACTGCACTAAAAATTTGTGTCCTAATAGGACAGTGCTGCCTGAATTGCCACCTCAAACAGCTCAAACTAGTGGAACGAGAATATTGTACATTCTGTGGAAAGGGAGAAAAAACCTTCATTCACATCCTTGTGGAATGGAAAGCAATACAAACTCCTAGGGCACAACACCTAGGAGACTACTGGATATGAGAGGGACTCTTACCTAAACTGAAGCCTACGAATATCCTAAAATTCCTTCAGAAAATAAGTCTAACTACTAGTCTTTGAGACCTTCTTCACTGCTCCGGATCTAAGGGGGGCAAACCGGGGCACTTGCCCCGGGCGGCATTTTCACGGGGGCGCCAAATCCTTGAGACAATAATTCGAAATATCGAACAAGTGAAGCCTTTTTTCGTACAATCTCATAGGTTTTTATAAAGTAATCGAATCTTAATATAACTTTTGTATTTCCATACTCCCAGTTAGTTTTTGAACACATACTAAGCATCTTAACAGATCAGGTAAATTTTTTTTAACGCGTGCCAGGGGAATCCCCGTCACATCTATACGAGCCGAGCCGAACAAATTCGAACAGTCGAACGTCAAGTGACAAACACTGTTTGGTTATGTGGTTGATTGCGAGTGTGATAACGCAAGGCCTTGTTAAGATCTTGCAAGAAATGAGAGAAAAACTGGTAGAATATTGGATCAAAGAAGCTACACCTGCATCTGAAAAGTTGAAAATTGAGCCGGTTCTTAAAAACAAACGAATTTCCGAAAAGAAAAAGCAGCACGACGAAATCTGTGAAGACGAAACAAGAATGCTAGATCCGACTAGGCTATTTTTCAAAGACATAAAAGTGATGTTTAACAAAATTTTAACAGAAATTGAGACAAGAGAAGAGAGTGCAAAGAGTCTACATGGAAAATTCGCCTTCCTCAGTGGCCACGCCCTTTTAAATATGTCGACAGAAGATCTAGAGCCGATCAAGCTTTAAAATATTCAAAAGACTTGAATGCAGTAACTTGCCGTATTTAAAGAGCTAGCACATGAAATTAATGAAAAATCAAGTACCTTCGACCTGTTACAACATCTGTACAAGCATGACTTGCAAGAAGCGTTTCCCAATGTTAGTATAGCTTTAAGCATGTATTGCACATTACCAACAACATCTGCAAGCTGTGAGAGAAGCTTAAGCAAACTGAAAATTATTAAAACTTATCTACAAAACTGCCCATGCGACGGCCGTTGAGGAGCTAACAGATTCTTTCGCAAAAAAGAAAGCACGCCTTGTAAAATTTTAGTCTTTCCTGGTTATATATTTTTTCTGTGTTTCTGTTTTATATCACGAATGAAAGTTATTAGCTAATAGATAATAAAAAGTTTAAATTTATTAAAGGAGTATTATTTTCACAAATGGTCACTAAAAATGCTACTCATTGGTCAGTTTTAACAGTTTCTCTCAAACACTGAAGGAAGGAGGCGCCACTATCAAATTTTTGCCCCGGTTCGAGAAAATAGAGATCCGGGGCTGCTTCTTCAGGAACTAAGTAGCAGAAAGGGGACAGAATAGATCTCAGTAAATATCACCCCAGTTCACATACATAACTTAAACAAATGAATAATTGAAAATATATTAAGTAGAGGTAAAGTTACTTACTTAAAATCACGTCTCCATGTCTTATAAACGATGTAAAACCATCTGTACCTTTTTTCTTTTGTTAAATACCATGTTAATAATAAAATTAAACTCAATAGCCAAAACTGAAAAATAAAAAATGTGTGTAATTATTATGGGAAAAATGTTTATCACAACTAATATCATCATCATCATCAACAAGTCGTTCAATCCTAGTCCTCTTACTTTTATCGTTTTAAAATTTGGTGTAGGTCTTTGCTAGTTTTGTTATCTCTTTCAACTATATTCTGTCCTTAAATATAAATATCCACTCCTTTATTTGCATTGCCGTACTCATCTATATCATATTTCTATCATTTTCTACGTCTATGTGTCAACATAACTGTTATAAAATTCAAAATAAAATTCCACGGTAAATCCTGATGCTATTAATTGTGTGCTAATTAAGCGGAATTAGATAGGCTGGTTGAAGAGATCGTACAAGACTTACTATTACTATTACATGAAAACAAGGGCAGAGAGAAAAGTCCCTAGTTCATCCAAAAGCAGAAAATAATATGCATGTCAATTACCTACTAGCAAATTAATACATAAATTGAAATGAACAAAATAATTAAAAAAAGAGATAGCAAAACAAAAGTAGGTACAAAAGTATTAGTCAGAAAATTTTGTCTTGATCTGATCACAAAGTTTTCTTTTTTAAGTTTCAACTCGTGTCCTCTGACCCGGTTGGTTAGGTTAGGTTAGTATTGGTTCAATGGAAATATCACGGAAAGGTTTCCAAAGTTGAATTTTAATATTTTAAATGTTGTGATAAGATCTCCAAGGTGACGTCGAAGTTCAAAAGAAGTTTAGTTGGCCTTAACAAGTATCTCTTCATAAGAAGGTCTTCGCAGTCCAAAGCGAAATCGAGTGGCTTTTCTTTGACCATTTTCTAATAAACGTCTATAACGAATCAAGTCAGGATACCAGGCGGGCCAAGAATGGGTTACATAAATGGTGTAAAGTTTACAAAACGATTGAAACGTAACTCTCGAAAAACACTTCCGTATGAGATACAGCCTGGTGTTAGCACGTTTGGTTATTGATAAAATATAGTAGGACCAAGTGAGACTACTGTTAATAATAATTCCTAAGTTATTTTGAGATAATACGAAGTTAAAAGTTTGACCGTTAATGAAGTACGGCAGAAGTGAGTTGTTTTTACCGATTCGAAGCACTACGCACTTGGCAGCATTGAGAGGGAGCAACCATTGGGAATACCATAGCGAGATAGTGTTTAAATCGTCTGGAAGAGATAACTGGTTCGTTGGATTTGAATAAATTTTTATGTCATCTGCGTAGAAAGATATTTTGCTTGAAACATAAAATAGCTGGTGTAACCTATAAATATGTCCCAGATCAGAACCCTGAGGCACCCCATTGTTCTGAAAATGCTTCTCCTACTCTAAATTTAAATCACCCATCTGATAAAAAGTTATCGATCCACAGATGCAAGTGCCCTCGTATCCCAAATTGATCGCTTATGTATAAGTCTTCGTTTAGGAACCCGATCAAAAGCTTTGGAGAAATCTAGGTATACAACATCGACGGGCTGTTGTTTATCAAGCCATTATGTCCAGTCATTGATACAATATAACAGATTAGTTAAGGTTGATCGGCCTTGGACAAATCCATGTTGTTCTAGTAGAATAATGTTTTCCTGGAGAAGAAGTTTGATTATTTCGTATGAAATGGTAGATTCCATGACTTTACTGACTACTAGCAGATTAATTGGACGATAATTATTTGAATCAAGTTTATTGCCTTTTTTGAAAATAGTAGTGATGGATGCTAATTTCCAACAAGAGGGTATGGAGCCCTGAACGAAAGAGACTTGCATAATCAACGACAAGTGTGCTGCGAATGTATTTGCACATCTGTTTAATAGAGTTGGGGTCAAGCCATACTTGTACATACTTTTACTTTTAAAAATTCTAATCTTGTAAGTTATAGAAAGCGTTTGTCATTATTATTATCACGTCATTATTAATAGGTGTCATTTTTAAAAGCTGAATAAAACCAATTTTCTAACTTGGTTTTGACTTATTTTGTATCACCATCCAAACCAGAAGAAGCGTTTCTGCGTAGCTGTAGTAAATGTTCCCTCACCCGATCTACGTTGAACACTACATGTTCTAAGGATGAAAGAAGTCGAGGAAAGTTATTTACTGGAAGGTTCTCAGTAGTGGGTTCTTCAGTGAAAACATTTGAAAAAGTCAACGAAAGCGTTCCGGATGATTCCCTATCAAAAAAACATAAGGACCCGTCAGGATTTTGAAGTAGGGGTATGGACACTTTTGATGTCAAAGACGTATGTACTTGAAAACTTTGTTGCTGTTACCACTGGCAACAATATTTTCTCCAAATTTTTCTCTCAAATTTTGGAGAAAAGATTGTACATTATTAGAAAACTTTCGATGATTTTGAAAATCGATAAGAAGACCTGTACTGCTTTTATTTGCGCCAGAGATGTCGTTTATGTTTTATTTTTCGTGTAAAAGGTGATTGGTTTTTCTTGAAATCCGACAGTGTTCAATAGCGCACTTATTTTATTAGTGTCTTGATCCTTTTTGAGTCGGGTATCTCCAGAAGGTTCTGGCACGCCTCTGACTTAAATATTTTTATCGCGCGTAATACGGTCTACTTCTGCATTTGCGATATTATGGTTGTATAAACGTATCAAACTGGATTAGTTTATCATTCATTTGTGACAACTTTCCAACATAATCACTGATTTTTTTGTGAATATCGGTTTTAAATTCTAGCAGAAAATTTTTAATTTCCGCAATGCTTAAGACATTTGAAAAACAAAAATTGCAGTGAATGCACAAACCTCGTGCTTTTTGCCTAGTAACGCGATCTTTGGTAGAAACATCGGTAAAATAAGAATAGAGATCTAAGAAGGTCGTAAATCAATATAAGCCCTCATTATTCGAAATATAGATAAGCAATAAAAGTGTGTGTCCCTCAAAAGATTCCCAGGTCCGGATTGAAATATCTCATAAAATAGTTTGACATTTTAATAATAGTGGGCTCTTCATTATTTTTGGCAACGGCTTAAAAATAATGAAACTGGTATCCTCCAGCAAAATGTTTTTGGTCAATAAAATAGAGCAAAATGACTTCAAGAGTATTGCCCCCTTAAACAAAATAATGAATGACAATGTGCAAGGCTTACGAAAAATGCAATGGCTTCACTTTGAAAAACAAACACCAAACACATTATTTTTTAAGGGCATACTATCAAAACATTTTCCCTTTAGCACTATTGATATGAAAAACACTGGTAGGGTAGAACGACCTACACGGATTCCAGCAACCATCGAACTACCGCCTCTCTATAAAGGTAAAATAAAACTTCCAAAATACAAAGGGGTACAAGTTTCCAAATTTGTAAATGTTTTTAGGGTAAATAGATAAAATGTATACCAATAATTAAAAATACTTTTATTGTCGATTGATTCATTTTAAAATGTATTCTGGAAAAGTATCTTTTCCTGCATTTTTCTCAAGAAAAGCATTTTGTCACTTGTACCCCTTGGCATCTTATCCCCTCAATGAAGCGATTTTTCTTAATAATTATCTTAACCCAATGTCATCATCAGAAAACAAAATTTAATGGCTAAGGCAGGTACTAATCTGCGTAGAATCGACCGTCTGGTGATAACTCAAGTGGTTGGTGATTTATGACCTTATATTTCTGGTCGTACTTTACAAGCCATAATTATGTATTGGTCGCTTACAACAATCGCTTTGGAGTTTGCGATCAGCAGTGGCTACGGGCTTCAGGCAGTTCGGACAAGAAGTGGTCGGCATATTTCAGTTTTTGTTGTAATTAGTATTTTGATTAGAAATAATTAGTGTATTAGAACAATTATTCACAAATTAGCTTGTAATTGCATTTGAACCGCACTTTTTCATAAACACCGCTACTAACTTATGGTATAAACTTCATTTCACGTAAAAAGAACCCACCTGAAGTTGCAGTCGTATGCGCAAAACCAGCGTAATATTGTAAAATTGACATTCGACTTCAACTCAGTAGCGTAACGTTTTCACATTTTCGGACTCGATAAAAGTTGCAACGTTTTTAAGAATCTGTAGGCCTTGACTGTGGATCATTTTTCCTTCAACACCAACAAGTTTTTTAGGAGGCATGGTTTTAGATCAAATGAAACACACAACACTCACAGATAAACTAACTAAACATCTTAAAATATTCAAAAATTAAAAATATTCGACAGTAAATGTCAAACACAACATCAAATGTCAATCATAAAATTGCTGTCGGCTTGAAAATCGTTGGTAACGCCGATGGCATGAAACGGTCGTTACGAGGCGATATAGATAGGCAAGACCGATTTTGGTTTCTGCGCAAGTCAGTTGGCAAACTTCAAGTGGCTTCTTTTTATTTGAAACGGAGTCTGCATGGGTGTTCTGTGAAAATTTCGTTGAAAAATATTCACTATTTAAAGAGTGATATTGTAGTTTTCTACGAGCCAAATTTACACGTCTTTGCAACCTGCTAGCAGATCATCTAATCCAAATCGGTCCCAAGCAGAACTAAAATTTCTGTTTTAATCAAATGTTTCATTTGTCATACGTCAAATTTAATTTCAATCTGGCAACTCATATCTCATTCTTTGTTTACAAACCGTTGGAAGTTGACGTGTCAGTGTATTTTCTAGCAATGAAAAAAATTTAAAATCGTTCAGTGTAAAAAAGGTTTAACGCCAAAGAAACTTAATGCAAACATGGTGAATGTGTTGAATGAATCTGCTTCTTCAAAATGAAAAGGTTCACAAGTGTGTTGGCTCGTTTAAGGTGGTCGTACAAGTAGGTTACCTCTGGCCGTTCTAGCGTTGAGGGTAAACGTCCAAAAACATCAACCATACCAAAATTCATTGAGCAAATACATAATATGAATAGTGAATATCCAAATTTTACTAAGCATGGAATTTCTAGTACCGTAGGACATCTCACATGAACAAGTATTCCATATTTCAAATGAAAAAAGGGTTTGCAAAATTAGTGGATGAGTTTTGGATCTACTACCATAATTCTGAATTGATTACATTGGTCAGAAGCTGGTTGTTCAGCTCCTATAAGCACAGGATCAGCAATGAAGGTTGCTGCAGTTTTTTGGGATGAAAAAGGATTTTTTTTGATTGATTATGTTAGGAAAAGTGAAACAATTCACTCTGGATATTATTGCAACCTTTTGAATCAGCTGAATATAAAAATTCGTATAAACATACCAGGTTTAGCAAAGATACTGCACCTCATGCACCTGTTATCCAAAGTGTTTTAACCTTGGCTAAATTCAAGGAATTAAAGTACGAATAGCTTGAGCATCAACCGCATTCACCAGATTTGGCTCCAAGGGACTAATATCTTTAAGAAAACTGAAACAATCCCTTTGTGAAAAGCCTTCTTCCTTAAATAAAGAGGCTATAACAGCCGTTGTCGTGTATTTAGAATTTCATTATATTGGGATACAATAATTACGGAAGGAGTTACACGTACTTGTTTTCCATTGGATTGTACGATCTTTCCAATCAATTTAATTTAGCCACGACTAATCTACTATTATTATTATTATTTGTCATTATACATGAGTTTACTGAATGGATATAATTTTCATTGGTATTCATTTGAGCACCACGGTTTTAAAATATTGTTACGGAGCGGAAATGAGATGTCTTGTACATCCCAGATATACGAGAGGTCTCAAAAATTGCTAGAATAAATTTATTACTGGAAATATCTCGAAAACTTTATAGATTATATGCGTACGAAGCATTAATACAATATAATTAACCAAGGAACTAAGTCTTTGGCATTCTGTGTCAGTACAAACATTGCTATTAATGTTAATAAATAAAATTGTATTGTTTTTTTAAGCACTTCGTTGTACAGAAATACAATACAATACAATTATCGAAAACCCTTAAATACAAAAAGCGTCAAATAAGATTTCTATATTTCAGGATGCTACCCCTATTTTCTAGAAAATGATTCTTCTTGGAAGGTTCGTGGCATTCAATACCTCAAATCAAAAACCAGATGTTTTTGAATATCTACAATTTCGAATGATTTTTTCACATTGTGAGAATTTACTTATTTTGTGGTATATATGGTAGTATTTCAATTTCCTTGTGTTTCTCTTTTGAAAACGTGTAAATAAATAAATCACTTGATAAAGCACACCTCATACTATATTTTACCATGCATTAAAACATTTTAAACATCGACCTGGATGAAGGTTCACCAAAATTCAATTTTAAAATAAAAATAATAACTTTTATAATTTTAAATTTTTTCAAATTATCCTTTGCTTATCCGTTTAGAAAGGCTGAAATGCTGTAGCTTAGAAAATTTCTCTAATATAAAAGAAGAAGGACGAGATATTTAAGAAAACATTCTTTACTTCAATAAAGTTATTAAAAAATAGTTCATTAGTAAGTACCTAATAAGATGTGGTTAAAGTTTACATTATTCAGATTATTCTAAAAAAAGGGATATTAAAAAACTTACTTGTAAATTAAAAAACATTTCCCTGCAACTACAATCACCGCTATTGTCTGTGTGTGTAATTTAGTAGTCAATCTTTTTGCATTTAAATATTAACAATGTAGTCTCCTAATAGTCCAGGATTAAAAAAACTATTATTATAGTACAGTAAACAATAAATTAATTTGAACACTTTCAAGTTTTTAAAAGGAAACCCTTTACACGTTGGAGCACCGTTCCATTCGATGGTTACATAAAAAATAATAATTTCAGTACGGATCTACGGATACGAATTGCAGAAACGCCGTCTACAGTCTACTTAGTACTAGTAGGTCGCCATATATGAATACTCCCAAGGCGATCAAGTTTCACGACCACTAAAAACAAATTAAAATGAAAGTATATTTATAATGAAAGTTAAGAGAGATTATACAACACCACCGAATTATAATACTATTATTCGGTGACAACACCAAAGATAAAGGCAAATAAACAAAAATTCACGTGCTCTTACATTTAAGGTTATCGACACATCAACAGTTATTTTATTTTATTATTTATTGATATATCACTCAACGATACAATTCAATACTTATACAATTATACAGAGTTGAACAGAACATGAGAACTAATTATGGTGACAAGAAGAGTTATTTTATCAGAATTTGATAATTGTTATAACAAGATTACAAAGACATATATTATCATTCTTGGAACTTGGAACAGTTTCACATTGTACGATATGTCGGTCATGCCTTCAAATTAGAAAAAACAATTTAACTAACAAACGCTGTTATCATCTCTACATTTTTTTACTTGTGTATCAAGTAGGAATATCAGGATATTGTATACTTTTTGTTATTTATTATGGGAAATCAAACCACAATCTTTTTTATGTTTTTATTTCAACGTTTCGGAATACGCGCGAAAAACGGATATAACTTAGATTACTCTGGAGTAGAACCTAACCAAAGAGCGAAAGAAGGAGTCGGAATAGTAGTGACAGAAAAAATTAGTAAACATATAGTTAAGTCTAAAAAAGTCAACTCAAGAATAATTAGGTACCATAATAATGAAATTAGATGAAATAATAAATTTTATCCAAATATACGGACCAGTAGAAGGAACAGAGGAATCCAAAATGGCTGAATTCTATAAGGAACTTCAAAAAAAAACGGATGAACTTCGAGATGTAAATAATGGAGTAATTATTATGGGATATTGGAATGCAAGACTTGGGAATGATATACATATAGGATTAGGCTGCATAGAAGAATACGGAGAGAAGATAAGGAATAACAACGGAAACAAAATGCTACAGTTCTGCCAAATAAACGATCTAAAAGTTGGAAATACAATCTGGTAATGAAGGATAGATATACGTTTGAAGCACCTGAAAGAGGCGCAAGAAGTATAATTGACTACATCGTATCATTCAGAATTAAATAAATTAAAAAATGTTAGGACGGATAAAAAAGCAGAATTAGGAACACGATATAGTTTGGTATTAGCAGAAATGAATATAGAAATAAACTTAAACTGCAATGATAAAAAATATTATAGACTAAATATTAAGAAATTAAATGATCTAGAAATAAGGAAGAAATACGAAGATAAAGCGAACATACAGTTTACAGAGGCAGAACTAACAATAAAAAACACTAATCTAGAAGAAAGACGGAGTTTTTAAAGATATAATAGCAAATGAAACATGCGGAAGAACAATAATAAACAAACACCACAAGAAAACCTACTGGTGGAACTCGAACATACAAAGAAAATTAAGGAGAAAAAGCATCAATGGAAGAAATATCAGCTTAACAAAAACTAGGCAAATAGACTTGAGTATATTCAGAAAAGAAATGTAGCGGGTCTAGCGGTAAAAGAAGCAAAAAGGAAAAGTTGGGAGAAATTTGGAGAGGAACTAAATGAAAGCTACAAAATGAATAACAAACAATTCTGGAGCAGAATTAAAACATTACGAGGAAGAAAAGAAAGGGAAGAATATGAAATAAAAGATAAAAATAATCAAATTCATATAGAGTCAGGCGAGAAAACCAAAGTATGGAGGGGAAGAAACTGAAACACCAAATGACCAAGAGGAAGAACTAATACAAGAAAAGGAATATCTTGTGGAATATCATATAACGAAATAACCCAAGAGGAAGTAGAGGAAGCCATTAAAAACATCAAAATAAGAAAAGCTGCGGGAGAAGACGAAATTAATCCTGAGATGATAAGATGGCTCGGCGAGGAAGGTAAGAAGTGGTTTTGGAAGATATGTAAAGATGCATGGACTACAGAGACGATACCGAAACACTGGACTAAAAATATTATTTTACCAATATATAAAAAGGGGGATCATACAAATTGCTATAATTATAGGGAAATATGCCTATCATCAGTATGCTTCACGACATATCTATTCAAAAGTAGTAGAAAAACGACTGCGAAATGAGATGGAAAGTAAATTGGAAGATGAACAGGCTGCATTCAGAGGAGGTAGAAGTACAAACGATAATGTACACATAATAAGGCAGATAGTTGTAAGAAAGTTCCAATCAGGAGAACAGCTCCATTTACTGTTCATAGACTTAAAGGCAGCCTTTGACACGATCAATAGAGAAATATTGTGGAAAACTTTGGAAAAGTATAATATAGCTTAGAAATCCATCAAAGTTGTAAAATCAATGTATAACGAAGTGATAACACAAATTCAAGTAAGTGGCCAAAGATCTGAGCCGTTCAACATGGAAAAATGAATTAAACAAGGAGATAGCCTAAGTTCCTTACTCTTTATAATTATAATGGACTCGCTAATAAAGAGTACACGAAATCAGACTGAGAAGAATAGCACGGCTATAGGATATCGAAATTTAAGACCAATCAAAATAGACTCTTTTATATGCAGATGATATACCTAGTTTAGCAAATATATGGCATAAGGAAATAATAAGACTAAAAATGAAAATCAATACGGAGAAAACAAAATATATGATTATTAACCAGAAAGAAGAAGATATAGGAAAGGCAACTATAAGACTAGATGGAAAACAAATCGAACAAGTTACATGTTTGGAATACCTAGGAAACATCATAACAGATGACGGAAAGATAGATGCAGATATAAATAATAAATTAAGAAAGGCCACAAGGATATATTATAGTATTAATAAAACCGTATTGGGGAAGAAGGAAATCGACGAAAAAACAAAATTACTACTTTTGGAAGTGAGACGTGGATCACCTTACGATAGCACGAATCTTCGATAAACGCATTGGAAATGAAATATTTGCGAAAAATCGCCGAAACGCGACGTAGAAATGAGGAAATCAGAAAACATCTGAAACAGGAACCAATTTTAACAAAGATTGAAAACAAGTAATTGAGCTGGTATGGACACATTGTAAGAAATAACGAAAACAGGGTAAGCCAAAGCAGTTACAGAGGCAGGAAGGGATAGAAAAAGAAAGGAAGACCAAGGAAAACATGGATGGGGAGGATATAGGAAATCGGAGAGAAGCGACTCGGTTGAATTTTCAATGCAGACTAACTTTATCAAGAACAAATAGGACGAACTAAAAATAGTTTCAAGTGGTAAAAGAGACCCTTCGCAGGTACACGCTCGAAATTACAAATACCGATCTGCTTTAAGTAAAACCAGATGTGAATTACATTTTGAGTTTAATTTAACAGAAAGTTGCTACAAAAAATTGTTAATTCACAATGAAGTTAAATCGAACACTGCCAATGCAATTATTGCTTTGGATGGAACCAGCATATTGGATTGCAGAAACTTCCGAAGAATACTTAGAATTGTCAAAAGAGCTTCGTGACCATGATTATCTTTTGGTTTATTTTTTGAGTGAATATACTAAGGATGTGGTTGCTTATATTTCTGGATTTGTAGTAAAAATCTTAAACAAAAAAATTAATTGTAAACAGTGTTCTATACTTTTAGAAGGTGATTGCAGTTTGTCTACTCTACAAATTAAAAAAACCTATGAGAAACTTAAAAAAGCTTCTAAATTTGTAGTTACTGTTTGTAGTGAAGCTGAAAAATGTCTGAAAACACTTACTATGAATTTAGATGTTAGTAATATTAATAAAATTGAAAATATAAAAAAAAATCTGGAAATCGGTTGACCCTAAAGGCCATCCCTGCAACTTCCCGCTAAATTCAATTTTTAAACGCATGCGATTTTGTCGCTACTTACGATGTTTTTGAGCTCTTCGAGCTCGAAAATTTAATTTTTGTGTTATTTAGATAAAGCTATTCGATGCTTTTGAGATCATTGGTTACATTTGATTTTTTTTCTTGTTAATTGTGAGATACCAGGGAAAATCGATAAGTAGTCAATTTTAATAAATGTTGACATCTATGTTATTAGGAGAAAGTGTTCAAATATATTTTTACATAAATTGAATGATTAGGACAGTGGCGTACACAATTTTTTAAGGTATTGAAATCGGGAGTTATACCAGAAACGATCAGAGAATAACTGGTCATAGCAAACACAACGAGTTTACTCTCGTGTGATTCCATTCACTGATTGCAATGATCGACTACTCTCTGATCTGATATTTTAGTCTGATGATGGTGCCATCTATCGTTCAGTAGTATCTCGGTTACGCAAATATTTAAAAGTCTCAAATTTCACCGCAATTTACTTAAACGGTTAAGTGAAAAACGCTTAAACCCACAGAACATACCCAAGGCTTAAACCGCCACCTCTCAGTGGCTCTGTAGCAGAATAGCGTCAGACAAAATAGCGCCGCACAAAAATATTGCAGATCAAAAACAGCGGCGGACAAAATAACGAAGAACAAAAACAGCAGCAAACAAAATAGCTTATTCCTTTCCCCTTCTCGAAAATATATCAAAGAGTTTGTATTCCACATGAGGTTTTCCCAAAAGAGGGAGGAAATAAGCTATTTTGTCTACCGCTGTTTTTGTGCTGCGCTATTTTGACTGACGCTATTTTATCCAGCGCAGTATACATGCATCTCTCCTTTTTGGGTCTCTGTTCTTCTCATTAGGATGACAGGCTATTTATTTTTTTAGACAATGCAAAAAGTATCCTGAAAAATGATTTAACAATAAAAATTTTCTTGAAAATTCTTCGAATATCCTTAAAAACAGAAGTACAGTTTTATTTATATCCTTGTGTACCTTTTTACTTTTACATTTTCATTAAAATACTCAAAAAAGACTAATAAATAAGGTTTTCAAAATAATATACTTTAATATTCACTTCTAGGACGGCTGGTATATATAAATATTAATCGTAGATATGATAAACAACCTAATGGAACCGTAAGGATCCGCAGTCAATATCACAACCTCACACACACATGATAAACAACCTTGCTTGTTTAACGGGGTGACTAACGAATAAATTTTGTCGATTTATATTCAGTAGCGTGTTGACTTTCGAATAGGAAATATCGTAAATATCGTTCGAAATTAACGTGTATCGTAAAGTGTAGTGAATAGTGCCTATATGGATTACTTGGATTACAATCTGGTACATTTACGGTAAGTTTTCATTTTATTTACTGGTATTTATTGGTAATACTGTTTTTTTAATATTTTAAATCACATACGAACAATTTTATTACTAAAAACAATTGATTTTTAATATATAAACGAAGTATTTTACAATTGTTTATTAGATTTTAAATTTGCTATAATCCATTTTTTCTCTCTCTTACTATTTTTTTATACCAAAATATTTAACATACTGAGAAGGGGGCCTGTATATATTCCTAGCTATGACAAATTGTTCGTATATAAGTGGTTAGTCATGATAAACTGTAGATATTTCTACCTCGTATTGGGGCTCCTATAGGAAATATTAAATGACAATTTATATGTGTATGCTTCCATTGTTTCTTAATATACAGAATTGATATATATTGTTTATTTAAAAACCATTTTTGCATCTTTTTAATGTTTTTTTATACCAAAATACTCAAAATTCTAAAAAGTCGGCCGGTATTTATTCCTAGCTATGACAAATTGTTCTTATATGGGAGGTTAGTTCTGATAAATTGTACATATACTTCTACCTCGTATTGGGGCTCCTATGGGAAATAATAAAAGACAATTAAACTGTGTCCTATTCCATTTTGTTTATTAACATACAGGGTCTTTAAATAATTTTATTCATATAAAAGTTTAGCAGAATAGATTCAGAAAAATATATTAATTTTTGTACAAATGTTCAATTTTTAATAACTAATAACAATGTTTAATTAAACAATGCTGATAATCTTAATTCGTGTTATATTTTTAATAATACAACTGGTTTACTTAATTTTTAAAACCGATTTTCAAGAGAAAAAAGCTGTTTTGAATAATAAAACAGCACCCTGTATAATATGTATTCAGTAATTCATAGGTATTTGCATTTGATCGAATTCTCTGACTTTTCTTATACTTTTACTCAAAATTAAAACCTACAGTAGGTTCTACACATACTTTTTTCAAAAAACAGCTGAGCTATACTCTTGTGTATTCTCATATTTAAGTATCTGGTTCTTTTTTAATGAAAATAATATATTTTCTTCAATTTAAAAAAGATCAAACTGTATTTTTTTGTCGAAACAATATTCTGAGAACTCGATAAATTGACAATACTATGCAATTTGGAACATATAAACTTTTGGAATTGTATGCTTATTTAGTACCACCCGTCCAACCTTCATAAATCTAAAGGAAAACTTATTATCAATTATCTATTTGTATACTTCCTTAAATCTGGATAAAGGTTTTCAAAAACCAAATACAACTTGAAATTTTATATTTGACATACCCCGTAGGAGAATCAATACGAGGTAGGAATATGTACAGTTCCCCATGACTCATCTTAAATAACAGAATTTTATTTAATATTTTATACTACATACTTTCTGAATTTATGCGGAAAAATTCAGGTGGTGATTGCCCGTATAAAATTATAATAGGTCTTTTATAAGAAAAAATTTCCTCACTCCACTCCCTTACGAGATATCACCCCTAAAAAGAGGATGAGTGGAATTGAGTTTTTATTTCTTTTTTCTCAAATTTAAGTAAAGATGGAAACTTTAAATTTTGTAAATTTCGTGCACTGGCAATTACTAACCACTGGTATTTTCTCAACATTCCTGTTACATTATAATGGAGTGAAATTATCAACCCTTACTTTATTTAATATCAAATTGTTTTTCGAGATTGAGTTTTGTGAAATAAAATTATTATTTAAAATCTCTATTGTCTTGAAAAACTTTTTTTACTCTTGAAGTTTTTTCCTAGATACAATAGATTTAGAAATTTCATTTTTTTTTCTCCGAATCTATTGAATCTAGGAAAAAACTTCAAGAGTAAAAAAAGTTTTTCAAGACAATAGAGATTTTAAATAATATTGGGTTATCAAAATATCGTAGATATCTAAGTTGGTATATGCAAAACGGTTATACTTGGCAATTTATTACTAACAATATTTTTCAGCGCTTCCTTTTCAGCACTCTAACACTCTCTTACAGGCTTCAGAGATGTCATCAAATTTTTTGTATATTTTTTAATTTTGTTTGATTTTCTGTATCAGGAATTTTTTTAGGGATGGATTTATTTGGAATATATGCATATATTTAAACTTGTTGATAGGCCTATCTAATAATTTTACTTTTTTTATGTCCTAGGGTTTACATTAAAATTTTTCTTATTAATTTTATTTTTTGTTTTAGAATTCTTATTAGGAAAGGATTTTTTAGGTTACAAAAGTCACTTTGCTGTTTAGAATTTCAGAATTTTCATTAATATTTGGTAAAGTTTTTTTTGCATGATTGTTTCTTAGCTGCATGGGTTTAAAAGGTGCATGCATGTTGTAGGGGGTGGTAAAGTAGTGGTGATTTAGGGGGTTTAGTATTTTAATTATAAAATTTTATATGTAAAAATATTTTTATGTTGTAATTCGTGTTTAAATTTTTCGGCTCTTATAAAAAAATGTAAATGTTAATATTTTATTGATATTAAACATATCTTTTTTATAATTGCTAAGTTTGCATTTATTTTATCCTGTTTGTAAATGTATATATTTGCACTTTGCTAGAGTAAAGATAAACTCTGGCTTAGTGCAGCGGGTAGAGAACATCCAGCTTTCAGGGGGGCGCATTTTCTAGTTTTGTCTGTGATTTCCTCCGCCGCCGGCGGGGAATATTTTCCATCGGTTGTGAATATTTTAACCGGTTGATTATATTTTCTACCGATAAAGGGAATAACTTCCAGTCGAGAGGGACAACTTCCAGCCGTGATGGGAAATGATTGCTTATATTTTTTTATAGGTATTTAATTTCAGTTTTGTCAAAGTAATCTTTGGTTTTGTATCGCTTTGGTTATGTATATTAGGTAACAAAACAAATATGATATTTTGTGTTATTGTTAGATATTGAACTCCACTTTTACCATAGCTAATATAAATGTTGTTTCTATTTGTCTTTTTTACAGTACTGTTCTATAATCTGAATTAAACTGTTACTTGAGAGATAACAGAACAGAGATATTATAGACAAATAAATTCGAAATGAAAATGAAACTTGATGAAAAATTTCTTTATTCGTCAACTGAATTACAAAAAATCTTGTATATAAAGACGATCCAAAACACCGAGTTTTTTGCACACGATGTGTTGGATCACTTCAATGGGGCTGGCTAGAGTAGCAGCCGGTCAAAACTGTATATTCTGGTTGAATCTGACTCTGAATCGGAATGGGCGTGCACTGATGAAGTTAGACTAATTCCAGAAAAGCTGCAATTGAAATAACTCCATTTTAAAATTTATTGGGTATTATTTAGTTCCCAGGGGCTTATAATTTTATTTTTATTTTAGTCAATTCAATACTATTTATTGTTTTCTTCCACATGCTGGACCACCATCTCCTACATACATACATTTATTTTTCGTCGACCTCTACAAAAAATGACATTTTACGTACCGAATGAAAAATCGTCTATTTTTGACGTCAAGTACTTTTCGTCCGCTGGAACGTTAACCTATCCAAATATCCGAAACTTATTGCATTTTTGAAAAAACAAAGCTTTGGGTACTAAGCGAAAAAATCTCGAGTATTTAGTCAAGATGAAATAAACATATTTCTTCGTGATGTCCCAGATGAAACTTTTCTTTTGCACAGTGGACGAAAAATATTTGCCTTAAAAAATAGTCAATTTTTCATTCGGAAATTAGTAATTTTTTGTAAAGATCGACGAAAAAATGTAATATGCACCTAGGCGAAACACTGTCTATTGTCTCGCCTGCCTGCTAATAATAGACACTGTCACTGGATCACTGCTTAGGTCGGAACTAACGGAGCAAATGTACGTCACAACATTTTCAAACTTTCTTGGTTTTCGAGTTCGTGCTGACCGTCTAAGTGTTTCAGGAGTCTGCTCTGGATGTTCTGGCTCAAAGTCACTATCACTTCCCCGTGCCTCACTAGACAGTTCCGTTTCACTTGATGTATCACTACGATTTGCAATTACTGGATAGTTTTCTATTGCATTGCCGTTATCTGTGACTCCCACTGAAACTGGAACTTCCACACTTTGGTCCTCCTCTTCTATAGCAATCTGTGGTGTATCTTCCATTATAACAATATCTCTGCTGGTGGTTACTACATTGGATAATCTGTAGACACCAATTCTCAATTCGGCTGTGGCTACCAAAACCTTTTTCTGATTATATATTTGACAATAATCAGACTCAAACTTAACAAAATTCCCATTCTTAATTAATTGGATTACCAACAATAAATTTGTGGTTAACTCTGGGGCACAAAACACATTTTTCACTTCGATATCATACTGCGTGTCACCGACAATAGTTCTAAGTCCTATATTTCCCGAACAAGTTACTGACATTTTATTATGATTTGCGGGTCCGGTAAAGTTTGCGACCCTCGGAATTTTGCAACGATTTTCTTCTTATTAGAAAGCCCTATTTCTATAGAACATTTTAAAAGAAAAAAATTCTTGGATCATGTACTTTTGAAAGAGAAAATCGCAATTGAAAGTACTAAAAATCCGCCATTTTTTTTTAATTTTGACAATTTTTGACAATTATGTCTAGATATCAGATGGTGGATTGAACAATGCTGCCAGTTCTCATTTCCGTAACTCGTTACGGCTTGGAAATACTTTACACAAGGTTTTTTACTAAAAAATTTGTGGAAGATTTAGAATTTATAGAGAAAAATCCAAAAGACTATATTTTTTCACCATGACACCACTATTTGGACAAATACCTTATTTGAGAAATAGTTTAAACCTCTTAAGCTTTTGATTATGGCTAATGTAATCTTAACGATAGTAGAAAGTATGACGTGTTGAGACCTAACCTAACCTAACCTAACTTAACCTAACCTAACCTAACCTAACCTAACCTAACCTAACCTAACC